>JAMWFC010000032.1:2214212-2300323 GCA_027475525.1 Macrolepiota albuminosa | reverse complement strand
TAATTCCAAGTTCACGCAATTGAGAAGTGCTATAAGCCCTTGGATTGGGAAGAACCAAGTATCGAACACATCGTAAAAGTTTATATAGCTCCAGAGATGGGAACACACGGTAGCGGGAATAACTGTAAGAATAATCACGAGGTAGACCATACCAAAAGTAATGGGGAGCGAAGAGGGTCGGCTATTCCAGGAATCCTGCGCGTCGAAGCAGATCTTCGAGGCCGAATGAAGCAGGAGTAGCTGGACAAGTGTGATTTTCTTGCCGTAGGCGGGGATCTCGAAACTGTCAGGAATAGTGTCTGCGACTCGACGGCTTTCAAGATTCGTTTTCTCTGCTAGGGAACTCAGAACGTGCTTGGTTACGGACGACTTCGCAATGAGGACGGAGGAGGGTGTTCTTCATGCTGCCCACGCAGCCCACGCGTCGTGGTTGACGCTCACCTTTTCGGTGACGATGGAATTCCGCAGAGCAACTTGCCGGAGTTATCCCAGTATGTCCGATGGTTCCTACTCAGAGTCTTGAGTACTTACGTCCGTCCTGATACGCGTCCCATGATTCGGGGCTGGATCGAAATGCCAAGCCGATTGATTCTGCCTCAAGTTCCCCCGAATATACGGTAAGTTGATGAAAACTATAAGCACTCGTCGAATATTGTAGAGAAAGGGAGACTGACCTTTGAAAAACCCACCCCAACTCGTGCAATGACCGGCCGTGCATGATTGGCAACGAAAGATTGATTGTACGGATACGTGAACCAGAAATCTATCAACTCACGATAATGATAGACCCTACAATGATACATCTTTCAGAAGGGTATATGTCTATGTTCTAAGCTTCTCAAACACGGTGTCCATGTGACGGGCGAGAGACTATCTGCGTGAAAGTATTCTCCCCGAAATAGGGGTCAACAGTTAAGGAGAGTACCTTCGGGCAGAGAGAAACTGGGATGCATCTGCGAGTCAGTACTGACTGACCCCACCCCGAGAGACGAAGGCAACTCAGGACGCAGTAGATGAATCCCCAACCGAAGTCTATCGCCTGTCTAGATACGACATCACGGGACGAAGTAGTTCAACGTATATAGGTGCAATCAACTGTAGGTTACGCCAATATCTTAGAAAGGCGTCTGATGTCCACCGTCCCATCGCCTTGACAACATCCGGCGGTACTCCTTTGAGTAGCAAGGCAGTGGTTCCTCCGATTCGGAAACAGTGGCCACTAATTGTGGGCAGAAAGTGGCGCTCGAGAATAGGGTTGATGATGAGGAGCAGTTTTCGAGTAGTAAGGCCCACGACCTGTCCTTTGTTATTGACGTAGCAACAAATTGGCGTGCTCGAAGAAACATTGTGAACGCGAGAGTGATTTGCTAGAGCACTGATAGGGTCGCAACTGTTCGTCTGACGAGTTATGACAACCGTCTCGCCCTTTCGTCCAGATTTCTTTGTCCAAGGCAAGAACAGCGACCTGCTACCAGTGTCATTTGGAAAACCGAAATTGCCCCATGCAGGCAGTACCGACTGATTGAAATCACGTTCCCAAGGAGGAAGAAACTCCCCTAAACGAATTTGACCCCAGAATGCCGTAGTAGTCACCGCCCAGACGCAAGCGTCCCGAGGACAGGATAGATCGAGATTGGCCTTGATTGCGCCTAGCATTTCCAACGTCGCTGGAGGCCGCTCCTTTTGAAAAGACGATTGTGGTCGAAGGTTTTCAGCACCCTTAACCGTGTGCCTCACTCTCATAGACTCGTGCCACGGCAAGTTATGTTGAATGTGATAAGAGCGCAACCCTGGTATCTTGTTGGATACAGTGCGTCCCACCAATGTTCCAGCCATTGATGCCGCATAGAAACAGAGCAGGTCCTCAGAAGCGGGCCAAATCGAATTCGGAGGAACTTCGTGAAGTTTGCAGAACTTGAGGAAGTCTGCAACGGCTGCTGAGTACCTCTTTGCTGTAGAAGGCGCCCATGAATGTGAAATAACATTATCAACTATCGCCCTTTGTGTAATAGCCCGCAAGTCACCGGGAGAGGCGGGAACAATATCCTTCACCAACGGACCACTTCCCTCTACAGGTCGAGAGGTCGCAAGTCGCGATGAAGAACTAGAAGGGTCACTGCAATAAGGGTCACGTTTAGTCTTTTTGCGACAGAGCTGAGAGTTTGTAGTGGAGGAATGTGGCTCCTCTTTGGGTATCAGCGAGAGATAGATGGGCATGTGCGCTTTGGTAGCTGCTCACGCGAGTCTTTATTAATACATGTGCGGTAAACAGTTTTCTAAATATAGGCAAACTCGCCCATTATAATACACATAACCATTTGTTTTACACACTACGTCAATGTTATTTGATTCAGAGACCGACGTTATAACCATGCGAAGAAAGAGAATGCATTCAACATCTGAGTTGAGAATGCCTCACAGAGCCACGCACAAAAGCTGTCAGATACGGTGGAATGCAAGGTGGAAAAGGGAACAAAAGGCGCTGGGAAGGAAAGATCCCTCTAGAAGGGCCATCTGCCCGATTGTCCGCAGAAGGCACCCACGATATGGTAAGCCAAATAGCAACCGATTGAAAGATGTCGACGATGTGCTGAAGAATGGCGTTCTGCTGCAAACTCCTCGACCTTCCCGCTGCCAACGCTCCTACAACCCCAGTGTTGTCCGATTTGAGAATGATGTGGCAATTTTTGTGGCCAGCGTTGACCAGAGTTCACACTGAGAGGTCGACCGCGACCATCTCTGCCCAACCAATGTCACGACCGTCAGATTTCCAACCCTCACGCAATTCCCATGCTAACCATTTGTCGCCAATGACAAGACCAATGCCCCATGTCGTCGAAGCGTCAACGTACACCTCAAGATCAATAGGGTCCGGAGGTAGCATGACATGGGAACCGCACCAGTGGTTCTCCAATGTTTCACGCCACCACGCAATGTCGTCCTTCACAGCTTTTGAAGGAACAAGGGTCAAAAATTTACTCGCATCCATCGGGAATCGAGCGCGGAGTGCAAAAAGAGAAGGAAGGTGGGAGCGCCCAGTAGGCATGACAAGACAAATATGATTTAGAGTACCGATAAGCGATTCTGTCATTTTCAAGGAAACTTTCAATGTTTGAGACCATTCGTGCAACTTTGCGAGATATTTAATTCGTTTTTTCTCTGGGAGCTCCACAGTTTTAGCCTCGAGCGACCATGCAAAACCGATATACGTGAAACGAGGAGCAAAGGGAAAGTGTTTGTCTGCTGACCATGGCCAGCCGAAATCGACTGCGATGTTGCGGATGAGGTCCTCATCATAAGAAAAACAGGAACTGGAGCCTTGAGAGCGAGGATAACGAAAGAAAATAAAGTCGTCGACCCACTTGAGCACGTCGTCGACTCCACGATAGCGATATATGGCAACGATTGCATCAGCGACATGACCAAATATTCCAGGGGCAGAAGCGGCACCAAAGTTCAAGCCAAAATCGAAGTGGATATTGCCGTCTATAGCAACGGCTAACTTCAGCCAATCCTGCGGACGAGTGGGAATATTTCGGAAGGCGGAATCGACGTCGAAAACAGCGACCTCGGAACCCAGTGGGGCTTTTGCCACGAGCAACCAGCATGCCGCAAATGTTCCCCAATCACAAGGGAAATCGTCAGAATTGATAAAGGAATTTATGGAAGGACATTTTGGATCGTTGCAAGGAAAGGATAAATCTAGAGTGACCCGCAACTTTCCTGTAGAATTACAAATGACATTCAAGGGGGCCGTTCGGAACGGGCCAAACAAGTCTTCGACAAGCGTTGGATTAAAGCCAGGAGAAACTCTGCCCAGAGCCACCTCTGAGCTATACTTAGAAACAATAAACCTATGAGCCTCAGGAGTCCGATAATGATTGCGAGGAGAATAAGAATGAGAAAGGACCAAGGAATCTATGCCCAAATCAAAACCTTCGCAAAGGCCTTTCGGCACCTCCGCAAAAAGATCCAACGCCCCCGCAGCATGCAATGCATGTTGCCAACGATCAGCAATCAACGGCGTGGATACAGGAAAGAGTTGATCAAGCCGAACAGGCTTGTGCCCCGTGGCTAGAATTGCCGCACAAGGAGCAAAGATGGGCATGCGTGCATTTGCCGCCACGATCACAGGATGAGAATCCATTGAACGCAAAGCAGATCGACCCTCCAGTGGGAGCTCGGTAGGAGCGACCTTCGCGCCGGAGAAACTGGGGGACAGCACGGCATGAGGAGAGCTTGTGATCGAGGGAACCGCATGATAAGCATTTGTAGCAGGTAGAAGTGTCCCGAGATTTGGACGAAGATGATTTACTACGAGCAAGAAAGGACTCCATCTCTGCCAACCGGCCATCCAAAGTTTTGACCCTGCAGGCATGCTGCGTGGCAACGCATTCCTGCCAGATGTCGAGTTGAAACGTGTCCATCCGAAAGGAATGGGATTCCCGCAAGTACAACGCACGTAAACGCTGATCATAGTCAAGAATCAAGGCAAAGTCCAAGCGAGCATTTGGACGAGATTTCAAACGCCGGAAATGCGCAGCAAAAGAATCCGCAATAGCATTCGCAACACGACCACCTGAGCCCTCGTCTGAATCAGCCCGCAGGTGCACCCACATAGCGCCAACCAAATTCTCCGACGCAGCAGACCATTTGTCAAAAGATAGTTTTGATTCATGAGACGTATCGAAGGAGGCATTAGGGAGCCGAAGTTTGCCATTCGAAATAACGAAAGAAGATTCTGGTGGTGGGGGTTCACGTGCCGCCCTCCGACATGCTTCATCCGTCAGCAAGTCGAGGGGGATATACTCGAACATGCCTTGTTCCAACGCCTTCACGACTTTGTGTGGATAAACTTTGTCGGCCGACGACAATAAACGACCGACTTGAGGAGGCAGGCCATGCAGCATACGAGGAGGAACAACGGGGCCTGGAGAAGCTGGCCCAGCACGAAGATCTGAGTTTGCCACAATAACACCGGGCGCACGCCTATTGAGGGACAAGCCCTCCCCAGACGTTTGCACAGGAGCAGGAACAGAAGACCTGTGACCGACCAAATCTACAGGATTCACAGCGGCAGACGGAACTGCAGGCACCTCAGAGACATTGCCGATGCGATCATGAACTGTATGCAAATGCTCCAACAAAACTATAAAACGCGTAGTCAGCACCTGAAGACAGCAGGAGGCACGACTCAAAAATAAAAATTCCAACGACGGGCATATGAAGAAGTTTGCCACAGAGCCACAGGCACAAGCAAGGCCTAGAGCCTCCATAAAGGAAAAAAAAACGCATACACGCAAATGACAAAACAGGGCGCCGGTTCGTAACCGAGGGTTTTGTCACCAACAAATACAAGGTTCACGCATATAACCAAGGGTACAACAACCATGAGAAGTCTTAAGAGAAGAAAAACAACGCGCAAAAGCGCAGGCAACAAGACAACCATGAAAAGTCTCACGAAAAAGGAAAAAACATGTCACAAAAATCTGCACGCAACGAGGCAACGATACAAGAACGCCGAGAGAGCAGTAGTGCAACCTAAGAACGTACCTCGACGATCGAGGTCCAGGCCATGGGCCCGGAAGAGTTGTAATAACCCTGAGTCAGTCAAGGTAATGACTTGTTGTTCGTCAGAGTTTGCGGCTGGCGGCCTCCCCACACCCGGGGAAGGTCGCCGATACACGTCATCGACATTGCAAAGATTGTCGCCAGGCGAAGGCGCACGGGTGCGAGGAGCAGGACCCGGAGTGCGCACCGCGCTATTCTCAACAAAAACCGGGACGGAATCCCGCATATATGCGTCCGCGGTTGACGGCGACACAACAATTTCCACGTCGTCGTCATCGCCGCGAGACATCCGTCGCCTCGGACGCTTGGACGGAGGAACAGAAGGAGCAAGCGGGGGGGTAGGCGACCTCTCCCTCCGAGAGCCTAGGCCGGCGTCCGGCGTAGGAATAACGACCTCGCCCGTCACGGTGCCCGACAAAGGCTCCGCTGAGTCGACCCCAGCAGGCACATCCAAAGGTGTGTCCCCGAGCTGGGAATTGTCGCGCGGGATAACTGAAGAGGGCCGAAGAGTACGTGCGGTAAGAGAAGCAGATGACTTCCCAGCGCGCCCTCGAGAACCTGTCTTGCCTGACATCAGGGAAGAAATCGAAAGCAGAACGAGCACAAGGCTGAAAAGAGGGAGGAGCGGAACGACAAACACCGAACACGAAAGAAACTAAGAATCGACAACGGAACATAAGAACAGAGTGCGTGAAGAAAAACACTAGAATAATGATAATATAACTTCTGTAACGTAGAATGTTTTGCTAACGAATTCTGTTCGAACGAACGACTAGTTGGAGGGAGAGAGTCGAACAGCTTGCGGTCACGCTAAGGTCACACTTCAAAATACACCCTTCCTGCATGACGTGCCTTCATTTGGAAAGGTGCTATTGGCAACGAAAGATTGATTGTACGGATACAGCCGAGCAGGTGGCAATGCTCGGCCAGGACGAGATCTCGGAACAACTCCGAGATCTGGCCCATCGACGTCATAGCCAGCCCCGCCGTCGAAACTCATCTGCGACCTCTCGAAACAGTCCGCCACCACTATGAAACGACCCAACCAACAGGAAGCTTGTGGAAATGAGGGAAAGGAAATGGGATAGGAGGACAATGGCTAGAGAAATAGCTGTGGAACGAAATTAGGCTGCCAAGGGTGCCCATTATCACAGCCTCCCGAGTACTCGAGCTTGAGAAACGTGTCAAAACTGACAAGAAATCGGTGAATGCAAGTGCTAGTGCTAGTGACAGAGCGGGGGCAGTGGGGTTGGCGAGCGAGATTAAACCGCTGACATGGAGAGAGTCAGGTTAGGGATCGGGGAACTGAGAGTACCTCGATGCCAAAGTCCAGAGTGACCCCCAGTGAGAATGGGATCTGGGCCCCTCTGTAAGTGTCCGACATTGTCCGTATTGCATCTGGGCCAGATAATTGCAGAAATTTTCTATAATGTCAGAAAATTTTCTGAAGTTATATGGAGGCTTCTGATTGTCGAACTGGCTGTAACTGATAGAAACTTTTCACAACCTGGTTGGTCTGTATTCGACAGAATATGAATTGACTGCGTATTGCTATTAATACTACATTACAATCTGGTGCTGTCCAAGTTCTACTGAAGATATCTGCTACTGAGAAATGCTAATTAAAATGCGACCAAATTTCACCAAGATAGCATCAGAGTTGTCCATAGTACAAGACACGGCACATACCTGAAAGTGAATTCCATTGATGCTGGTTGTGCTGATGACGATGCGGCATGGAGTTGAGAATGTGCGATCTTCTTTGCCTCTGTTCGTTCCTTTGACAGATCCTGATATTTCTAGGAAAGAAACATTGATTAGAGTAATTCGATTAAATAAAAACAACGCACCTTCTTAATCATGGTGTCGCATGTCTTCCATGCAGCAGAGAACTCAGATTCGGTTGCATCAGGATGTGCTGTGAGATAATCGATAGCATATAAGTTGCTAGCACATATAATAACATTAGTATTGTCAAAAAAAACTTTCTATATACTTACCGTGCCGTTGTTAAACCGTCCTTGATTTGAAGAGGCTTCGAGTTTGATTTCTTGATGAGACTGGGCAGAGCTTGATCAGCACTTTGAGGTACAGTGACTGAAGGAGGTGGAATTGAAAGATTTTTCCTAGTACAATATGTAAATAGAGTTTTTGGATGAGAAAACTAACTTACAGAGGATCTAAAACCCGACGTGGTGTTGGACGATGAAATCGAGGTGGAACTGAGCTAGTTGCAGCATGAGAGTTGTTTTCTAATGGCGAAACTTGAGATGCAGACATTTGAGAGGCCGGAGCAGAGACTTGAGGGGCCGAAGCAGATATTTGAGGGGTCAGTGTGGACATTTGAGGAGCAGAAGTGAAGAGTTGAGACTCGGAGATCAGCACAGAGATTTGAAGGGTGGGAGAAAATGTTTCCGTGGTCGGTGTGGATATTTGAGAAGCTGGAGAGGGTATTTGAGAAGCTGGTGTGGATGTTTGAAAGGCCGATGCAGAGATCTGAGGAATGGGAGCAGATATTTCAGGGACTGGCATGGATATTTCAGGGGCTGGCATGGATACTGGCGAGGATGTTTCAGAGGCTGGTGTGGATATTTCAGAGGCTGGCGTGGAGACTGGCATGGAGACTGGCATGGGGACTGGCGCGGATGTTTCAGAGACTGGCGCGGATGTTTCAGAGACTGGCATGGGGACTGGCGTGGATGTTTCAGAGACTGGCATGGGGACTGGCGTGGATGTTTCAGAGACTGGCATGGGGACTGGCGTGGATGTTTCAGGGGCTGGCGTAGGGACTAGCAAGGATGTTTCAGAGGCCAAAATGGATATTTGAAAAGTTGATGAGAGTTTGAGCAATATGTAAGATATATAGAAAAATATCACTTACATTCGACCGAATCATCATCAATCTCAATAACAGATACATCATCTGGTGGGGATGAAAGACGTTTGCGCTTCTTAGGCTTGTTGTTATCATTAGACCGACGCTTAAATGAATTGTCTATACGTAATATGATTAATTCTAGAGTGTCAAATAAATTAAAATATACCTGAACCCTCTTCTTTTCAGAGACTTGCAATCCAGTCTGGGTAGCGAACTATTGCCCATTGTTCAAGCTTCCAATCATTGTTGGCAAGTCGAAATTCAGGGAATTGGGTCATCATTTGATGCTTGAAAAATTCTTTGGCTTTATTCGTCTTCTTCATCCATGACGATGGGTGCATTGCGTTTTGTCTCATTTCATTCCAATTCATTTTTGCTACTCCTGACATTTGCTTTGAGCATGTTTTTGAAAGAGGAGCACCATCACTGTCCGTGAGAAATCCCAACTTATCTATATGCTGCCCTCTGCTTCTACACTTCTCCACAAATTCAGTCCACTCAGCTTCTGTCCAAAACCTGATCTTCGGATAATTTGCTCAATCCTCATTTTTGGGAGTAAGCAGAGATGAAGACAAAGATATAGTTGATTCAGTTGGAATTGATTGAGGTGCTGATGCTGCCAGTGTTGTTGTTAAGTTGCGAAGATAAGTAATTTCCATTCTACCAATAGTTTCAGTTTTTTGGCTGTGTATTTATCTAAAAAACTGAATATACATACTCCTGTCGCTGTACTTCAGCTTTTGATTGCTTGTATGCATTATGAAGATCAATATATGCAGTATTACGAGCGTTCAAAAGATTCAAAGATGTGGCAGTAGCAATGGTCGGTGCCATAAGAGAATCATAAGCCTGTATGTAGAAAAAGTAAGTATATCAGAAAAAAAAGGCTAGAGCATACATTGTATACATTGAAACTGTCAGCCGAAGGTCTTGTTGACTATATGCACACAAAATCACTGAGTAATTGTTACATGATTAAATAGAAAACTGACTCACATGGATTTGAGAAGAATGAGAAAAATTGTCCATATGAGGTAGTGAAGGAGAGGAAACAAAGTCAGAAGTAGAATTTATAACCATGGTGGTCAAATATTGAGATCATTGCCATCTTGCAAGAAGTCATCATACACGTGATCAATATAACTCACAGTGATAAGTTGTGCCAATGCACGCTACACACCATATTCTTTTCCAATGGCACTCTCACTAACTCAGATAAAAGATATTGATCACAACACTCTTTTGGCCAGTGGAAATCTGTCTTATCGACGAGTTCTTGAGGAGTTGGCACAGCTTCGGTTATTTTCCAAGTTTTTCATATCGTGTCAAAAGGTATTGATTTTTATTAGATTATTACTAGGTGCTCAGAACACTCCAATGAATGATGAATCATCCACACTATACGACATAAATCAATCACCACCTATTTATGTCAAGTTTTTTCCTGATGGACGGCGACTCGTCTATCGTGTGAATGTGCCTAACCTGGCTGTGGTAACTTGTTTCATCTGCATTCTAGCTTATTCTAACTTGTATCACTTGGACTTACAGATGACTTCTCTTGGGAATACTGCTTGAACTGAGCTGTCTTGAACTGGGTCTGAACTCCTCTCTGTATAACATTTTTTATCGCTGCGACAACTGTAATTTTATATTCCCAATGAAATGTTTAGAACTGAGACACCCAGGACACTGTCTGATTTCCTGTCGACGTTCCGCAGTCATCTTTGCGGTTCCCCTCTCTGAGAAATGCCCGTGGCCAGCAGCACCATCGGAAACATTCAAGGACCCTTCTTTCACTTCCATCGAGTCACAAACAACTCTGAAGCTGTACCGTCACCAATTGAAATCCTCTCCCCACTCCAGTCACCCGCTCCAGTCACAAATAATCCTCTCATGCCAAACCGTCCAGCACCTCCTTCACCCGCCACATCCCGCTGCGTCTCCTCCATGGTCCACATTCTCCACTCAATCTCCTCACGTCTCTCTACAAATATCAACACCTACACGCCCGCACAGTCAGCAGCAGCGTCTGCGGCAGTCATAGTACAGGTCCAAAACTCCAAGGTTATACACATCCGTTTGTGTTCGACAAGGCAGGTGCCCTCATCCCACATGCAAATCACCTTCCAGTCCTGCATAGGGAGCTCGTGGGATTGCCAGGAGACGATGACAAGGAGACGAGCAGGGGTGAGCCGGATGGCGAGGATTTAAATGTTTCGTGGGACACACTTCGGAGCGGCTAGTCTGTGAACAGGTGAAGAAAATTCCCGCCAATGGAGGACAGGCCTGACCATTCAGGTCGCGGTGGCCGTGGCGGCGGCCCAGTGATTTACGCTGAGGACTCTCCTGCTAATATACTTCCATGTCTTGATGATGCCAGTCATGCTTCGCTCGTAAAGGCGTTCAAGTCTTTGAAAGTCATATATGAAACGCTAGGCACTCCTATCACATTGAGAGCTACCTTCTTTTCTGTGAAGCTTCCTATATCAAGTTCGAATGAGAGCTTAACCTAGCTCGATTGACAGAGTACGGTCATCAACTTGTATCTATTTTATCTAACCATTTCTGCCAGCTTCATGAGCGGAAAGGCGGAATCTCGAGACTATGATCCGTAGATTTTTCCTAGAAATGTTTGCACGACGGCATTCATCATACCAGGAAACCTTTCTGATGCTCCGCTAAACTTCTTGTGTGGCTCTCACGGTGCTATGCCCACTTTACCGAAGTCGTTTGGCAGGATGAGAGTAGGTTTGCGTCTTTGTCTGATATACTCCCCTGACCCTGTCAACAGAATATAACATCCGACTCAAACACCCTGCTGATCTCCCCATCACCAACCTTGGAAGCCAACAGAAAGAAGTTTGGGTCCCTGCTAAATTGTGTGACATTATACCAGGCCAACCTTACGGAAAGTTGAATAACAGGGAAACAGCGCAAATGATTCGGAACTTGTCCCACCATGACGAGATGGTTACAATATGGTCTCTGGTCCCAACAATCCTAGGTTGGTGGAATTTGTACAAGGATTTCGGAGGAAATTGGAGTGGAGTGGGGTTGCCATGCCACCGCGACGTCCACACTTGATCCCTATCGGCAAGCATCAGATCAACTTTTAAGGAAAGTCTTTCTAAGGCTCGAGGGCACAAACCCAGCTTCATTCTCGTCTTGTTGGAAAATTGGGACAATTACATATATCCTGCCATCAAGGTCAAATCAACTTCGCTTGTTCTTAGGAATTTTATGCCTAATACTTCGTTTTCATTTCTAGCATATCGGAGACGTGGAGCTTGGTCTGCATACGGTCCACATGCAACTTAACAAGGCGCAATAGAATAGCATATTCAGTAGATACATAGGTTGTAGATATACATATTGGTGGATGTACAGTAAGTGATTGCAGCACTACTTAACTTGCTTATGTATGTTCTGGGAGGGTGAGTACATGAAGAGCATATAATGTAGGGCATGGTGAGCATATAATGAACTGCATACTGTGAAGGACTTGGATTGGTATTTTGATTTTTAACTGTTTCAGCATAATGTTTTTTTCTTTTGAAAATTGTGTAAGTATTTTATACTTCTCCCAATTGGGCCTCCTCCAAGCTGGACTTTTCAACTACAAACCATAGATTCTGTGGCTCATTTGAGAATGCTGGCATTGGCTGCATTGATACAAGAGACATTATATCTGCAGCGCGAATCACCTGCAGGCCATTGTCTCCTCTCTCTTGGCATGCCCAGATTGTGCCATGAGAATCTTGTAGGATGGCTGGATCTGGATCTGAATATACTGATACAAGAGCCCATGGAACTGGCAAAGAATCTTCATTCGTGTTTGTGCTAGATATCTCATTGTCTGAGTCACTGTCATTGAATACAATAAAATAGAACCGGACTTGAGCATATGTAATGCTCCCATTGAAATTGATCTAAATTATCAGTTATTCAGCTCATATTAGGTACTGACTTGAATATTTATATCTTCATACCTTAACATTGTTACTGATCCAAGTTTTCCTTGTCCAATTTTCATCATTGAAAACACTGCGTGCAATTTGGCCATTGGGCAAGTGTATGCGGCCCCATCGTTGTACAACAAGTAGATTAAGAGTCTCTGAGATCACAGTGCGCTCAGCATCATTCTTAAGTGCACATGCCTTTTTATCCCGATGAGACAATAGAATAGGCTCAGAGGGTGGTGGAGCAGATGTTTGAGAGCTTTGTTTCATAAAATCAAGTTCAGGACATAAATTGACAAGAGCATTAAATTGACAGCAGAGTAGAGCTCGATGAGAAAGGTTTGCAAATGGATTTGAAGGTTGACAAATCTCTTTTCCAAGGCTGCCAATTGTTCTCTCCATAGTATATTGTGAGAAGTATGCTCCAGGTCCAACACGGAGTGTCTCACTTGCTAGGTGAGTCAGTGTGTGTATTGATGGTCGGCATATTTGTAGGCGGTCAACTCGTCGTTGATAATAAATATTTTCATATTCTTCAAGGAATTGAATTATCAAAGAATATCCATCAGCAATCTGATGACCAGTTATGCGGCGCTGAATAAAGATCCGAACTGCTGCTACCAGCTTGCAAAAGTTTTTCCAGTATAGATGTGGAAGAATAACTCGGAAAAATGCAGGGCCAAGTCCATAAATGTAAATGAACCACTCAGTAGCCTTGTAACCACTGGAAATTTTCTCTGCTGGGTTTCGTGGAGTCCGGTGAAAAGATGAGGGAAAGTATTGAGTAGCATTTTCTACAAGCTTTCCATGTTCTGACCAAACATCTCCAACAAGTGTAGCCCATTCCCAATAGTCATCACTTGAATGTTTTAGTGTACCATGCCAGAGTGATATTAATAGTTCTGGAATATTGAGTGATATCAAGTGCATCAAATCAAGAGGAAAGCACTGAGGTACAGCAAGTGAATATTCTGAAACAAGACCACTCAAAAGGCTAAGTTTACTGAGACCAGTAAGTTTGCGATTGCGCTCATATGCAGCTTGATCTTCAGAGCTAAGAAGAGTACGAATATTCTCTTTGTAAGTTTCAGCAGAAAGAGGCTGAAGTTTTCGAATATTGATATCAGGATGATTACAATCCTGAACAGTATAACCATTTGGTTTAAGATGTGCAGCAAAATAATGCCCACTATTTGGTTTATGGTGCCCCTTCATACCACAGCCAAGGCGGCAACCTTGTGCTCCATGGTGGCCAACACGACCATCTAATTCAGTAATTCCAACAGCATCAGCTGTGCCAAGAGCAAATAAAATACGAGAGTAAATGAAGTCTTGTGTTTTTGAATCCCAGATTTTTAGACCACGCCCACCATTTTCACGCTGGAGAGCTGACAAATGATGGAGACCTCGAAAAGTATAAGAGTCAATAATTTTAGGTTTATTGGGTCCTGGTATAACTGTCCATGGAAATATTTTTTTCTCTTTAAAGCAGATATTAGGTGAGTAGTTTTCAACTTTCCAAATAGCAATCCAACAGTCTGATTTTTTGTTCTGATATAACTGCACACCATCAATTGAAAGTGATATCAAAGTGTCTGTACTAGTGATATTGATGCGCTCAGCAAATTCAATAAAATCACTGCCACAGAAAATATCATCATAAATCATGTCACCATCATCCTGGCTATTATTGATTTGCTCAATCACATTTTGTATTTTTCTATCAAGATAACACATTTGTTCAGCTCCTTCCTGAGATCGGCGTAATGTCTGAATCTGTGGTCCAAGAGGAATAGTGCAGGCCTGTTGTCGTGGTACTTTTCTACCATTTTTTACAAGCTGATCAGGATCATAATGAGGCTCTTTGCATATAGTGCATGCATCATGTTTAGCAAAGGGACCAGTAAAAGCATGGCATGAGTTTATGCACATGTCATCTGTAATAGAGACTATGCCACTAACTTCAGCAACCAGCTTTTTCACTTTGTGAAAAGTGAGCATATTACTGTCAGGATACCGCTGAAGAATAGCTTTATGACATCTACTATATGTTGACTCAGTGGCATTAGTAGCAGTAAATATTGAGAGAGAGAGCTGTTCATCAGGATCCTGAATTGTTATAGGCCCAGCAGTAGGATTTTGAAGATGATCAATAGTATCCTGATCAAGTTTGCCATTATCTAGAGTAGCATTTTGTATCAGGTGAATATACTCAAGACTGATGTGAAGGCTGTTGATGTGAGCTTCAGGTAGCTCTTCATTATCTTCAATAAATGAGATAATAGGCTGGTTGCTATCTGAATCATATGCATTTGAAAATTCCTGTGCAAATGCACCAGTAACAGCAAGATTGTCATCATCAAAGTCATAGTTAGAAGTACCTGATTCAGAGCTGCTGTCATCATAATCTTGATTTGGAGATGTGTCTAATTGAGCATCATCATAATGAAATCCCAGAGTTAGTTCAAAAAAGTCATCACATACTGTCATCATGAAAAGATTCTTGAGTTGGTGTAAACTGCTCTGAGTGTTTGATTTGACTGTCAATCATATCCAAGTCATGCTCATTTCCACTAGATGAAAGCTGCATCACATTGAAATTAACATGAATCTGATATCTGATTTACAAATACTCACCATGCGAGGCCGCTTGCGTGACCCAGTATCCACTGCAGCATCTTCTCCATCATCATTCTCATTGACTTTCCTACTATCACCATGTCCAGCCTCATCAATTTTGGACTGTTCTGTCTCATGGAGCCACTCAGATAAAGTGTACAAGCGAGTAGGTTGAAATCTCGGCCGATCACGATGGTTCCATGCTGTCTTGGTTGACACTTCTGCTCCACGGCATATCTCGCAATCACAAATTGTAGTTCTGGGGGGCATAACAGAGGTGTGAAGGCAGGAATAACAGAGACAGGTGTAAGGATAGGATAAGATAGAATAAGATTACGGTGTGGTCTGTGTGGATATGATAATACCGGCGCGGTCCGAGTGTGGTAGATCACGCAATATCGACAGCTGATCATTATTCTATATGTAGATTCATGTGCAATAGGATAGGATAGAATAAGATTACAGAGCACGGTCCGTGCGTGATAGGATAGAAGAAGATTACAGAGCACGGTCCGCGCGTGATAGGATAGAAGAAGATTACAGAGCACGGTCCGCGCGTGGATAGATAGGACAAGATTACCAGTGCGGTCCGCATGTGGATCACAATATTCACAGCTGATCATATTTCCATATTTAGATTCATGCGCAAGCTCAAAATTCTATTTTGGTTTGATCTACACATTTTCAGAATTGCGTCGGATTGAACCTGACAGAACCAGAAAAGGAGCTCCTGCCTCAGAAATCCCCAGAACCCATTTTCACTGGGAGTGACCCACGAGCCGCTGCCGGAGAGCATGGCAGATCCCGAGTTGTTGATGAGCAGTGTATTTGTCACTATCCCGTGGGAGGAATGGATCGCAGGATAGACAGTCTTTGGAGCGCGGCGCATAGTTGAATGCGTCCCATGGTCCTGCAGGCCACGGCACATGCTGCAAATAGTAAGAGTCGCTTCATCTTGGGGACAGCAGCCGTACGCGTGCAGCTAGCCTTGCTTTTTGATCTGATCTGAACTTTGTCATGGGGTCTTCAGCAGGCGGCACGGGCGCTGTGCATTGTTTTTCCTCAGGGCCACATTGCTCGTTGACTTAAGCTATATCTGGCCAACCCGTCAACTTATAAACATCACAACACCACCATTACATCAATTATTCAATTCCTCGACTATGACCAGAAAAATGGCGACGATGGATAAGCATGGGCGGAGAACGAAGGCCTCATCAACAAGAGCTCAATAAATTTACTGAAGTTCGTGTTCAAATCTTGATTAGTATATGCATATGTATGCGCGCGGCTTGAAAATGTGTCATCGATGGCGGAGGAAAGCAATGGCAGGCTATGACGTTGATGGGACGGATCTCGGAGTCGTTCCGAAATCTCGTGCTGGCCGAGCCTGCTCTATCTGTACAAAAGATTGATCGTTGCCCTTGTTCATGCACTTACTGCTCTGCTGGTCGGTCATTACACGATTTGGGGTGGGTGTTTCAACGCTTACAGTTTTCACCAACTTACGGTATATTTTGGGGGAACTTGAGGCAGACATCACTGGGCTTGGCATTTCGATCCAGCCCGGAAGTGGGACGCTGGAACGCGTATGAGGACGGGCGTACTCAAGACTCTGAGTAGGAACCATCGGACACTCCGCGGCAAATTCATCACAGTTACTCTGCGGAATTCCATCGTCAACGAAAAGGTGAGCGTCAACCACGACGCGTGGGCAGCATGAAGAACGCCCTCCTCCGTCCTCATTGCGACGCCGTCCGTAACTAAGCACGTTCTAATGTCCCTCACGAAGAAAATGAATCTTAAAAGTCGTCGAGTTGCAGACACTAATCCTGACAGTTTCGAGATCCCCGCCTACGGCAAGAAAAATCGCACTTGTCCAGCTACTCCTGCTTCATTCGGCCTTGAAGATATGCTTCGACGCGCAGAATTCCTGGAATAGCCAATTCTCTCCGTTCCCCATTACTTTTTGTATGATCTACCTCGTGATTATTCTAACAGTTATCCCCGATATCATGTGTTCCCAACTCCGGAGCTATATAAACTTTTACGATGTGTTCGATACTTGGTTCTTCCAAATCCAAGGGCTTATAGCACTTCTCCCAATTGTGTGAACTTGGAATAACTATGTGAAAACGTCGTTACGCATGCTGTTCCCATCGGTGAACTAGTTCATCAATCATGACGATTATAAACAATTTTGTGACACAAACTCGAAACTCGGCGAATACACACTGCCATACTCAAGAACAGCCTTGATAGCAAAGTCACATGGCAATCCACTGCCACTTGAAATCTACCACGCACAGCATTTGCTTCGTCATCTCAGAGTTACTACAATGTCCACTGACCAACACGAAAGCCTTGGAATGCCGCCACTTCGAGAGGGTAACGTTGACATAGCTGGGGTATGTAGCTGGCTCAGTCCTTTACCTGGATGGATGTCCTGCACTTATTTCTAATAGGTTGGGCAAAGAAAAGCGACACTCTTTCAAGGATTTAAGAAACCAAGCCATGACCAGAAAATGTCAGCCTTGAATTACACAATAAATGTAATCACTCTGGCCAGTAATGCAGTACCTGAGCCGATAGCCAAGGGAGTGCTGGTAGCTCTTGCCGGAATCCTCAGCATTGCCAAGGTATAGCCATGTAACACGCTATCGAATTCAATCTTACATCTTCCTCAGAATACCATTGCAAATGGTGATGACTTTAAGGAGATTGTAGAGACATGTCAGAGGATCAGCAGTGTCCTTGAGAGGGCTACCTCCCAAACATCCGAACAGCAGCTTGACGACGCCGTCCATGGTGCACGAGGATCAGCAGTGTCCTTGAGAGGGCTACCTCCCAAACATCCGAACAGCAGCTTGACGACGCCGTCCATGGTGCACTAATCGAACTCAAAAGGTGCAGATTATCTCTTACTACTGTTAGTCCAATTACATCTTAAGTTGTGGATGTATTCAGTTCGCTGGACGCCATTCAAGATGCAGCGAAAGCAAAGGCCAAGAAGAATATAGTGTCAAATGTCCTTGACATTACAAATAACCAGGAGACCATTGTGAAAATGAAGGATGAGCTGAACCGATTTCTAACCCATTTTAACGTGAGTTATACTTGGTTTACTTGTTCCTTACTGGAATGTGAAGAATTTATCCAGACTCAACTTAACATGTCGACAAATATGAAAGTTGACAAACTCCTGGCTGAGTTTCGTGCAGCAGTCAACTTAAATCCTCAGACGTATGCACCGACAAACGTCCACAAAAATTGGGCTCATTTATTTTGTAGGGATCCTGGGGAACCTGATGTACTACCCAGTCGGCCGGTAGTCTTTTTTGGAAGGGACAATCTTGTTCAGAGTATCACCCAGTCTCTCCTTGATTGCCGTCAAGTTGCCCTCATTGGCCCAGGAGGCATTGGGAAAAGTACCATCGCTCGCGCTGTTCTCAATGAAGAAACAATCGCCTCCAGGTTCCAAGGTCAAAGGTATTTTGTCCGATTTGATGATATTGACGCTCGCCAGGTGAATTACGGAACATTCCTTGACCGGATTGCAAAAACAATGGGATTAGCGACTTCTGTCAATGCTCACAACCTGATATTAAAGGCAATCTCGCCATCGGACACACTCCTTGTCCTTGACAATGCTGAAACCTTCTTGCATGCCCCTGTTGATGCTGGACGAATTGCAGATGTCATTGATGACTTCGGTGCGAGGCACAATGTTGCCGTCCTCATTACCACACGCACAACGGTATTGCCTCCAAACCTTGGCTGGGTTAGATTAGAGGTTCCTGTTCTTGAAGAGAGCGCTGCATGTGAAGCCTTTCAAGCATACTACCCTTCCATAGAAAAATCGATTCTTACCAAACTACTCTCTTCCGTTGAATACCACCCTCTCTCAATTAATTTACTTGCACAAGCAGCACTTCGGAACAAATGGTCCCCTCAAGAGCTTGTTACTGCATGGGATCGTCAACATGCAGCTTTACTCAAGGCTGGAGATGGAAAATCCCAAAATCTTGCTATCACAATTGAGACGTCCATCAATTCTCCCTCCTTTGCCAAACTTGGCGACATGGTTCATCATCTCTTGCACCTCATTGCGTTCCTTCCTCAAGGAATTAGCAATACATGTCTTCATGCCATTTCCCCCGGGGTATCAAACATTGAAACCTGCACAGATGCTCTGTGCAAACAATCCATTGCATACCAAAATGGTGACTTCATCACCCTTCTAGCTCCCATACGCCTTTACATATTGGATAAGCATAGGGATACCTCAATGAGTCCATTGTTGAAAGGACTAAGGAGATATTATGCTTCACACATTTGCAAGTGGCAAATTGTTCTTGCAGAAGATATGAACATTGAACATGTCCTTAATCATTGGCTCCAGGACACTGTCGGGAACATCGAAACAATTCTTGATGTATTGCAAACTACAGATGATTTTTTGTATGTCCTCTACATGTATCGACCACGACCGGTTTCTCTGCACCCCACTATAATTGCTTTGGATTTGTGCAAAATCCATAATACTGTGTTGTGCACGAATTTCTGCATTGCAGTCCCAATGTTCCAAAAACCTAAAAGTATCATAAAAGCCAAGTCGACTTGTCTACTTCGGATTTCTGTGCTTTTTAATATGGTCGGACAAAGGGAAGAAGCTGAAAACGTACATGCACAAGCACGGGCACTCGCTCTTGAAGCTAAGGATTTGGATCAGCTCATTTGGGCTGACTATTGGCTTGCTTTATGTTATCTTGATCAAGGCAATCTCCAGACTGCAGAGAAATTACTTGCAACAGCGCTAAACAATTGTTCAGGACTTTCTACCCTGTTCAGACCTCACCCAACAACAAAGGCTGCAGTTGAACATATACTAATTACCATCAATATAATCAAAGGAAGGCCTGGTGCAATACAAAGCTACTTGAACTTTCTGTCCACCCTCAAGCAAAAACGTATTCGACTCGACCTCTCTTACACAAATATGTTTGCAGGATATCTTGAACTCCACAATGGTCACTTAGATGTTGCACAGCATTTTTTTGAGGAAGAACAGGCAAGCAACAATCAGAGATGGTTCATGCTGATGGCTGATCTGGCTGATCAACGAGGTGACTATGCAAGGTCAAACACATTACGGGCACAGTTTCTTGATATGATTGAACCTGATTTAACAAGGTTTGGCATTTTAATGAAAGGTTTACTTGCTGTGTACTTGGCAAAAGAGGGTGATGTAGAGCATGCTCAGGAATTGGTTCTTTCTCTTTTTCAGCACACTACCAAATGCAACAATGTGGATGTTCTGTACCTGTATTACTCAGCTGGAATGGTTGAACTGGCAGATGGAAACTTTGATAAAGCTGGGGATTACTTCCGTGAAACAATTGAAATCAGTATATCTCTTGCAAGATTAGTTGTACGCACCCGCTCATATAGAGCACTTGGTGAGATTGCTGTAGTCAAAGGAGACTTGTCAAGTGCAAAGGAGCATTTCAAAACCACTACTGAGCTGTGCAAGATTATGGATCTCCCAAGGGAACGCCTGTATTTCTTCTATGAATGCTATATCCCTCCCCAAAAATTCAATGGATGGAATCTGTATCAAGAGGGTCATGCCATGTTCAATCACATTGGAGACAATGCTCAAGCATGAGACCCACTTTTAATTGAACCTTCATTTTGTGAGGCTTTGCACTTGAGTGAAATTAATCTAATTACATCTCAAGTAGAATACAAACTTGTGAATTAAAATATAACTGATGCACCAGGTATGGTTTTCATAGAGATAACAAGGAATTCTGCATACTAATCAAGACACTTGTATTCTGTAACCAATCATCCTTAATTACAACTAAGAGATGACTTTTGTACATTTAAACATTTTACTGAACCTGGCCACTGTAACAGTAATACAATACTGTACCAGAAGTCAAAATAAACATTTAATTATAAGGCTGAAAACTGTAAGCATCCTGATAGCAGTCTCAACAAATTATATCTTCAAAAACATCCCAATAAATACACAGAAAGTACAGAACAAAAAGGCAGAGACTATGTAATGGATTGTCACACTAGTTATACACATCATCAATACTATTACTAGACATTAGAGGATTACATAAGACAACATCTTGTATTCACTCTAGTACTAGTCAAATCCAATAATGTGGTCTGATTTAGCACTGTGTGATCCACACAAGACAGTTCTAGCTCATAACCAATGGTTACATTTTTTTAAATCTTCTGCTATTGACTTTAGACTCTAGGCTTGTTACTGACTGGGCAACTCATCAAAAAACTCAACTTCTGTTGGCATCATGTCAAAAACATGCTTCCATGACTGGCTCTCTTGATCCAGAGCCCACCTTTCCGGATACATGTGATCCACCTGTCTTACAAGCTGTGAAGACACCAGTTGCATCTACATACCAGCGGCCACCAAAGTGGGATGAAAAGCTACCTTGCAATACTAGTGCAAGCTTTGGAATGCCTGGTGGATTATCCATTTCATGGATGATGTCTATAGTGAGGCCTGGTGGTAAACCAGGGGAGAAATCTGCAGTTTCAGGAGTGTTGCTACCAGTGAGCCAGATGCCTTCATTAATGTACCTGGTATTGTCTGAGAGCTCATCAGCTCAGTCTGAAGGTCAACCAGACTTCATGCAGTATTCAGAGCTGGTGCAAGGCAGGACTTTCACACACAGAACCCTGTTTTGGACTGCTCCAACTGAGCAGCACTTGGAGTTTGTGGCAGATACTGCTGCTAGACCAGGACAGTCATTGTCAATGACATATAGGCAACAGCAAGGACTGGCAATAAGGGTCAGTATTGAGGATAACAACATTGTATGGTTGGGGAAGGTGCCTTTGGTGCCTAAAGACCAGGAGTTGCCTGGAGGGGTCAGCAAACAGCTGCAGATGAGCCACAAAGACCTCAGAAAAGTTCTGGATTTAGAATCTGAATTAGACTCCTCAGATGATGAGGAGAGTAATTATGTTAGGCATCAGAACACCACAAATTGTCAACAAAATATGAGCAGAGTGCCTCAACAGGCATTATATGAGGTGGAGACTGTGATAACCACTCCAGCAGAACCAGAAGTGCCAATTGTCATTCAGGAGGTTAAGATACCTTGAAAGCAGGTTACCATCAAAGACGAGGTAGATGAGGTCCACATTCTTGAGGAACAGATGCAACCATAGCATGTAGTATGACATGTCCACCTAGTGGATAATTGGAATGAGCACATTAATTATCAGAGGATGTGCAACCAGAATTTGCACAATCATGGCAAGTCAATAATTGATGACCAGAAGATAGTGTTTGAAGGGTGTGAAGATGTGATGCCTGTCAATGAGATGTGGCAAGAGTTTGCTGCTTGAACTGCTGCACCAGATAGGGATCTGGAGGGTAGTGATGGTAGTAGTGATCACTATGACAGGAGAGAGCAGAATCATTGCAGTAATGATGGTGGAGGCCATGATCATAGAATAATGATCAAGATGATAGTAATTATTGTACTGGTGGCTGACAGTTTAGTATACCACTAACAGACCATGAGGTAAGGCAATAGCCTACACAACAGCCAAAAAGACCAGCCAATGAATATTTGTTTCATAGCCCACAGGCATTTTCTATGCCCACCTCTCATGATCTGCATGAAAGCACACCTGGAATGAATGAGGCATTACAGATCCATATGGATCATTTGCATGACCACCTCACTTGCCTGGTGGATGACTTCCTTGTACTCAGATTCAAATTCCCTGTAGGGGTAACTCCCTACAAATCTGATGGCAAGCCTATACATGCATATGCTGGAGAGCACTCAGTTGGAGGACTGGGCAATGGATGTCTGCTACCATCTGGCAGCATGCTGCTATAGTGGCAATGACATGGACCAGAAAAGAATATCCATGTTATACAAATTCATAGAAGAAGAGGCTTGAAACTGGTTCCACCACCATGTTCTTCATATCAATTGCAATAAATTGCATTGGATATTTAAAGAAGTCCTGATAGAACTGTATAATTGTTTTGTCAATGCTGCAACAATGCAGGAAGCTTGTGACACCTTCAGAAAGGCAGTGTACAATGCCAAGACTGGCATCCAAACATTCTATGATGACCTGGTAGGTCATGCACAGAATATGGCCATCTATCCAGACAAGTATATGATTCAAGAGACATTCCTGAATGAAATACCAGCAGATATGAGAAGAGCATTGATATAGTTTTTGGTGTATGCCAT
This sequence comes from Macrolepiota albuminosa, assembly GCA_027475525.1. Taxonomy (NCBI): domain Eukaryota; kingdom Fungi; phylum Basidiomycota; class Agaricomycetes; order Agaricales; family Agaricaceae; genus Macrolepiota; species Macrolepiota albuminosa. Next base: position 2,277,026 of record JAMWFC010000032.1, on the reverse strand, counting down.
TAAATATGAGCAGTCAACACAAACTACAAATCATTATGAGCAGTGTAGTTCATGCTGAGGAACAATTAATCATCAGGCAGTGAAGGTAGGAACCTTCCTGGCCAAATGGTCTGGATATTTACCAGTGAAGGATACTAAGGAATACATGGATATAGTGAACTGTGATTGCTACAACATGATTATTTTATGCATAAGAACAGAGTGTCCCTGGACTTTGTGAATGACATGGTAGTTGTAAATGGTATGCCTATAAAGGTGGAGAAAGTAGTGTTGCATGACACAGATATCTGCCTATAGCACTATTGCACAACAGAGAAACATCACAACAAACATGACTAACTAAATAGTTGCAAGAAAGTGACAGTGCAGACAAGAAAGCTCCACTGCCTGCCAGGGTAGGGCATAGGGTAGGGCATCACAATGGTATGTGTCATACATTGTATGCTGCAGACCTATGCAGACCTATGCAAGCCACCAGCAGAATTTCATGCAGACCTACATTGACCTACTCAAACCTATGCAGGCCCAGGCAGGCCTGCACAGGGCACCAGCAGACATTTGCAGAGGCCTACGCAGGCTTATGGGAGCTGGTTGGACAAAAAAAAAGGGTAACTTGTCCTCTCAGCCCTATATCTATGGGGGGGAATCAAACACCTGGCCTTGAGGAAGCCTCCAGCAATAGAATGCACTGATGATTTAACTATTGCACCACAGGTCCATTACTAACAGATAAAATCAAAGGACAGATAACACAATGAATGGCCACCCACCTACATCCCCACAGATCCCCATATGAATATTTAGAGGTGGAAAGGGGGTGGCATACCCCCCAAAAGAGTTTTTGTGGCTTGAAAGGAGCATTGGCTGTTAGAATAGTAGACCTAGAACAATATGAGGTTATTTCTCTCAGTCCAACTGTAATCGACTGTATTAACTGTACCTAGAACAATACAAGATTATTCTATGGTTTAGTTAGTAAGTGTTCGGTATCTTTAATAAATATTGTAACGTACTCCCTCAGTCTGACTGTAATTGACTGAGGGTTGTGTTCTACAGTAGTCTAATATATATATGTCCTAGGTGAACAATGGATTCATTGTTCACCGTCTAGTGGCCTTGTGGCACAATGCAATGATATTGGCCCTATGGCCAGTGTGACAACTTGGAGTGTCTGTGTGGTATGCCAATATCCAACATTGGCATCATCTGCCATTAGCTGACATCTGTCAGGACCTGCTGGCATCCATCATACATCTGTTGGCATCTGTCAGATATCTGCTGGTATCTATTAGCATCTATGGAAATTCATTGGCAACCCCCAGCATTGTTAGCATTGCCCAGCATCAGACCGGTAATGAGCTCCTACTATGGCTGGCTACAGATAGCACCAATACCTGCACCTCACATTAGCCTACTAGTACCACCAGAAGCGCCATGCTCTAGCGCTTCCAGCACTATTTTTCCCATATTTTTACACTAATAACTCACAGCTACAGACTCCAATTACTCTTGGACCACTTTTTATGGCACCACTTATTCTTTGCACCACTGTTGACACCTTGCTGCACCTTGCCACTTGCACTCCAAGGCTATACATTTACACAGACACTTGGCATCAGTCAAACTGGAATAATGCTCTTAGCCAGTGGCAGCACTTATAGGAAAGAATGATAAAGTATTTTCATGGACAGCATCATTATAGACCTTTTTATTATACAATTCAATTCACCACACTTACTTACATTCTTATCAGTTTACCACCCTCTAGCGGTGCTAAACCTCTTAGCGTCGGCTAACTTTCTTTATAATAAATACTTACTTTTTGTTAGTAGCACATCATCAATTTGGCAATAAGGATTGTATCCTAACATTTTGGTCACCATATGCAACAGACTACCTTTTGTTGACTGTGTCAGCAAGAGGACTCTGCTTTAGTTCTCTCTCTTTCTCTATCTCTATAACCTCTTAGCACCTTGCAACTACAGCTTGGTGTTTGTGCTTAGATCTGCTAAGAAAACTTATTATTTTATCATCTCATTTTAGGTGCTAATACTTAGTGCCTTTCCTTAGCAATGTTTAGCACACCTCCAATTTCCCACTTTTACCAACCTCTTGCCTACTGTGTGTTCTCTGGGACCTGTCTGGGACTCTTTCACACACTTAGCATGCCCAAAGCTATATTGGCTAGATAGCTATACTAGTGATAGTCTATGCAGTACTCAGCTTGATTTGGGCATCATCAGCAGAAGAGAAGAAAAGGGTGTGCATAGTGTCTGCCACATGGGATGGCATCTTGGAGAGTGTGGGGGGTGGTGGAAAAGGGATGGGGGTGGGAAGAAAGAGGGGGAAGAGGGAAGGGGAGGAGCATGGGTGTCTGCTGGTATGCCAGTGGATGTAGCAGACATTGGATGTCAGGTCAGGAGGAAGGAGGGAAGCAGGATGCATGTGAGATAGTGTGGAGAGTGGAGAGGATGGCACTGGGAAGAAAGAGTGGGAAAGGCAGAAGGGGGTGTGTGAGTATCCGCTGTCCACTGGCATGCCAGCAGATGGTAGCTGACGTCCTCTTTCTGTGTAAAAATAACAAATATTTTAGTAGGGATGGTAGGTCTGCTGGTGTGCCAGCAGATGTAGCAGATATTGGACGTCAGATCAGGGGGGAGGAGGGAAGCAGGGTGCATGTGGCAGATGGGAGTGGCATGTGAGGTAGTGTGGGGAGTGGAGAGGATGGCACTGAGGAGAAAGAGGAGGAAGGGCAGAAGGGGGTGTATGAGTATCCACTGTCTACTGGCATGCCAGCAGATGGTAGCAGACATTGGCATGTGAGCTAGCTGATGTCAGTGGTGCAACCAGTCCCAGTGGTTCAGTGGAATATTTGTGTATTGATATTCAATATTGTGTACAGTGATGGGTTTGACTCTCCCTACTCTATCTTAATAGTGTCTAATGGTATGTTTTTCTATGGGTCTATTTTTGCTCTACATGTATACCATACTGACTTGTAAATTGATAACACTATTCATTCAAATTTTGTATGTGTCTATTTGTGTACTACATGTACACCGTACTGACTTGTAGTAAGTGCCTGTGGTACAATAGAATATTAATAAATTGATATTTTATATTGTGCATAAGAGGCATGTTTGACTCCTGCTAGTGCACATTATATAATAGCAGCAGGCTGCCAACATCTGCTAGCATCATTAATTTGATTCATTCAAAACTCCAGAAATTTCTGCAGAAGGATAGGATAGATGAATTTGTGCATGTATTCATTCTAGTGCATGTGATCAGTTGATGACATGCTGAGGCTGGCTTCCTTTGTGCTGGTCTTTGTGACAAAGATAGCCAGCTCTAGTGTATCATCACTTGTCATATGCACTGCGATAAACACATATGCAAGTGCTTCTATTCTATCTCTCTTCAGTAATTTCTAGAGTTTTGAATGAATCAACTTAAATGATGCTAGTGGACAGTCCTGTGTAAAAGTGACAAATATTTTAATAGGGCCTGTAGCATTGGCTTGCTAGCATCATTAAGATGATTCATTCAAAACTCTTGAAATTACTGAAGAGAGATAGAATGGAAGAACTTGCATATGTGTTTATCACAATGCATATGACAAGTGATGATACACTAGAGCTAGCTATCTTTGTCACAAAGACCAGCACAAAAGAAGCCAGCCTCAGCATGTCATCAACTTGTCATGTACACTGGAATGAATACATGCACAAATTTGTCCATCCTATCCCTTTGCAGAAATCTCTGGAGTTTTAAATGAATCAAATTAATGATGCTAGCAGACATCAGCAGCCTGCTGCTATTATATAATGTGCACTTGCAAGAGTCAAATCCACCTCTTGTGCATAATATAAAATATCAATTTATCAATATTCTATTGTACCACAGGCACTTACTACAAGTCAGTACGGTGTACATGTAGTACACAAATAGATACATATAAAATTTGAATGAATAGTGTTATCAATTTTTACTTGTAGTAAATTGACAGAGAATGGAAGGGGTCTGCTGAAGTGGTATCCTGTACATGGATAGATTAAAGAATTTACTACAACTGGTGTATTTGTATTGAATTGACAATATTAGACTGATATTTATTTACACTATAGAAGTATATAGAAAAGAGGAAAACCATGGGGTGTAGCAGAATATTAGACTGATATTGATTTACACCATAGCCAGATACAGTAAGCATCTGTAGTATAGTAGAATATTCCCAATTGGTATTCCTTGTATCTTGTAGTAGGCAGGTTTAACTCCTACTACTGCATTTATATCAAACTGTTGATAATTTTTGACCTGCTTAGCTAATTGTTATTTACTACACATGGAATATTAGACTAATGTTTATTTACATCATAGCAGTATTCAGTAAGCATCTATGGTATAGTGGAATATTATCAATTGATATTCATTGTGTCTTGCAGTAGGTGGGTTCAACTCCTACTAGTGCATTGATATCAAACTGTCTAGAATTTTTGACCTGCTTAGCTAATTGTTATTTACTATATAATACAATAAATAAAGTAAGATTGTAATTTAAACAGGGTGATGTGATATGATATCTATTTTTGATATTTATTTACACTATAGTAGTATCTATTAAGAATATATTGTGTAGTGGAATAATTTAAACTGGTATTCCTCGTAGCTTGTACTAGGTGGGTTTGACTCCTGCTTAGTGCAATAAACATTAAGACTTCTTGCTTAGCTAATTGTTATTTACTAAACTGTAAGATAAACAAAGTAAGGTTTGTCAAGCAATAAATCAAACTTCTTTGGTAATTTAAACAGGATCACATGATATCTATTTTCAAAACTTGCTTTGTGTAAAATTCTCGTCTGTTTTTTTAATTCTCCATCTGCTATGTCTAATGAAGAACTCCACCAACAGGTTGTTAACACAGATGTTCGAGTATTATATCTTGCTTGCAGAGGAGACCTGCATCAACTCAAAAAACAGCTGAAGTACCTAGTAAGATGCAAGCACTCCCGTCTAATAGACATGCACTAATAGTTGTCCTGTAGACTGACATGTGGCTGACAATCAGCCAGGTCCAGGGTGACAAAAAACTCCTCCTTGATGCCAGGAGAAGGTTCATTAACAAAGTTATCTAGCTACTTCAGAGCAAGCTTTCTAATGAGAATATGATCAGGCAGTTGAAGGACACTGTGAAGAAATAGTCTCAGAAGAGCAGAAGGGGAGAAGAACAAAGTGGAGGCAAAGAACAACCTGATCCTGAGAAGATTGGATAGGTCATAGGCTAGCAGCAGAAGATTTGTCTGGTCTGTCACCAATTTCAAAAAAAAGAAAATGACCAAGGACTCCAGCAGCAGGAGTTTTATTTGGTCCATCATCAACCTCCAAGAAGCAAAAACAAGTGAGTTACATTGGTAACCATCCACCTCCTGGTAGCCATCCAATACTGGAGGAGCAGGAGGACAAGGATGGGAATGAGAATGAAGAGGAAGAGGAAGAACAAGAGGGCAGAATACTGAAGGGGGAAATTACCAGAGGGATGCTGTTGAGCAAGTATTTGAGGACAGCACCTCGTTGTGAGAGTCAGCACATCAACTCCCCTTACCAATATTGTGCAAGTAAGTAGCTACAGTGTGTCAGCACAAAGGGCAGCACCACATGCAATCCCTGCCAGCTTATTTGCAAATGAACATGCAGCCTAATGATTGTCAAGAAAACCATCAAGCCTAGCAACAATAAGAAGGAGAAAAAACCACTGACAAAGAAGTCAGTGACAATTATTGAGAGTGATGATGGTATGAAACTCATTTCCTGCTCAAATAGCTAACTAATAGTTAGCAGATGAACCAGCCAGTCCAATCATGAGACCATCAAAACCATCTATCTGTCCATCCTAACTATTGACCTCCAACCACCTAGCAGATCCTCTTCCAGTCAAGAGAAAGGGCAAAAAGCAGGCAATGGAGTCTAGTCACAGTGAGGACATTGTGGCTGGTTGATGGCAGGGATGGAGAGCCATTTGGACAGAATGGAGAATGGGTTCCAGGAAGCATTGCAGAATGTTGGGGTGCAGGTATAGGATGGGTTTGTCATAGCTGAGGAGAGCTGGTTACCACATATTCTGTTGCTACCAGATTCAAGTTGACATGCTCAGTGGCTGCATAGAAATCTTGCAAGCCAATGTTTCTCTAGTGGGTGACATGCTTGCAGACTATGATAGATGGATTTATTTGACAGAAGAAGAGATTCACAATATCAGGGGTATGGTTGACACTTTGCAGAGTCAACTTCATATCTCTATTTGTCCCTTCAGTCCATCGGCTCAGGGTGATGTGGCAGTGCATCCAATAGGGCACAGTAGACTTAGACTCATTGCTGAAAAGGAAGAACCTACTGCTGACCCCACTGCTGACCAATCCCCTGCCACTGCTGACATATCCGTTCACACAGGTGACACCTCTGCCCTTGCCACTGACCAATTCTATCCCACCACTGATTTATCTGCTCTCACTGTTACTCCGTCCCTGCTTCAACAAATATCCTCATAGACATCTCCTACACAAACATCTTTGTCACCCCCTCAACCATCTTCTATCCCTCTGCCAGTCCCTGCTGAGAACCCTCTTCCTGGCCCAAAGAGACAGGCTTGTAGCAACTCTCAAAGTAGTTGGCCACTGATGCAATGGATCCAATCATCCAGTAAGCTTACTGAGAGATGGAAGGCAACAGAAGACAAGTGAAAATGGATAGTTTAAGATGGACAGCTTATTATTGCATTGCACAATATTTTTTTTTGTTATGACAGACATTGCTACATTTTTGTAATACTATAGTTTACAAAAATGTAGTGTAACTTTCTCCTCTTCCCCACATCAATGACAGCGGACTGGTTGAATGACCTTAGTGTGGCTGCTACTCCTTTTTGCTGGTGTAGACATATCAATGTATCAAGCTGCATCCTCCTGTAACATTTGTGCTTGAGACTTGCAGGGTTGCTTGGAATTTGTTGATTGGTTAGGCAATGCCTTGTGCTTCTTTTGGTTTTGTAATGCTGGCCTTTCCTCACCTTTAAATTGGTCATTGTCTTCATCTTGAAGAATGTCAAGCACCTTTTTTGACACTATATCTAGAAGAACTATTACTAGGGCCATTAATTGGAGGGTCTGGATGGCTCCATCCTCTTTGTTGTAAGGGATGGATGGTAGTGGCATCTACCACTGCTGTATCATCACCACATTTGTCATGAGCAGATTTGTCATGAGCAGACTTGTTGTGAGCAGAAGCTGATACATTTGGTTGGGATTTATTGTGAACTATGGATCTGTTGTGTGCAAAGGCTGTGGAGTGTGCAGTAAGCACAAAACAGGGGGTTCCTCTTGTAAGTCAGACAGTGGTGTGTGTGGTACACTAGATGACAGAGGAAGTGTAGGCCCCAGTTGCCACTCCAAGTTGGCTACAGATCCACCATCAGCAGCTCCATCATTAGTGATGGTCCTACTGTTGCCATCGACTACCACTAATGATGTTGGCCTCTGTTTCCAATTGTTTTCTCCATTTTTGCATGTAGCCTTATGTGCTGCTGCTGCTGCTGCATTTTTTTCATGATTAGCTCAGGTGCTGTACTCAGCAGCTACTAGCTGCTTGTGATGGTTGAGATAAACCATCCAGTGAGAAGGTGTCACCAGATCCATATGGTCTCTCCAGAAGTTTAGCAGACACAATAGCTCAGGCTAACCAAGATTATAGGAATCTTGGAATATCAGACCCTCTGGAAGATATCTTGAATGTATGAATTGCTGATCATTGATTCTCACTGCCTTGTAAGGAGCAGATTCATACCAGTAATCAGACACAATTTCTGACAGAGTGATCAGATGATGAGCAAAGGTGGAGAAAAATAGGAATTACTGTAATGAGTATTTAGATAGTGTAGTACTTGGTGTAAGTATTACTGATAGTTCTGGAGCTTGCTGGTGTAGAGTATGATTTTCAATTTATACTGACTTGATGATGAATGTGATATATTAATGTTCTGAGTTGCAATCCTAATCTTCTGAAATGCAGAGTGTTCTCAACAAACTCCAGCCTAAGCAATTCACTTCCTAGGAATCACCAAGCCTTTGCCTATCAATTGCCTGTCTATTCTCTACTAAACTTGGGCTATTTATACTATTTTTCTGGTGCACAGACCACTATCTACACATGACTCTTTGTTGTAAGCTTCCCAACCTCCAGAATATATTTGATAGTCCAATTTCTCTTTTGAGAGGCCTGTTTTGGTGCTACCTGTTCCACCATTCAACTTCTTGTTCTATTATTCTTCTGGATGTCTCTGATTGCCACTTCTCCATTTGCTTGAGCTCCATTTAGCATGATCCCATTCATAGATCCTTCTTTCCCCTTTTAGTGCTTTTCTGCATTTCATGCTTCTTTTCTTTCCCCTTTCAGTCATGTCATTGTCAGATCTGATCTTTGATCCAGATCACCACAATTTGATCCCATTTTGTCACTTCTGCCAGCTTCCATGCTTCCCCTCCCCATTATAGTGGTTGGACTATTGTTGAGCTGATAGTTTGAGCTGGTCCCTGCCTATTGTTCTGTACTTTTCTGTGTATTTATTGGGATGTTTTGGAGATATATTTTTGTTGAGACTGCTATCAGGAGGCTTACAGTTTTCAGCCCATAATTGAATGTTTATTTTGACTTCTCATGCATGGTGTGTCACTGACTGCTGGTACAGCATCATATCACAAGTGGACAGATGTACAATAAATAGAAGACAGATGGAGGATAGATAGGAAATGGATGGAGTACCAACTTGCACTGAATTTCTGGTGGATTTCCTTTTTTGCTTCATTCTGCTGCCATCTTCCATAAACAACTTTCCTCCTGCAGTGTGAGTTGATACATAATATGTTTGACAGCCACATTATATTGTGCAAATGCATCCATTGTGATCCTTACCTCTCAACAAGTTCTGGATCTCCTCATTTATCTTCTTTGCCATTGTCTGCCAGACAACATCTCACAGTGAAGTTTTCAGGAGCACCTTTGGATCTTTATGCTGGTAATAAGGGCACCAGCATTCTTGATATACTGGACAACCTTCTATTCAAGCAAATGATGTCTAGTTCTTTGCAATGAGTTGCTGTATCTATTTTGATTCTCTCTGCCCACTCTTCCCCTGTCTTTGGCTCTGTCTCTTTAGTGGCCCAATAGTTGAAGATATCTATTAGGATTTTATCCTTCAAGATAGCAGTCCAAGCTTGAGGAGTAGTTGAGGAGCAGTAGAGTTCCTTGTATGGTTCAAAGATAGATCTTTCTCCTGCTGTAAATATCAGTTCCACTCATCTTTTCTTTAGTGAAAATATTAGTTCAGGCAGTTGCAGGAGGGCAGACATGTTTGTAGACAATATAATTTTCTGCACCCACACAGTTCTCAACCAAAGAATCACATGGATAAAATATACATTTCTGTTCAGTATCTGTTGATGACAGACAGATTCTGTTTGTCATCAACAGATATGGTCTGCTGTTTACTGGTATCTAGCCCATCCAAATTGAGGCATATTGCCAATATCAATGAGCAGTCTCATTAGATCTCCAGTACAATGGCTAGGTCCTGGCCATAGATATTTGATCATGAATCTGAACTCTCTGAAGAAATGCAAGTGACTAAAAACAACAGTTATCAGACAAAGGGACCTCATTCTATTTGCTGAGGAAAGGACACAACTCACTCAGAACACATGAGAGTTGCCAGTCCTCATAACACAACAGCTACCACTGGGTCCTGTTCTCATTGTAACTGATGCACTACTTGCAGCATTTCCAGATAATGATAACTTTGCACACTTGGACAATATTCTAATGGTAGATGATGTAGATGATACAATGCCTCTATCTATAAGGCATGTAAAGGTAATTTGAATATATGCTATTATTGAGAGCAAATTATTCAAGTTCATACATAGACACAGGCAGATTATCTTAATGATTTTATCAACCATGTTCCACAGTTGCTTAATGGATTGCTTGGTCATGAATCAATGAATGACGTTACTGATTGCCTTGCTTGTCCTGACTATTACCTGGCACAATGGTGATGCCATGATTGTATTGGGTCAAGATTATTCTGTCGTAGATATTTTTGCTGCATGCACCACTCCAACCTGTTTCACCAACCTGAAGTATGGAATGGTAGGTATTTTCAACCAATGAATATGTCAGATATTTCTATATCTAATACAATTCATTGCATGCAAACTGTCATCAAAGGAAGGTCAGGATCAGTGCACCCTGCTTTTCTCCTCCCTCCTGACCTGACATCCAATGTCTGCTATATCCACTGGTATGTCAGCAGACACCCATGCTCCTCCCATTTCCCCATTCCCCCTGACCTGCTATCTGACATCTGCTACATCCACTGGCATGCCAGCATACACCCATGCTCCTCCTCTTCCCGCTTTCTCCTCTTTCTCCTTATCCCCATCTCTTTTCTGCCACTCCCCATGCTCTCTGAGATGCCACCCAATGTGGTGGATGCCCATGCACACCCTTTCCTTCTCTCCATGCCCTGATGCTGAGTGATGCCAAACAATGCCAAACAAGGCTGGGGGTTGCTGACAAATTCCTGTGGATGCCAATGGATACTAGCAGATATCCTGCAGATGCCAGTAGGTCTTAACCCTAAGTCTCCTTCTATTACTCAATGCCTCCTAGAACTTGCCCCAGACATCCTGGAGCCCCATAGTACTTATAGAGTAGCCTCTCCTTGTATTTGCTAGTCTTGATATTATATTTGATTGTTTGCATGCTCTTTGATTGACTGGTATGCACTGGCTGGTACGCTTTGACTGGCATGCCCAACTTGTTTGCATGCTCTTAAGATTGGTATGCACTTTGTGACTTAAACCTTACTGACCAGGTCTTGTCCTAGAACCTCCAGTTCTCAACTTGACTCTAACCCCTTCATCCTTTTTGACTTCACCCAATCTCCAGGCTAAGTCCCTTACCCCAGAAATCCTCTGTTTGCATCTTGAATCCCGGAGCTCAGTCCAAAGTTTCAGACACCTGAGTATACATAGATCAAGTCCGTCTCATAAGGGCATTGCTTTTCCGGAAAGCCTCTGACTCAGTGGAATCTGACAAATGTATGTCTGTGTAGATGTCTGCTGGTGGCTTGCATAGGCCTGCATAGTTCTGCAGAGCCCTTTTGTGAACATATGCTGGCATTGAGGATGGAAAAAGAAGAAAAGGAGAGGCACACAGCCTCAAGTTATTGTGGAAAGAGAAGTGGAAAACCTTGAGGAGAGTTTACTCATGCCATGATGTCTGCCAACAGAGGAGGCTTTCACTCATGGGCTGATGTCTGCTGGTGGCTGCTGATGCACATTAATGTCCACTAGTGTCTGTTGGCATCATGTGTATGCCCACCTTTTATCAATCTACTAGACCATGTCATACAGCACATTATAACATGTCCACAGCTCTGTATTCTACAGCACTGTGAGGACTGCTCCACTACAGTGTAGCAGACTCTGCTGGACACATATGGTATGGCACAAAGCAAGCTCCTGTACAACATATGACATGTACCGTTGTAATGTCTCTATGTGTGCCTGCCAGCCAATTCACTGATAATATTGATGTTGGAAAAAGAGTTTCAAGGAACTCTGGAGAAGGGAAAGCAGCTGGACAAGGCCATGGACAACATTAAAAAAGCCAGATCAGGTTACTCAATGGAGGAAAATGCATGACAAACATGTGGCAGAGTCACTGAAGTGCCAGCTGACTAGCTCTCAGATGAAGGTAGAGAATCTCATCAAGGACGAGGTGTATAGTACAGTGGAAACTGTGGAGAGCACATGATCACTATAGGATCAACCTGTATCATGACTAGAAGTTTAATGGGCATATGACCTAGGTAGTATCAATAGTGACACATACTGTGGGAAGGATGCAATTGACCCAGATTGGGAAGGTATACTGTTATGCACAGGAGAATGAGATTTCTGAACACTTGGATATCATGTTTGATGGTATCTTGCTAAAGGCAAAAAGTGTGCAATTGTTGTTGGAGACGACAAGAATGGCAAGGATGCAACCAGTTGTAAGGTTGAATCCTGGAGATTTCACAAAAGAGCACATATGTGCCTTACAGGAGCAATTCAAACCAAAGGTTCAACTGTGCATACCATGTGTGTCAAAGGGGAAAGATAAGGCTATGAGCCTTACATAGGAAGACATTCCTTGATTTTGCCAGCAATGGCAATACAAGTTTGCTGATATTGTCAATGGAACAAAGGAGGAACTTCTCCCTTGAAGGGAAGTGAAACATGAGATTAATCTCATTGACAAAAATAAGCAATACAAGTATCATTTGCCTTGCTGTCCATGAGCACTGCAGGACCAGCTTCATGAAAAAACAAACAGTTATATAAATGCAAAGTGATGGGAACCATGACTAGCAGTGCAAGCTGCACCACTATTATATATTCCTAAAACAGGATGGGACATTACAGACAGCATTAGATTTGCAGCAGCACAATGATAGTACTGTCAAAGATGTAACTCCCCTCTCAGATCAGGAAGTTATTCACAAAGATGTCGCTAAAGTGAAATATAGGTCAAAGATTGACCTCATAGATGCCTATGAACAAGTTTGCATATGCAAAGAAGACATACTGAGGACATTGTTTTCATCTCGAATGGGAACATTCATAAGCAATATAATGCAAATTGGCAATTGTAACATGCCAGCCACACTCCAGAGGTTAATGACCTCCATTTTCTGAGATGTAATTGGGAAGTTCATGCACATCTATTTAGATGACATTTTTATCTTCTTGGACTCCATTGAGGAGCATGATCAGCACTTACAAATCATGTTTGAATGACTCAGGAAGGCAAGCCTTTACTTCAAATAGAAAAAGTGCAAGTTCTACACACCAAGTATAAATTGTTTAGGTCATGTTATTGATGAGCAGGGTACATATCCAGATACTGATAAACTTGATTGTATTTGAGAGTGGTGTACTCTACACACATATAATGCCATTTAGCATTCTGTTGAGCTAGTGAACTATATTGGTAACTTTCTACCAGACATTACTGTCTACACTGGGCTATTAATGGCCATGACTCAGAATGGGTCCCTGTTTTATTGAAGACTGCTGCATCAGCAATGTTTTGAAATAATCAAGTGCATCTGCACAAAAACACCAATTATATAGCCAATTGATCTATGTATCAACAGGCTTGTATGCAATGCATCCAAGACAGATGTGAGGGCCATGTTTGGCCAAGGAAAAACCTGGCAAATGTGCCAACCAGCAGGGTTTATGTCCTGCAAGTTCTCTGCTGCATAGCAGAATTATGCAGTACATGAGGTAGAAACACTGGCCATCCTAGAAGCTCTCCTGAAATGGGAGGATAAGCTGATGGGATATACAGTGGCTCAAAAAACTGTCCCAATGTTTCATACTTTTTTGAAAGATGACATTGGCATGAAGGATGAGAAGTACTTAAAGTTCTAATTAAATTGTGTAAAATACTATGGCATTGTAGCTACAAAATGAATTTAGGTCTATGTAATCAAGATCAAAACTGATGGAGCAATAGCCATTTTAAAATATTCACTTATTGGGACGGTTTTTTGAGCATCTCTAATTTTAGTATCTAGTACTTTGTATGTCCTCCATTTGTCTTGATAACTGCTTGAATCCTTCTAGGCATGCTTTCTATTAGTCTTTGGCATACCTCTGGTGGTATTTCATCCCACTCCTTTGCAACCCTCTCCCATTATTCATGCACACCATAAGGAGGTGTTTCATATGGCCTAAGTTGCTCCTTGAGGTACTCTCAGAGATGTTCAATAGGGTTGAAATCAGAGGATTGAGCTGGCCACCAAAGGACATCAAAGTTGTTGTCCTCAAACCACTTGTCAGCCTTCTTAGAGTTGTGTTTGGGGTCATTGTCCACATAGAGACATCACAACAGTACATGTCATATGTTGTACAGGAGCTCACTTTGTGCTATACTATACGTGTCCAGCAGAGTCCGCTACACTGGAGCGGAGCAGTCCCCACAGTGCCGTAGAATATAGAGCTGCGGACATGTTACAATGTGCTGTATGACACGGTCCAGTGGATCGATAAAAGGCGGGCACACACATGCGCACACAGGCCTGGCGGATGCCAGCGGACACTAGTGGACATCAATGTGCATCAGCGGCTGCCGGCAGGCATCAGCCCATGAGTGAAAACCTCCTCCATTGGCAGACTTCATGGCATGAATAAACATTCCTCAAGGTTCCCCACTTCCCTTCCCTCTCCATTCCTCCCCGCAATAACTCGAGGCTGCATGTCTCCTCTTCCCTCATTTTCCCACCCCCAACGCCAGCGTACATCCACAAAAGGGCCCTGCAAACCTACGCAGGCCTATGCAAGCCACCAGCAGACATCCATGCAGACATACGTTGACAGACTCAAACCTATGCAGGCTCACACAGGCCTGCACAGGGCACCAGTGGACATCTACAAAGGCCTATGCAGGTCCACGGAGTCTGGTTGGACCAAGAAAAAAAGTAACTTTGTCTTGCCCGCCATATGCCTGTGGAGGGAATTGAACCCCCGGTCTTGGAAAAGCCTCCAGCAACGGAATGCACATTTAACCATTGCACCACAGGTCCATTACTAATGGATAGATTCAAAGATTGGATAACACAATGAATGGACGCCCACTTATGTTTCTGCAGGTTCCCGTATAGATTTTTTGAGGTGGAAGGGGGGTGGCATACCTTCCAAAAGAGTTTTCATGGCTTGAAAGAGGCGTTGGCATCAGCAGCCATCAGCTGGCCATCAGCTGGCATCCATTGAAGTTTGTCGGCAGCTGTTGTGACCTGCTGGCATCTGTTGGCATCTGTTGGCATTTGTTGTGCATCTGTCAGCATTTGCCAAATATCCGCTAGTATCTGTCGGCATCCACGGGAATCCGTCAGCAACCCCTGGCATCGTTTGACATTGTTCAGCATCAGGGCAGGAAAGAAGGAAACAGGGTGCGTGGGTGTCCACTGCATGGGGTGGCATCTTGGAGAGCGTGGGGGGTGGTGGAAGAGGAATGGGGATGGGGAGAAAGAGGGGGAAGGGGAAAGGGGAGGAGCGTGGGTGTCCGCTGGTATGCCAGTAGACATAGCAGACGTCAGACGTCAGGTCAGGGGGGAGGAGGGAAGCGGGGTGCATGTGGTGGACGGGGGTGGCATGTGAAGTAGTGTGGGGAGTGGAGAGGATGGCACTGGGGAGAAAGAGGGGGAAGGGCAGAAGAGGGTGCATGAGTGTTTGCTGTCCACTGGCATGCCAGCAAACGGTAGCGGATGGTAGCTGACATCAGCAGTGCAACCAGTCCCAGTAGTTCAGTGGAATATTTGTTTATTGATATTCAATATTGTGTACAGCGGTGGGTTCTACTCCCCCTACTCCACCTTAACAGGGACTAATGGTGTGTTTTTATATGGGTGCATTTTTGCTCTACATGTGGGTTCTACTCCCCCTACTCCACCTTAACAGGGACTAATGGTGTGTTTTTATATGGGTGCATTTTTGCTCTACATGTACATTGTACTGACCTGTAGTAAGCGCCTGTGGTAGTTGATCTGACCAAAACTCTAGCAATTACTGAAGCAGGATAAGATGGAGGAGTTGACATATGAGATCATTCCAGAGCTCATGACAAGTGACAATACACCAGGGCTGACTACTTTTTTTACAAAGACCAGCACAAAGGTATCCAGCGACAGTGTATTATCAACTGGTCATGAGCTCTGGAATGAACACATGCGCGAACTCGTCCATCTTATGCCACTGCAGAAATCTCTGGAGTTTTCAATGGATCAAATTCATGACGCTAGTGGACGTCAGCAGCCTGCTGATATTATATAATGTGAACTAGCGGGAGTCAAACCCACCTCTTGTGCACAATATGAAATATCAATTTATGAATATTCCATTGTACCACAGGCGCTTACTACAAGTCAGGACGGTGTTCATGTAGTGCACAAATGGACCCATACAGAATTTGAACGGATAGAGATTTTACTGCAACTGGTGCATCTGTATTGAATTGACAATATTAAACTGATATTTATTTACACCATAGAAGTATACAGGAAAGAGGAAAACCATGGTTTGTAGCGGAATATTAGACTGATATTGATTTACATCATAGCATTATACATGAAGCGTCTGTGGTGTAGTGGAATATTTCCCATTGGTATTTTAGACTGATATTGATTTACATCATAGCATTATACATGAAGCGTCTGTGGTGTAGTGGAATATTTCCCATTGGTATTCCTTGTATCTTGCATTAGGTGGGTTTGACTCCCCCTAGTGCATTGACATCAAATTCAAATATTTTTGACCACACACAGAAGAATAGACTGATGTTTATTTACATCATAGCAATGTATAAAGCATCGGTGGTCTAGTGGAATATTATCTATTGGTCTTTATTATGTCTTACAGTAGACGGGTTCGATTCCTACTAGTGCATTTACGTCAAACTATTTAGAATTTTTAACCTGCTTAGCTAATTGTTATTTACTACACAGTATGATAAACAAAGTAAGGTCCTAATTTAAACAGGCTGACATGATATCTATTTAGACTATAGCTGTGTACATTAAGCTTTGATGGTCTAGTGGAATATTATCCATTGGTGTTCATTGTATGTTGTAGTAGGTGGGTTCGACTCCTGCTTAGTGCAATGAACATTAAGACATTTGCTATTTTTGGCCTGCTTAGCTAATTGTTATTTACTAAACTGTAAGATAAACAAAGTAAGGTTTTATTAAGACATTTGCTATTTTTGGCCTGCTTAGCTAATTGTTATTTACTAAACTGTAAGATAAACAAAGTAAGGTTTTATCACGTAATAAATCAAACTTCTTTGGTAATTTAAACAGGGTCACATGATATCTATTTTCAGAACTTGCTTTGTGTAAAGTTCTTGTCTGTTTCTTTAATCCTCCATCCACCATGTCTAACGAAGAACTCCACCAACAGGTTGTTGACATGGATGTTCGAGTATTATACCTTGCTCTCAGAGGAGACCTGCAACAACTCAAAGCACAGCAGAAAGACCTGGTAAGATACAAGCACTCCTGCCTAATAGACATGCACTAATAGTCGTCCTGTAGATTGACATGTGGTTCAAGGTTAGGGACATTGATGACGCCAATAGTGGTTGGGTGTGCTGGACGTATACGCAGTACAACACTGTCTCTAGTGCTTGGCATGCGTAGTTGTGAGGAGTTCTGACAGGGTCCCGGTGTGCTCAAGTGGAGGTGATAAAACAATGCGCTAAATTATAGCGCTTTGGGGGCTACCTGACAGATGGTAAGCGTCATAGTTTAAACAAAGATATTGAAGAAAAGACGAGTAGCGCAGCGTATTGTGCCCAAAGGTGGCACCGTAAATGATGAAGATGAGATAGACGATGCTAGTGCCCGACTTAGTGACAAAGTCGAAGGAAGCTAGTGCGATTTGAACGCTAAGTGTAACTGTGTGCTCAAGGGGTTACAATTTGTTGTTATATACATGTAAGGTAGCTATTTTATATACTATGCACTACCATGTTTGCCAAGATACAAGTCCATCTGTGGCGCTACCTCCTAGCACCTCTCCTCATGGTTTCCTCTAATGGTGACCTGTCAACGGCGACCTTTTGCACATGGATGACGGCGACCAACGGCATTATGACCCACAGTAACCAGTGGTGACTCTATATTGGCTTAGAATTGCATGAGTCTGCTCACTTTTATTATAACTCCGATTGGCCAGGCTGTTCTGGGGTATGGTCAGAAAATCCTTGACAGACGCCATGAGCACTAATGTCAGCGCTACTCATTGTATCAGTTCCTGACAGGTCCAGATGTTGGATTTAAGTATATCCAGTGCCGCCGTCATTGATCCTTTTAGACTTCTGATTGAAGTGCCTCGTCAAATGGCAGCACCTGCTGCTGGCTCCTTCTGGAAGTGATCGGGGTTTAGTTAGAGTCCTCTCCTGCCATCGTGTTAGCGCTATATGTTATGAGCCTCCTTCGTCCTTGGGATAGGTGAATGGAGTGTGCTGAAGGCCTGGTAGCTAGTGGTTAGGGTAAATAGCTAAATCCTGTAATAGGCTGCCAGAGCTAGGGTTGCTCTATATTCCCAACTGGTCGTTAGAGTCCTCAGTACATCAAGTGTCAGTTAGCCTATAATGTCCCTTGATGCGCTCAGTCTGAGTAGAAGCCTATCAACGTCAAGGATGACAAGAAACTCCTCCTTGATGCCAGGAGAAGTTTCATCAACAAAGTTATCCTGCTACTCTAGAGCAAGCTTTCTGACAAGGATATGACCAGGCAGTTGAAGGACGCTGCAAAGAAATGGATCCAGAGGAGTGGAAGGGGGGAAGAACCAAGTGAGGGCAAAGAACGATCTGATCTGTCAACCAAGGCCAGTCTGTTGACAGCACCGGCACAAGAAGACTGGATAGGTCATAGGCTGGCAGCAGGAGATTTGTCTGGTCTGTCACCAATTCCAAAGAAGAGAAAACGACCGAGTCCTCCAGCAGCAGGAGATTTGTCTGGTCCATCGCCAAATCCCAAGAAGCCAAAACAGATGACCTATATTAGTCAATGTCCTCCTGATACCTATCGTCAACAGAAGGAGCAGGAGGACAAGAATGAGGACAAGGATGAAGAGGAAGAGGAAGAGGAAGAACAAGAGGGCAGGATATCAACGGGGGAAATTACTGGAGGGATGCTGTTGGGCAAGTATCTGAGGACAGCACCTCGTCACGAGGGTCAGCACATCAACCCCCCCTTGCCAATACTGCACAAGTAAGTGGCTACAGTGTGTCAGGACAAAGGGCGGCACTGCATGCAATCCCTGCCAGCTCATTCGCAAATGAACATGCAGCCTGACGATTGTTAAGAAAACCATCAAGCCCAGCAACAAGGGAAAGGGGAAAAAACACTGAGAAAGAAGTCAGTGATGATTATTGAGAGTGATGATGGTATGAAACTCTTTTCCTGCTCAAATAGCTAACCAATAGTTAGCAGATGAACCAGCCAGTCCAATTGCGGGACCATCAAAACCGTCCATCCGTCCATTCCAACCATCGACCTCCAACTGCCCAGCAGATCCTCTTTCAGTCAAGGGAAAGGGCAAGGAGCAGGCAATGGAGTCTAGTTACAGTGAGGACATTGTGGCTGGTGTAATGGCAGGGGTGGAGAGCCATTTGGACAGGATGGAGAATGAGTTCCAGGAAGCATTGCAGAATGTTGGGGAGCAGGTGCAGGACAGGTTTGTCATGGCTGAGGTGAGCTGGTTACCGCGTATTGAGGACTTCTTCTGTCGCTACCAGACTCAGGAGAAACTCTGCAAACCAATGTTTCTCGTGCAGATGAGACGCTTGCATCCCACAATGGACAGATCCGTCAGACGGAGGAGCAGATCCACCATATTCGGGGTATAGTTGACACTTTGCAGAGTCGACTTCACATCTCCACCTGTCCCTCCAGTCCATCAGCTCAGGATGATGTGGCAGTGCATCCAACAGGGCACAGTAGACTTGGACCCATCATTGAAGAGGAAGAAACCACTCCTGACCCCATCGCTGACCAATCCCCTGCCACTGCTGACATATCTGTTCCTATTGGTGACACCTCTGCCCTTGCCACTGACCAATCCCATCATGCCGCTGACTTATCCGCTCTCACCATTGCTCCATCCCCGCTCAACAAACATCCTCAGGGACATCTCCCGCACAAACATCTCCATCACCCCCTCAACCATTTTCCGTCCCTCTACCAGTCCCTGCTGAGGACCCTCTTCCTGGCCCAAGGGGACAGGCTCACAGCAACTCCTGAAGTAGTTGGCCGCTGATGCAACGGACCCAATCATCCAGTTGGGTTACTGAGAGACAGAAGGCAACAGAAGACAAGTGAAGATGGACAGTTTAAGATGGACGGTTTGTTATTGTACAATATTTTTTTTATTATGATAGACATTGCTACATTTTTGTAACACTATAGTTTACAAAAATGTAATGTAACATTTCCCCCTTCCCCACATCAATGATGGCGGACTGGTTGAATGACCTTAGTGCGGCTGCTACTCCTTTTTGCTGGTGTAGACATATCAATGTATTGAGCTGCATCTTCCTGTAGCATTTGTGCTTGAGACTTGTGGGGTCGCTTGGAATTTGTTGACAATTGGTTAGGCAATGCCTTGCACTTCTTTTGGTATTGTAATACCGGCCTTCCCTCACCTTCAAATTGGTTATTGTCCTCATCTTGAAGAATGTCAAGCACCCTTCTTGACACTCTATATCTAGGGGAACCATCACTAGGGCCATTAATTGGAGGGTATCTTGAAGAATGTCAAGCACCCTTCTTGACACTCTATATCTAGGGGAACCATCACTAGGGCCATTAATTGGAGGGTCTGGATGGCTCCATCCTCTTTGTTGTAAGAAGTGGATGGTAGTGGCATCTACCACTGCTGTATTATCACCACATCTGTCATGAACGGATTCGTCGAGAGCGGACTTGTCCCAAGCAGAAGCTGATACATTTGATCAGGATTCGTTGTGAACCGTGGATCTGTTGTGGCGCTGAGGCTGGGAAATGTGCAGTGAGCGCAAGACAGGAGGTTCCTCCTGTAAGTCAGGCAGTGGTATGTGTGGTATGCTAGGTGACAGGGGAAGTGTAGGCCCCAGTTGCCACTCCAAGTTGGCTGCAGATCCAGTGACTAAAGCGGCTCTACCATCAGCAGCTCCATCATTAGCAATGGTCCTACTGTTGCCATTGACTACTGCAGATCCAGTGACTAAAGCAGATCCACCATCAGTGGCTCCATCATTAGCAATGGTCCTACTGTTGCCATCAACTACCGCTGATGGTGTTGGCCTCTGTTTCCAATTTTTTCCTCCATTTTTGCATGTAGCCTTACGTGCTGCTGCTGCTGCCACATTTTTTTCATGATCAGCTTAGATGCCATACTCAGCAGCTACTGGCTGCTTGTGACGGTTGAGATAAACCATCCAGCGGAAGGTGTCACCGAATCCATACTGTCCTTGACGGTCTCTCCAGAAGTTAAGCAGACGCAATAGCTCAGGCCAACCAAGATTATGGGGATCTTGGAATATCAGACCCTCTGGAAGATACCTTGAATGTATGAATTGCTGATCATTGGTCCTCACTGCCTTGTAAGGAGCAGATTCATACTGGTAACCAGACGCAATTTCTGATGGGGTGATCAGATGATGAGCAAAGGTGGAGAAAACTAGGATTCACTGTAATGAGTATTTAGATAGTCCCAGACAAGCATTTCCAATTCTGCCTGAGTTTGAAATATATTTGGTCCTGGATCTGCTGGTAATATTGGGAATCCATCCCTATCCAGATCAAGGATGAGGTCATGGCATGTAAGGATAGGAGGAGTCAAATCATGGGGTGATTGCATGTTGGACGGCATGTCTCTACCAAGAAGAGCAGACATGTAATCCATCATCTTCTTGTTGAGGTCACTAACAAGGTCAGGAAAGGAGTCTTGAAAGGTAGGTTGGTTAGCATGGGTCAAGTATGACATATTGTCATGACTATAATTGGTGTCAAAATTGTTTAAAGAATGATGGCACCACATACATTCTAATAGTCATGCCTTCATCTGCATACCAACCAACAACAGTCCAACTCAACATGCCCATCTCTCTAAATTGAAGCACATCTGCATCGTCTACATGCTTCAAACCGTGCTTTTAGGCCTTCCTGGAGAGACAACAATTAGAAAGCAGAATCAAGCAGACAGATGTACAATGAATAGAGGACAGATAGGGGATGGAAAGAGTACCAACTTGCGCTGAATTTCTGGTAAATTTCCTTTTTCGCTCCATTCTGCCACCGTCTTCCATAAATAACTTTTCTTCTGCAGTGTGAGTTGATGCATAACATTTTTGACAGCCACATTATATTGTGCAAATGCATCCAATCCTGAGGCATTGTGATCCTTATGAGTTGATGCATAACATTTTTGACAGCCACATTATATTGTGCAAATGCATCCAATCCTGAGGCATTGTGATCCTTACCCCTCAACAAGTTCTGGATCTCCTCATTTATCTCCTTTGCCATTGTCTGCCGGACAACATCTTGCAGTGAAGTTTTCAGGAGCACCTTTGGATCTTTATGCTGGTAATAAGGGCGCCAGCAATTCTTGATATACTGGACAACCTTATATTCAAGCAAATGATGTCTAGTTCTTTGCAATGAGTTGCTGTATCTACTTTGATTCTCTCTGCCTACTCTTCCCCTGTCTTTGGCTCTGTCTCTTTAGTGGCCCAATAGTTGAAGATATCTATTAGGATTTTATCCTTCAAGATAGCAGTCCGAGCTTGAGGAGTAGTTGAGGAGCGGTAGAGTTCCTTGTATGGTTCATTAGGATTTTATCCTTCAAGATAGCAGTCCGAGCTTGAGGAGTAGTTGAGGAGCGGTAGAGTTCCTTGTATGGTTCAAAGATAGATCTTTTTTCTGCTGTAAATATTGGTTTCACTCATCTTTTCTTTGGTGAAAATATTGGTTCAGGTAGTTGCAGGAGGGCAGACATGTTTGTAGACAATATAATTTTCTGCAACCACACAGTTCTCAACTGAAGGATCACATAATAAAATATAGATTTTCCGTTCAGTGTCCGTTGATGACAAACAGATTCTGTTTGTCTTTGACAGATAGGGTCCGCTGTCTGCTGGTATCCGGCCTGTCTAAATTGGGGCATATTGCTAATATTGATGAGTGGTCTCATTAGATATCCCATACAATGGCTAGGTCCTGGCCATAGATATTTTAATCATAAACCTGAACTCTCTAAAGAAACACAAGCGACCAAAAACAACAGTCATCAGACAAAGGAACCTCATCCTATTTGCTGAGGAAAGGACACCGGGTTGCCAGTCCTCATAACACAACGGCTACCACTGGGTCCCACTCCCATTGTAACTGGTGCACCACCTGCGGCATTTGCAGATGATGATAACTTTGCACACTTGGACAATAATCCAACGGTAGATGATGTAGATGATACAATGCCCGTATCCATAAGGCATGTAAAGGTGATTTGAATGTATGCTATTATTGAGAGCAAATTATTCAAGTTCATACATAGACACAGGCAGATTATCTTAATGACTTCATCAACCATGTTCCACAGTTGCTCAATAGATTGCTTGGTCGTGAATCAATGAATGACGTTACTGATTGCCTTGCTTGTCCTGACCATTACCTTGCACAATGGCGATGCTGTAATTGCGTTGGATCAAGAATATTCTGTCGCAGATGTTTCCACTGCATGCATGACTTCAACCCGTTTCACCGACCTGAAGTATGAAATGGTAGGTATTTCCAACCAATGAATATGTTGGATACTGGAGAGTATTTCTATATCCAACACAATTCATTGCATGCAAACTGTCATTAAGGAAAGGTCAGGGTTGGGGCTCTTGAGGACTACGAGCAGAAAAAGGACATTCAGGAGCAAGAGTTTCTATGACTTGAATATCAACTAGATGTTGAACTTCCATCAGCGGATAGCGATCCAGGACATCTGGCAGCGCATCCATCCATGACTTCAGATTTCCTGAGCAGACTTCAGGATGCCAGCTTTAATCAAATCATGGAAGAGGAAGAGCAACAGGACCCAAAGAATAATGTGCCAATAGAAGATATTCCAGAAGATTGGCCAGCCACGAACGGGTTCCGTATGGACAGATATGATTGCTTTGGGAATCCAATACAACAGATTGTTCACACAACTGGAGTACACTACATCACTGTCATTTCATGTGAGTGTTCTGGGATGGATGTCTTGGTGGAGGATACCATCCGCTCGCAGCTGGTCCCCAGTACATTTGATTGGACACAAACATATTTTACAATGGCTGTGCTGGACAACTTCCATCTGACTAATCTAGAGTGCAAAGCATCTGCCTACCAGTACTGGCAGAAAATTGCAAGAATAACTTCCCCAATTGCATCTTCTGGTGAGGTGGATAACCTTTACCGCGAGCTACGACGACTTTCTCGTTCATGGCGGTGGCTGAAGAAGTTGAAGTGGGCAGGCTTTGGCCATGATGAATCGAGGCATCCCATGGTGCCGGACCGTGGTGAACTTGCAATATTCTGTCCAACTTGTCCCCAACCAGGAGTCAATCTTCCATCCAACTGGGAAGAAGATCCCGTCCGGTGGAAGTTCAATCGTTCTTTAATGATGGACGGCAACTTCAAGGCGGATCACGTCCGACATTCTAATCCTGCTCATGATGTATGGCATTCAGAAGGCGGTGGTATGATGGCCAGGAGGGATGAGCTCACCCACTATCTCAAGCGTGCAAAGGAACAGCCAACAGTGAGTGACATTCTTTAACTCTACCTGTCCGCCATCTGCTCATCAATTCAATCCTGTCCATCAGCCATCCGCTGGACCTCCATCTATCCAGGGAGCTGCTTGTGAAAACACATTCAAAGCTATTGAAAAGGCCCTGATGATGAACAAGTCATGCGACATTACTGGTATTGTTGCAACGGCATGTACACGGCATGGCTGCTTTGCTCCTAATAGTGTAACAAACTTGACCCGTGGTGAAGGCCAGGTTTACACAGACTTTTCCATCACACAGGCAGTTAAGACGACCAACCATGGATGGGATTCAGCATCTCCTACTGGTATATGACATAGCATGCCAGTAGTGTGTCAAATTTTCTGAATGGCTTGCCAAGGCTAGAGAAGTCCTGCCGGATAATATACTCATGGACTTTGCAATAGGACTTCTTCATGTCCATGGACATGAGGAGGATTGTTTTTTCTGCTTTGCCCCATTCTTCATTTTTGGGGCCAGTCATTTGGCTGGGGAGATAATTGAAAGTCTCTGGTCTACACTAAATGAAGTCTCACAGATAGCCTGTATGGCTACCTTGGCACATCGGGCAGAAATCCTTGATGATCACATGTGTGACTCAAACTAGAAGAAGCTGCTTGACATGGTTCCATTCATATGTCAAAAGTACAGGACTGCTGTTGAGATGAGAGATGCAGCTGTTCAATATTTCACTGAGCAATCCGTCAGAATATCAATGGATTTACTAACAAGCTGGGAAGCCAGAATAGCTAAGGCAGAAAGGCTCAGAGAGGAGGGAAACCGTAAAGCAATGGATATTCTGAAAGCTCGTACAATGACCTTCAATAGTGCAAGTGAAGACCGAATGGCAGCAGACAGTGGAAACCACTCAACGGATGTTGCAGCGACGGATATTCATTCCTTCTGGATTCAACTTGCCCTTGACATTGAGGAGCAGCAGTAAGGTGTATTGCTGATGGCCCAACCTATTTCACTAATTGGAAGCTCAGAATTGCAATTCAGAACCAGGTTCACCATTTGAATTGGCATGCAAGCAATGATGATCGGCAAAAGGTCGAGGCAGAAAGAGAACTATTAAGGGTTTGACTCAATGTCCCTGCTGCTTCTCAGGACAGAAGCAAGTTTATTGCTGGTGGAAGATGGACTGCCCCTCTAGAACTGGATGAAGTTTCCAGAGCCTTTGACGACAATGAAATGGCAGAAGATGGACAACCAGCGGATCCGCTGATACCGCTGGTGGATAACCTTGAACCAACAGATGTAGTTGTTCCAGAAGATTTTGAAATCTCCTTCCCATCTATAATCATGGGTAATGTCTCACCATTAACAATGATAGAGCACAATCTGCACTTGATTCAAATTGAAAGGCTCCTGCAAGCCCTTCAGGAATTCATTGCAGAGAAATCGTTCCTATATTCTCACGTTGTCTGGGTCGCCCCAAGCAAGAATGTGAAAACTTGAGCTCGCGCATCTCTTCAAAGAATCCAGGCCTCAATCCTGGTGAAGGCTCGTGCCTATGCACAATGCCGCAGTGCTCTGCTGCAACTAGGATCAGACCCCAGCATTCAGAGAAAGTATCCAGTTCTACAGAAAGCGGATTTGAATGCAAGCACAGCTATACAAGATCCCAACATTCCTGGTTCATTAAGGATCAAGGTATCTTGGATATGGCACTCTAATTCTGATGCAGAAAATGAATCTGCAACTATTTCTGAATGTGAGTCCTCTTGTTAACATTTTCATTATCATTACATTCGTTTGTGAACATATCTCTTCAGTTAATTGTTTTCATTATTTACATGCTAGAGCACAACACAACAGATGGACAGAGGAATGTCAGCTTGTCATGAGTGAAATGGAGTGGACAGTTCAGTATTTCTTCAACTAGGCAGATATTTGGTCAAAGTGTGGTATGTCAGTGAAGAAAAGAGGTCTCCAGTCATATGCCCACAAAAAGGTGGCCATGTGGCAAGAATTGGCCTCGATGGCAATTGATAAATTTAGGCGGATGCTTCCTGATTTTATTCCCCCCCAAACTGCAAGAGATCCACTGTGAAAATGGTGGATGCAGAGACGGATTGATATGACAGATGCAGAGACAGATTGATGTGATGGATGCAGAGACAGGTTGATGTGACAGATGCAGAGATGGATTGAACTGATGGATGGAGCTTGCTGCCATCAGTGGATGATTGGAACAGATTTATGACAGTCACATGCAATGAAATTGTTGAAAATCACTTTTGTTTACAAGGCACAAAAATCTGATACATAGCAGTATCTGCTTCTACAAGCAAGAGTGCAATGGCATCTACCTCTGTACTACACAATGTCATGTCCCAAGCTACTGTACTAGAAAATTTGCAAGAGGTTGTTGACTACATCAAATCACGCCTCATTGCAGCACTTTTCATATTTGGCAATCTTGCACCAAGTCTTGAAGCGGAAGAGGCATGGATTATCCAGCATTTAGACAAGGAGTTGGTAAGATAACTTCAAAATGTGTAAATATATTAGGATCTGACTGTGTGCCATAGAACTTTGTATTGTCATATCTGGGGGCTGCATCACTGAATAATGTGGTCTGCAATGTCCCAGACATTATCAAAAGCATGAGCCAATTTTTCCCTCTCCAAAATCAGCAAACTTTGCCTACAGAGATCCTGGAGTTTGTTGATGGCCATCAAGGTCTTATCAGGAATCTGTATGGCTGTGATTGGTGGAACCACATTGGCCGAGAGGATGTTCAGGTCTTAAGCAATGAAATGCTGGAGCATTGCCTTCTCGTACATCAGCAAGGCTTCCACTCTCTTGAAAGCTTCTTGGCATGCAACTGCCAGCCGCCCATGACATTGCCATCCGATGGATTGGTGTCCGTCCCAGCACCAGACAATTTGCTCTGTGTGTTTGCAGGTAGCGGATCCACCAG
Source organism: Macrolepiota albuminosa (assembly GCA_027475525.1). Classification (NCBI taxonomy): domain Eukaryota; kingdom Fungi; phylum Basidiomycota; class Agaricomycetes; order Agaricales; family Agaricaceae; genus Macrolepiota; species Macrolepiota albuminosa. Next base: position 2,249,646 of record JAMWFC010000032.1, on the reverse strand, counting down.
GGGCCACCAGTGGATGCTTCTAGCCCTAGACAAGTAGCGGTCGCTGGATAGGAAGGAACATGTGCTAACAGCCAATGATATGATCTGCCTGTTTGCTGGCAGCAAGTCTGTTGCTGCTTCTGTTGTCAGTTCTGTTGCCAGGTCTGTGGATCCTGCTCAGACAGGCCAATTGACAGGCATCAAGTCCCATACCAACAGTATTGATGGTGAGCAGCCTGATTCTCAAGACTGCCTCTCCATGGCCCATCTTACCACTCTCCCTGATGTCAACTCTCCCCAATGGCCTTCCTTGATGCATATTGAACTCTTGAACGCACAACATCCATTCCACCACCTCTACAGTCAGAGTAAACCTGGACTGGTATATGGCCCTACAATGGAAAACTCTCGCATTGTGGTTCAACCAGCATCCCAACTTCCTTCTGCCCCAGCAGCTCATGTCTGTGGGACATTCAGGGAGCTGGAGGAAACTGATGATGACCAGGTGGATATTCCTAATCCATCCATTAGTGACCCTGATTTAGAGGGTATCTCTCCTTTGTTCATTCCTGCGAAAGAGGAGACGGAAGACAAATCTTTGCCACCTTTGTTCATTTCTGCAGAAGAGGAGACAGAAGACAAATCTTTGCTGTCACGACCCCACCCCGGGACACCCCTGGAACACCATCCGGGACCCTCCCTCCGACTCCACAGGACACGCCCTGCCATCACGACCACTGACACCGCCATCATGCGCATCAAGGACCACCATCAGCTGCCACCAGCCCCGATCAACGATTGGATCACGCGACTCGTTCCCAGCCATCACGCATCACATATCACAATCCCCTCCATGCCAATTGATTGCGCGCCCCACACGCGTGATCCAGGTATACAGTCCCTGCCCGCTATTCAATGACTCCCAGAACCCATCCCAGACACCCCAGAACCCCGAGACCCGGTCCCATAGTACTTATAGCGTAGTTCCTTGTTGTATTCGCTAGTCTTGATATTACATTGCATTACTTGGATTGTTGCGTGCCCTCTATTTGACTGGTACACATTGACTGGCACGCTTGACTGGCACACTTGAATAATCGCATGCTCTAAGACTGGTACGCACTTCGCGACTTTAATTTACTAACTTGGTCTCGTCTTAGAACCTCCGGTTCACGGCTCGACCCCCACCCGAATTCCCCAACTACCTACCACCCAAAACCCCCGGACCAAGTCCCCTCTCCCAGGATTTCCCTGTCCACGTCTTGAACCCCGGAGTCCTAGCCCCGGAGTTCCAGACACCCGGGTATCTGTGAGTCAAGTCTGCATTGTAAGGGCGATTGCTTTCCCGGAAAGCTCCTGACTCAGCGGAACCTGACATTTGCCACCTTTGTTCATTCCTGTGGAAGAGGAGATGGAAGAGGATTCTTTGCCTCCTTTGTTCATTCCTGCGGAAGAGGAGACCGAAGACAATGATTTGCCCTCTTTGTTCATTTCTGCAGAAGAGGAGATGGACAACGATTCTTTGCCACCTCTATTCATTGTTGGTAAAGGAGCAGAAGGACTAATAGCAATGGAGACTGTGGTGGCCAGTGATGGTGGACAAACGGAAGTCTGGAGTGGCAGACATATAGCGACCAAGGATGAAGAAAACTTTCCGCCGCTATTTCTTGTGACAGCAGAAGAGACGGATGGAGGCATGGCAGCCGATGATGAAGAAAATCTTCCACCACTTTTTGATGTAATGGCTCTTCAAATCCTGTCTTCTCCCTTCCAAAAATCTCCTTCTCCAACCCTACTTACTGGTAACAATGTCCGGGAGTGGGAGGAATATGAGACACATATGACTCGACGTGAGAATCAGAGAAGAATTAATGAATTGTATCAACAATGTGAGTATAATTTGGCACTGGTAATCATAGTTAATTTATTTCAACAGAACAAGAATTTTGCGAATTGTATCAACAATGTGAGTATAATTTGGCACTGGTAATCATAGTTAATTTATTTCAACAGAACAAGAATTTTGCGCTAGAGCAAAATATGGTCAGTATAATTTGGCACTGGTAATCATAGTTAATTTATTTCAACAGAACAAGAATTTTGCGCTAGAGCAAAATATGGTCAATGTAGGCCTATTGGCCCTTTCAATCAAGCTGGTCGTACTGATGATGTGTCTGTTGATATGTCAGAGTCATCCTCACCATCTTCATCATCAGGCCTGATAGCAAACTATGAAGACATCACACTTCCCAGACCTCAGGGGCCATATACACCGGATGATTTTGCATTTTTGACAGCAGACTACCTGCTTAATGAGGATTTGTTCTATTCAGACGCATTACATGAATCTAATGAAGAGGAGGAATACACATTGGACAAGTAATTTAATCCTTAGTTACTATAATTCTTGGCTTTTATCCTTAGTTACTATAATTTTTGGCTTTTTCGTTGGTTATTTTTTGTCAAGATTAACTGTTCCGTTGTGCTGCTGACAAATCTATTATAAATCCATTTGATCCGTTACCTCCAGTTGTGCACTAGAAGGAATATAAACTGACAATATTCTGCTAGACCACAGGACATTCTGTGGATTATAGTTACCTCCAGTTGTGCACTAGAAGGAATATAAACTGACAATATTCTGCTAGACCACAGGACATTCTGTGGATTATATATAAATATCACTCTAGTATTATATACTAGGCTACAGCACTTTACTACAGACATTTCAATTAGTTTGGACAGGACTCAGGTCCACTAAGATTAACCATCCCATTGTTTTGTTCTGTTATGCCACTCTCATGAATGCAAAAAACAACATACTCTTCAACGATTATACAAGGGGAACTTGAACCCTCAAATTGGGCAGTAGAAAGAATATAGACGTAAAGTAAAACAAAGTTACATCATGTCTAATGATGTGCACTAGTGGGATTCGGACCTGGCTCTTGTGCACAATATGAAATATCAATGTATCAATATTCCATTGGACCACAGGTCCTTACCAAAAATCAGTACAGTTTACATCTAGTGCAAAAATGCAGCAGTATAAAAAACACCATATTGGACCACAGGTCCTTACCAAAAATCAGTACAGTTTACATCTAGTGCAAAAATGCAGCAGTATAAAAAGACACCATTATACGTCATTATGGTGGACTAGGGAAGTCTGGACTAGGGGAGTCAAACCTGCCACTCCACACAATACTGAAAATCGAGTGGGTCAGATCAACTACCACAGGCCACTGACAGGCAGGTTTGACTCCTGCTAGTGCACATTATATAATAGCAGCAGGCCACTGACGTCTGCTAGCGTGAACACTGTCCTGACTTCTAAGTAAGCGCCTGTGGTACAATGGAATATTGATAAATTGATATTTCATATTGTGCACAAGAGGTGGGTTCGACTTCTAAGTAAGCACCTGTGGTACAATGGAATATTGATAAATTGATATTTCATATTGTGCACAAGAGGTGGGTTCAACTCCTGCTAGTGCATATTAGAGCAGCAGGCCGCTGATGTCTGCTAGCATCATTAATGTGATCCATTTAAAACTCCAGAGATTTCTGCAGTGGCATGGGTTGGTCGTCTTTGCGCATGTGATCATTCCAGATCTCGTGACTATGTGCAACTTCGTCCAATCCATACCCACTTCAGTAATTTCTAGCATTTTTAATAGATCAACTTGATGATGCTAGCAAGTGATGAACAGATATTTTATTAGGGCTTACAGGCCCTATTAAAATATTTGTTATTAGCAGGAGTCGAACCCGCCTCTCAATATTCCATTGTCACCATTAGACCCCATTAAGGTGGAGTAGGAGTAGAACCCACCGCTGTACACAATATTGAATATCAATAAACAAATATTCCACTGAACTACTGGGACTGGTTGCACTGCTGATGTCAGCTACCATCCGCTACCGTTTGCTGGCATGCCAGTGGATAGCAGACACTCATGCACCCTCTTCCGCCCTTCCCCCTCTTTTTCCCCAGTGCCATCCTCTCCACTCCCCACACTACCTCACATGCCACCCCCATCCACCACATGCACCCCACTTCCCTCCTCCCCCCTGACCTGATGTCCGACGTCTGCTATGTCCACTGGCATACCAGCGGACACCCACGCTCCTCTCCTTCCCCCTTCCCCCTCTTTCTCCCCACCCCCATCCCTCTTCCACCACCCCTCATGCTCTCCAAGATGCCACCCCATGCGGCGGACACCCATGCACCCTGTTTCCTTCTTTCCTGCCCTGATGCTGGATGATGCCAAACGATGCCAGAGGTTGCTGACGGATTCCCGTGGATGCCGACAGATACTAGCGGATATTTGGCGAATGCTGACAGATGCACAACAAATGCCAACAGATGCCAACAGATGCCAGCAGGTCACAACAGCTGCCGACAAACTTCAATGGATGCCAGCTGATGGCCAGCTGATGGCTGCTGATGCCAACGCCAGCAGGTCACAACAGCTGCCGACAAACTTCAATGGATGCCAGCTGATGGCCAGCTGATGGCTGCTGATGCCAACGCCCCTTTCAAGCCATGAAAACTCTTTTGGACGGTATGTCACCTCCCTTCCACCTCAAAAAATCTATACAGGAACCTGCAGAAACGTAGGTGGGCGTCCATTCATTGTGTTATCCAACCTTTGAATCTATCCATTAGTAATGGACCTGTGGTGCAACGGTTAAATGTGCATTCCGTTGCTGGAGGCTTTCTCAAGGCTGGAGGTTCACTTTCCCCCACAAGCATACGGTGGGCAAGACAAAGTTACCTTTTTCCTTGGTCCAACCAGACTCCGTGGACCTGCGTAGGCCTCTGTGGATGTCCACTGGTGCCCTGCATAGGCCTGTGTGAGCCTGCATAGGTTTGAGTCCATTGACGTATGTCTGCATAGATGTCTGGTGGCTTGCATAGGCTTGTGTAGGTTTGCAGGGCCCTTTCGTGGACGTACGCTGGCATTGGGGGTGGGAAAAGGAGGGAAGGGGAGACATGCAGCCTTGAGTTATTGTGGGGAGGAATAGAGAGGGGAGGGAAGTGGGGAACCTTGAAGAATGTTTATTCATGCCATGAAGTCTGCCAATGAAGGAGGTTTTCACTCATGGGCTGATGCCCGCCAGCAGCCGCTGACACACATTGGTGTCTGCTAGTGTCTGCTGGCATCCACCAGGCCTGTGTGCACATGTGTGTGCCTGCCTTTTATCGATCTACTGAACCGTGTCATATAGCACATTGTGACACATCTGCAGCTCTGTATTCTACAGCACTGTGGGAACTGCTCTGCTCCAGTGTAGCGGACTCCACTGGACATGTATGATATGGCACAAAGCAAGCTCCCGTACAATGTTTGACATGTACCGTTGTGATGCTCTACCCTGCATTGTCCTGTTGAAAGTAGCAGGCATCCTCCTCCATCTCCAACTTCTCAAAGCTCTCCTTTGCTCCATCATCCAAAATTTCACAGTACTGCTCTGCATTCATGATTTCCACCACCTCCACAAGCTTTTCTACTCCATTCCAACCCATACAGCCCCATACCATGAGATTATTCTCTCCTCCATGCTTCACAGTAGGTGTAGTTGTTTGGTTTGAAATGCCTTCTCCTCATAGCTTTCACACATACTGCTTTCCATCTGACCCAATCTTGTTAATCTTTGTCTCATCTGTCTACAACACTGTTTTCCAGTCCTCTATAGTCCAGTTTTGATGCTCCTGAGCCTATTTAAGCCATAGTTATCAATGTCTAACTTTGAGCATAGGAACTTTTCTCTTGGTAGCAGACCAATGCCCTCCTTCTTCAACACATTCTGGACAGTCTGAAAAGAGACAGGGTTGGAAATGATGTTGTTGATAAAATTGATGGCCTGGACAGCTGTATCAAGTCTCTTAGTTGAGATTTGTTGAACAATAGCCTGTTTATCACATGGAGTAAGCTTAACAGGACGGCCTCCAGGATGGTTTTCTTGTCCATCTCCAACTTTCTACCAATCCTCCCAATAGTAGACTTCCTTAGACCAGTTTGAGCCCCAATCTGGTGCAGAGAATACCCTTGAGCAAGAAGAGAAGCAACAGTAGAGCATTGTGCAGGAGGAATAGGTTTCATAATAGTGGTTGAAGGTCAAGATGTGGTTCAACCACCTTGAACTACTCCCAAATATATCTAAAAATGGTCACATGACTTTGTTTATATTCCCATATGCAACTTACTTTTTATTTCTGAGTAAAATAGGGATAAACCTGAAAAATTAGAGATGCTCAAAAAACTGTTCCAATGCATGAATAATTTAAAATGGCCATCACTCCATCAGTTTTGATTTCAATTACATAAACCTAGATTGGTTTTGTAGCTATGATGCCATTGTATTTTACATGATTTAATTAGGATTTTAGGTACTTCTCATCCTTCATGCCAATGTCATCTTTCAAAAAGTATAAAACATTGAGACAGTTTTTTGAGCCACTGTAAGATCTATATTATTACAGATCACAAAGTGTTTGAGTTCTTTAAAACTCAAGTGCATCTATCTCCATAACAACATTGCTGGATTGACTACATGTCACGATATCAGTTTAATATAACCTATGTGAAGGGTGAATTGAACAAAGTTGCAAATTGTCTGTTTTGATATTTCAAGAGTAATACTCAAGATGACATCTATGATGTGCATGACTATGTCCAAGCAGACAAAAGAATAGATTTTGAGGGCAAAGACTTGCCCTTGCATAGGTTCTGTGAAATAAAAGAATGCAAAGTTCAAATATGTGCCATACAAGTGCAGGAAACATGTTACAGCAAGCAACTGCAAAACAACAGGAAGCTCAAATGTAAGGGCAACCTCTAGAGGCTGTGGCTCAGTCACACAGCTGGCAGAGGGAGATCCAAAGTGTATTAGAGTATGTACTGACAATATCATAATAACTACTCATCTGGCAGAGGGAGATCCAAAGAGAACAAGTCTAGAGATTCCCTATGCCAGGTTGGATGCTTCTGGGGCTTCTGAAGCATGGGAAACAACTGTACAGTACAACAAAACCTTAAAAACTTGAAAATTGACTAACTAAACAACTATGCAAACAAGGGAGGAAAACTCTGGACTTTAGAAGTCAGAAAGGCAAACTCTGGCTTATATAAGCAGTCTGGAGCGGTGCTGAAGGGCCCACACTTGTCTGAATGATAGCTAAAGAACCAGAGCACCTCAAAGGTTGAGAATAGTACTAACAGATAGTGTTGAGAGAATAGTAACAGCCAAATGAGAGAATGATAGAAGAAATAAGAAAATGAATGAAAGGAGAGTGAAGGAATAAAGAGTAAAAGAAGAAATGAATGAGGAGTCCCCTGACATCAAGATATTGAGGCTCAAGTGCTGGTGGACCATGAGGTCTGCCAAGCACAGCAAGAAGAGATACAGGAAGTGCACCTAACAGTAAGGAGATGACACTACAACATGTGATGGAATTGCAGGATCATTATCCTGCACCACCCAACAAGAACAATGTGCAGTTTTGCATATATATCTAGCAAGGATACAGACACAATATTTTTTTCATGGAGATTCTAAACTATACAAAGGCACATCCATGCTTTATAGTAAAGCATAAGCTTGTTTATCTAACCAGACCCACATGTCATGTCCCGCAGAATAACCAATCTCAAAGCTTGTTTTTACAATTTATTTTTTTAAAACAATACAAAGAAAGTTTATTGAAAAACATTTGATAAAAAAATTACAAAGATAACCCAAAAGATACATGTGCCATATTTTTCAAGAAATAGTCTAGAAACACAATTTGTATTTCCCCCGTATTTCTTGAAAAATAGAGAAAGAAAATTTTTTAAAATAGCTCATGAAACACATAAAAAACACAATAAGTGTTTTTTTTACTATTTCTCAATTTATACTTTTAGTTTTTCCAGAGAAACACTTGTTAGAAGTCACATGACCTGTTTCTAATAGATGTTTCTCCAGAAATCTCCGCTGTGCCCCAAAGTGTATTTTTTTATAAATAAAGTTGAAAAATACCCTTTAATATACTAGTAATCTAATTTCATGATTTCTGTAGAAATCTTTTGCAAATATACAATACACTAATACAATGTGCAAATATATTTCAATTATTGATATAAGACAACCACTATTAAAATATCTCAATACTCCATTTGCAACTTACATCTCCTCTCATGAATAAAAATCAGAACTAAACTTTTGCACCAGCCAACTTTTCATCTTCAATCAACAGAGATACAAAGATGGAGCTAAAATTTATAACAGAAAAGTATTGTGCCATGATGAAAATCAACAAAAGATGTATGTGACAATCTTATTTATTGCTTCTTTTAGATACAATCTTGATTGATTGTTTACAATGTACAGCCTTTTAGCCTATGCAGAAAAAGCCATCAATAATGCAGGCAAGCACTATTCTCAATATTAAATTTTCTACCAACATACTGATATTACAGCCTTACTTATCAGAAGTAGCCATCAATCACATAAAAATTAAGAATAAACAGTTGACAACTCTAATACAAGAAATAGGTAAATAACATTACATTTAAACTAAATGATGATAGTTAATGCTGATTGCACTAGAGTTCTACTGTCAAGAATTAATAAATAGCAACAAATATCTGATAAACACACACTGTTTAGAAAGTGACAATTGAGATGATGATGACAGTACTACTATACTGACATACATAAGAACTATCATGTTTGTTCTATGCATATACAGTTACTTGATATATGTAGTCTAAACTGTATATAAAAAATGAAATTTTATCTATATCTGTGTATAAATAGAGCCAAAAAAATATATATGTGGTGCAAGCTACATGACCAAACCAAACACTACTCTAAAAAAGGAAAAAACAAGACAATGACAAAGTCTAACATGCCTATACAAACTAATTATGACAGAAGCCACTCTTTCTATAATATAAACTCCAACACAAAAGAGTGCTAGGGAGTCTTAGTTATATGCAGACATATATTATAAGAAAGTGTTATAAGTTTTAATTGATTTATTTGAATGCAAACTAAAGTTTATACTCAAAAATGGCTTAATAAAGTATTATTACTAAGCTCAAAGCTACCATACTGCTCATAGGCCTCTTTCTCATTCTTATCTCCTTGCTTGTCCTTTTCTGCTTTTGCCAGGCCATCTCCTCATTGCTTGGTAGTGGTGGCAGGTCATATTATAAAGACAGGAATAAGTTGTCATTGAATATTTAGTGTCAGAATCAAAAGCTTGATGGGCCAGTCTATCAGTGATGTTAGTCTAGTAGAGAAGCTGATTTTGGAATATAATTCATGATCCATACTAGTTATCTCTGTGCCAATCAAACTTTGATTAATATTGCTTACTGCATACTTACTGTCTTATAGGCTAGTTTATTTATTGTTTTATGAATGCTTAGGATTGTCCATTGAGGTGAGCTGCCCCTGCATTTATAAGTTTCAACACATGCTTACAGTTTTCAGCATTTTTAGAAGTATTTAATTGGGGTCTTATGTCTTATTCTGTCTGCCTCAGACAAGGCAGATATATCAACATGAGACAAGAATTTCTAGAACCTCTGTATTTTATGAGTCAGAGATGGCATATGTACTACTATATCACATTACAATCCCTTTTCCTTGCACACCCTTAGCTGATGCTCCAAGAATACTATGCCAAGCCTCGGGCCTAGCTACTTTGCACAGTTTTACTTTTTTAGTGAACCTAATATTCAAATAAGTCATATTAGTATTAGCTGCAGTGAGTAGGAGATGAAAAAATAAAAGGTTTATTGTAATTTAGATATTAGACTAAGACTGTAAAGTGGTTAAAGTAAATTCATCATAGTAGCGCACATGTATGCTGATTCCCAACTCTTACATTTTTTTTTTTTTATTACTTTTTACTACTTGTATTTTATTAATTTTATTTATTGTATATATGTACTCTTTTCTTTATTTTTTATTTTCTTTATTATTTTATTATTATTATATATTGTTATACAGTAATTTATGTATGTATAGATATAATAATAATAAACAATATGATATAATACATATATTGAGTGGTACAATATATGTAATATATATTATATTATTATATAATAAAATAAATAAATAAAATAAAATATGTTTAAAAAAACATATAGAATATTGTAATTGTGAAAATAAAAGTTAACTTACTTATTAAAAGAAAGTAATACTACCTATTGATGTGTCATTATCATTTTGTATTGTAACATATGCACACTTGTAATCAAATGAGTTTAAAGTAAACTTGAAGAGTAAATAAAGACTTATAACAATTTTTGAAATTGTGTTGAAAATATGGTGTTGAGTTATGTGGCTAGAAACAATGTGCTTGATGATAATATTTTCTGCCATCCAGCTGTATGAATCATCTAAATATGCACAAGTAAATACTTTGTCAAGATATTAATTGTCATCGCTACAATGTATGTGAAAGATGATGACTAATCATTGGTTTGTATCAAATTCTTTTAAGATGAGGTGTCATGTGCATGAGTTGCAATGGATATAAGAGCTAACATTAGAAAGAACTAATATATAAAAAAAATGTGCTAATATAAAGTAAAATATGCAGAAAAACTCACCAAAATACTAGATTTTTGACATTATAACAAGTTAAAACGTCAAGATATTGTTTAGTGACAATGGTGAAACCAACATTTGCAATTTTTCTCATTTATCTTCTGTGAAAGAAGTAGATAGACATGTGTGAGTGCCAACACTGTATATCATCAACATGTGGAAGTTCAGACATGGATATTGTGTGAAGACGTTGCTCAACATTTATACACCAAAAAAAAGTAAATGATGTTGAGAGGAAATAATGACTGCATATGATTATTTTTATATAAATGAGTGAGTGTTTACTAAAGTCATACTTTACAATGTCAACTGAATATCTTGGTTGTTTTAGCAAGTTGATATATAAAACTTTATTGCATAGTTGTTTAAGTAATACAACAGTTTTCCCATAATTGCATTCACAGAAAATTTTTATTTCAAGCCACATAGATCTATACATAGGCTGAAGTCATATTTACATTGTACTAATTGCTAGAATTTTATCTATTGAAGCATTTTAGCTTGCAACAAGTAGTAATAAGTACCAAGTTGAACTATAATGATAGTGTTTGTCTCCAGTAGATATCTATTGAGTGAGTATACAACAACATAAACTGATTGTACCAGTTTGTTATAGCAGAAGAAGCAACAAGGATATAGCATTTTCAGAGTTGTGCAGCAACATGTTCTATGAGCAAGCTAGTGGTAAGATAATTTGAAATCAAAAATTTGAAAAAAAAACAAGAAGGAAAGAAAGAGGCATATGTATTACATATAATGATAATTATTATATACAATAATAATAATAAAGTCATTATGTAATCATTCATAAGGATAAACACTTATGTAATTGTTTGTAAAAACAAATACCTGTGTAATTATTTGTTCACAAAGGATGGACAATCAGAACACTTTATTGATTGCATTATTGACAAGCATAAACAAGGAAGAGGTATGTAGTATTTAATAAAATGGTGTGGATATGGGCCTGACCATGATGAATAGAAAAGCAGATGGGAGATGGAGGACATGATTGTCTTGGATGAGTAAGAGTTGAGAATGTCGTTGGGGAGTAGGTGAATTTTTCAGATGAAGGGTAAGTGTAAGCATACCGCTTACAAGTTGTCTGGGGAGAGAATAGAAGCAGGATTAGAGAGGAGTGCAAGAGATTGATTGGAGACAATGAACTCTAATGAACTCTAATTAGATCAAGAGAAAGGTATAAATAGAGAGATGGTAGACAGAAGTAGTTTAGTTTTTCCTTTTTGATTTGTGGGAAAAAACACTTATATAATGGTTTGAGAACAAGAACAGTCAAAAGGACAACCATATATCATGATGCACTGCAGAGGAGTCAAATCTGCTGCTTGTGCACAATATAGAATATCAATTTATAAATATATTCCACTAAACTACAGCAGAGACTTACTATAAGGATATGGTGTATATAGAGATTGGTCAAAAGACAACATCACATGTTGTTAGGTCAGAATATTATTTTAACTTTATATGCATGATCTAATCATATCATATCATTGTGTCACAATTCCATGGTCATATTATCTTTCATTATCTATATTTGAGACTCCCAGACAACACTAAGGTTTTTATTGACTTTATTCTCAGCAGCTACAATTGTACACATATGAATATGAGGCACATATCAGCTGTGCTGTTCTCATCAGTGATGAATATGATGACATTTCAGAGTTCAAGAAGTATTGCCTGTTTTATCCTGTGAGTGTTCTAGCCATCTTCAGGTCAATGTTCAACATTCAACCCTCATTAACCCCGAGTTTAAATACACAGTAGTGCGCTGCATTTTTATTCTTGTTCACACTGAGCTCAACTCTATTTTTCACTAAAAAACTTCAGGCAACAATCTTATTTATTTGACAGCACATGATATTGAACTTTGACAGACTTGACCATAGTCTATGTGTATGCTAACATACTTTGGATAAATGTTGACTAACTTGATTTGCTTCCTTGTGCTGCTGTCTATGTCCTTGCCATTGGCTGACACACTTGTGTGTATGTTTTCAGGCACTTCTCTGGCTTTAGCTGTAGGTGCCTTTGTCTCTGTTTTTGTTTTTGGTACAATAGGCAGGATGGATGCTGAGAAAAAAGGTGGAAAAATGTGCCTGTATCCGTGTCTGTTTTCTTGTTTCTGTTGTCAAAGCTAAAGCCAAAGCAAAACTTGATGCATCTATCAAAGTTAAAGCCTCACTCTCATGCTTATACTCAGAATCATGTTCACATTATATGAAGATTGCAGATAAACAGATGGGCTATATCATTGACAATAGATTGTCCAGTCCTTCATCACATAGATCAGAATACTTAATCATTTCTTGATAAAGCATACATAGCACATTTTTGTAAGTGACTGTAGATATTCTTGTCATAAGGATAATTGTCATTGTTTTACTGTCTGATATGCTAATCCAGTCATTTAAGATATACAAATCAATGCTATCATATCAAGATTTGAAAATGCTAAGAACTTCGTGAATAGAAGTTTTAAATTTTACATGTAAGTCCTGCCCGATTTCACTTGAGCAGCTTATAATAAATGTAAACTTTCATTTTGCATCATCTGGAGCCCACCATAAGGGGGCTTTTGTTACACAATCAACCACTTTGTCGGACTTCCATTTGGAGCCCAAACACCCAAAAGAAACAATTGGTTTTGCCCCATCAAGTTCCTGGTCTGGTACACCTAAGGTTATTCCACCAAGGATGAAAAACTTTATTTCTATCAGAAGAAGAGAGACTCATGCATCCTTTAAGAGCACAGTCTCAATTCTTTCAGATCCAGATGCTGTACTTTGTAAATGAAAACTTTCAACTGAGAAGTGCATGTTGATACCACCAAAAACCAAGTCTTCATTTACTGAGCCAACAAGTTTGACCAGTATTATAGAGAAAACCCTGCAATACAAAATGCCTTTGCCTGACAGCAGAGATGTACCTAGATTCAAATATAGTGAGCCTTCAAAGGTTTACAGATTTTTGCAAAGGATGCAGTTACTGTTCAGTCATGCAGGTATTGTCAATGATGCAGAGAGAAAGAGAAGGGTACTGGAGTATGTTGATGCTCAGACAGAGCAAGAGTAGAGAGGATTTGACAGCTTTGAGAATGGACATTTCTGGGCTAACTTTGTTAAAGAGGTCAAGGAGTCCTATCTAGAAGCTGTGGATGACTCTGGCAGTGTGGCCAACTTGGACTACATCTGCAGAGAACATGCCAGGTTGAGTAGAGGTGATGCTGCTAAAATACATTCCTTGATAAGGAAATTCAGAGCAGAAGCCAAAAGGTTTGAGAGAGTTGTGGGCAATAGAGCTTTGGTAGACAAGTTCATGGGGTACGTCACATCTACCCTAGCAGAACTAGTAGAGAAGAGGCTTATTCATAAGCATGGGCATTACAGGGATCCAACTTGCAATAGGCATAAGAATAATAAGTATGATTTGTCTGAAGTGCTAGCAGTTGTTACAGCCCTAGTAGATGGCACAGCTATTAGAAAGCTGTCAGAGGACCAGTCTTTGGGCTGTGTCCAAACCTATTCTGAGCTTAGTCCAATGATGCACCTATTCCTAGCAGATCTGACTGGCCGCTTGGCCTACCCTTTCCTCCTTTGTCTCTTAGTAGTCAGCCTTGATGAGTCATATGCATGGACCTTACTCAGCATTGATTATTGTTAGTCATACTCCATTACATACTGGGGCCCACTTAAGTAAATAGTATTAGTAATAGCATAGCCACCAATGTAGTATATATAGACAGTCTGTGGGATAGGATATCTCTAGGCTGAACAATAGCAGTGTTCTCTTAGCCTATACACTGAATTGACTGTAAGCTCTCTAGCGACGTCTGATCGCTTGGTTAGCCTTGCTGGTCTCTTGCCTGACTCTTGCCTGCCTCTATACCCACTTGACTCTCACTTGTCACTGGCACTTGCTAATTTGTGGAAGGAGTTCCACAGATGTCAGCATTGCCCTTACAGAAGCCTAGGGAAGAGACTACCACCAAGGAGGTGGGTGGCATAGTTGTGAAGAATGAGAAGGCAGAAGAGAGAATAGCTCATCTACAGGACTCTATGGTCACTATTGGAAAACAGGTGGGAAGCATCCAGAGCACTATGCAGGCCCTGCAAACTAGCCAACTAGACATGCAGAATGCCTTCTTAAATACCAAGACCTACCATAGAGGGCCTATGGAGAGGCCTACTCAGGCAATGATGCCCATACCTGGGGGCAGCATATACATATTGCTTATACTGCTAGGACTGGACACCACATTGCAGAATGTGAGCAGGTGAAGTCAGATGTTCAAAAAGGATGGGTAATCCTTGTAAAAGGAAGGACTAGGATGCCTAACAGAGCTCCTCTACCCAAAGAGCCATCCAGTATATCACCACATGATAGGGTGATGAAGTTGCATGACTCCCAAGTGGGGTTATACTTTGACTGGGCTGAGGAGGCTCAGGACATCCCAACCTACTCTACTTACACAAATGCTGTGAAGGATACCTGGGATGACATGTTGGAGTGCATCTAGCATGAGGAAGCAGACAGGCTGAGAGAACTGGAGAAAGGCTTTCAAAGACTGACAAAAGTTGTGTCAGTCTTAGTCAATACCAGACATACTCCTAGTCCTGGTGAGAAGCAGCAAGAAAGGGCCAAGGATTCTTGAGCTCAAGGAAGGAAATGAGGGAAGCTCCACCAGGAACCCACATTACCAGAGAGACAGCCACAAAATTCCTGGAAGGAAAAGGTAACTTTGAGGATCCCACCCAAAGTGGCACCCAAGTTGGACTTACCTTTTGAAAAGGTGCCAGCTTCAAATGAGAAGCAGGAGGTACCAGTGCAGGACACTGGTAGGAGTTCTATTCAGGGAACTAGGAAGGAGTTGGAGAGGATGGTTGAGAAGTTGGGAGATACCAGTACCACTAGCCACCAGAGAACTTCTGGATGTGGCACCTGGTTTGAGGGAGGTCATGGTACAGAAATTGGTACCAAAACCTCCCAGGCCTAAGGAACCCAATATTCCTAGGACAGCTGCTCAACATCTGACAGCAGCAAAAAAGGAGCCTGACAAGGTAGATGTTAATGATCTACCTTAAGCAACCTATTTCATTGCAGATGGGACACAATCTGGCTTGCCTATTGATGCAGTAGTGCACCAAGATTGTGTTGCCACTTACTTGGAAAATATCTCTGCAGGAGAAAAGCCAGTAGTAGTATGTGTAGCTAGGGAGTTGCAGGTTCTGAGATCTCTCAACCCAGTTGTTAATCAAAAGGGTAGAGCAGAGGCAATTCTAGATGGTGGGTCTCAAATAGTCTGCATGGCTCTAAAAGAGGCTCTCAATCTAGGCTTGACCTGGGATCCAGACATTAGGCTAAGGATGGAGAGTGCCAATCAGCAAGTGAATGAATCTGTTTGTTTAGCATATAATGTGTCATTCACTTTTGCTGAAGAGTTCACTATCTATTTATAAGTGCACATTTTTGAAAGTCCTGCTTATACTGTGTTATTGGGTCATCTATTTGACACCTTGACAGAAAGCAACATTCAAAACTTGCAAGATGGCAGTGCTATCATCACTATTCAAGACCCAAATACAGGTCATCAAACTGCCCTGCCTACTATTGAAAGAGGCAAAATGCCAAAGACAGAGGCTACTAAGAAGAGTGAAGCAAAATTTTGAATCTTGAGGAACTGGTTGCAGACCAGGGAGAGATTGCAGTAAGTCTTGCTTAGACTCAGGAAGAAGAGATAGTGGTAACTAGGTATTCTATAGAACATAGTAAATTCAGTCAGGAGGAGTTGAGGGAAGTGTACTTGCATGCTTTTGCAGCAAGCAAGGAGTGTGAGGAGAAGGAGCAGAAGACATTATCAGCATATTTGAATGGGCATTTAGCTCAAATACCCGACAGTCTTGAGAAGCTGCTAGTACAAGAGGAAACTTAGAGTCAAAAGCAGGTGTGAGGGAGACTGCCCAAGTATTTTCTAAGAAATACAAACCTGTGGCTAGAAAAGTTAAGCTGGTACTAGGTACCTCACCTGAGGAGCTTAGAATTGAAAGGTGCATTACTGGAGACTGACTGGCAGACATGCCTCAGCTGGATCCCAACCCACCAGAATTCTAACCCACAGGGAGATACACAGCTGAGTGCAAAGAGATCATTGACCAAGCCCATGGTGATGGTTTTCTTTGGCCAGAAAAGATAAAAGCAGTACATCACCTTATGATGCTGCAAAACCAGGCTTTTGCATGAGATGATTCTCAAAGAGGCAGGCTGAAGGAGGAATTCTTCTCTCTAGTAATCATGTCAGTAATCCCTCACACTCCATGGGTGTTGAAGAACATTCCTATTGCACCAGATCTTAGGGATAGAATCTGTAAAATGATAAAGCAGAAGATTGAGGCAGAGATCTATAAACCCTCTAATTCCTCATATTGCTCCCAATGGTTTATAGTGTTAAAGAAGGATGGCAAAAGCTTGAGGATAGTCCTTAGCTTAGAGCCTTTGAATAAGGTGACTATAGCACACTCTGGGTTGCCACCAGCAACTGAAGAGTTAGCTAGTCACTTCTCAGGCAGAGCTTGTGGAGGAATCTTTGACTTGTATGTAGGATATGATGAAAGAGTACTGGATGTTGTAGTACTTGGTTGCTTGTAGTACTGATAGTTCTGGGGCTTGCTAGTGTAGAATATGACTTTCAATTCACACTGACTTGATGACAAAATTGAGATATTATAATGTTGAATGCTTTTAATAATATTCTGGAAAGCAGAGGTTTCTTAACAAACTCCAGCCTAAGCAATTCACTCCCTGGGAACCACTGAGCCTTTGCCTATCAAATGCCTGTCTATTCTCTACTAAACTTGGGCTATTTATACTGTTTTTCTGGTGCACAGACCACTATCTACACATGACTCTTTTGTTGTCAACTCCCCAGCCTCAGAACATATTTGATAGTCCAATTTCCCTTTTGGGAGGCATGTTTTGGTGCCACCAGTTCCACCATTCAACTTCTTGTTCCATCATTCATCTGGATGTGTCTGATTGCCACTTCTCCATTTGCTTCTGCTCCATTTAGCACAATCTTATTCATAGATCCTTCCCTGCATTCCATGCTTCTTTTGACATTCCTCCATGCTTTTTTTCCATCCCCTTTCAGAGATTTGCCATAGTAATGGGATGGGGTGACTGCAGGGATAAACATGAAGTGAGATCATTCTTAGAGACCTGTGGTACCTTTAGATCATTTATCAAAGACTATGCCAAAGTAGCAGTATCTATCAATAAGCTTACTCAGAATGATGTACCTTTCACTTGGGGAGAAGAACAGTGCTTTGCAATAGCACAAATGAAGAAGTTGCTAGCAGAGAGTGCTCCTTTAGAACCCATTGACTATGAGTCAGGAGGTGCAGTAGTTCTGTTAGTGGATACATCCTGGATGGCAGTGGGTTTTGGAGATGGGAACACATGGTAGCAGGATAACTGTAAGAATCATCATGAGGGTAGATCATACAAAAAGTAATGAAGAGTGGAGAGGGTTGGCTATTCTAGGAATCCTGCATTGAAGCAGATCTTTGAGGCCAAATGAAGTGGAAGTAGCTGGAAAAGTGTGATTTTTCTTGCCATAGGTGAGGATCTCAAAACTGTTAGGATTAGTGTCTGCAACTCAATGGCTTTTAAGATTCATTTCTCCACAAGAGGACTTAGAACATTCTTGATTACTGGCAGCTTTGCAATAAGGGTGGAGGAGGGCATTCCTATGCTGCCCACATGCTATGGTTAATGTTCACCTTTTTGTTGATGATGCCAAAGAGCAGGAATGTAAGGATAGAGTGAGAGATGAGGAATTCAAAGCTGTTATTCTCAGAATTGAAGTGATGAATTTTCTGGGGTTATCCCAGTATGTCTTATTTTATGCAACCTGGGGAGTCTTGGTATGCCTGTCCTTTTACACATCCCAGCATCCCACTTCTGGGCTAATCAAAATGTCAAGCATATTGATATATTTGCCTCAGGTTCCTCTAAAATATACTCTAAGGTGATGAAAATGATAAGCACTCATTGTGTAACGAAGTTATGGAATTAGTGAGAGCTTACAGTTTACACTACACAGAATCAGACTAGTCTGGTCTATTGACTATGTAGAATGAATACAAAATAAGCTGCTTAATAAGCAGCAGGTGACTAACTATTTATAATTATATAATAAATATAATGTAATATTTAACTACTCTACTAAGTAAAAGCTATATGGCTACATAGTGCACTATGCTACACCCCTCCAATCAGACCAAACTATGGTTTCAAGACACAATGACAGTCAGGCTGTTGGTAAGTCATGTTATGGGGGCTATGGGGGAATCTCCAGGCTCCCAGAATGGATTGGCAGTTGTATCATCCATATCGTAATTGAGGAGGTTGTCCTTGTAGGTGGGCTCATGTGAGGTGCTCAAAGGTCCTGCCTAAGGCAGAGAGTCATCATAGTTCCATAGCAGGGACAGTGTGAGGTTAGGGTCAAAGGTTGGATCCAGGATAGGTGCTTGGGGCTCAGGAAGATCCCCATCATTGGACAGGTAGTGGCACGTCTACAGCTCTTGGGCGTGAATGTCCTGCCTGATGAAAAGATACATTTCATTTCAGAATGCTTTGTCAAAAGCATGACAACTCTCCTCCTGCTAAAGCATCAGGCATTGGTGATTGCCAATAGTTGTCTTGTGCCACCCATCTCACTGAGCAAGAGACTGAAGAGTCCCATAATGATTGAGGCATTGCAGCTTCTCATTGTTGATCATGGCAGCCTTGTTTTGGAGCCGGTTGTTGGCAAAGAATATATGGGCCAAGTAGGTGACCCCATAGATATATGCATGGTCAGCCCAGCTGACCAGAATCTGGTTGTGAATAAAGACATGTAACACACCTGAGGTGGTGAAGACAGAGGCTGATGCCTCCGGGATATCAACAGCCCAAGCCTTGAAGGTCAGGTCCTGAGATTGGAGGAGCACAAATGATTGCCTCATAGCCACCTTGTATTTGGCAATGGCCTCTTTATAAAGGCCTGGCCACACAAATACATAGGCCAGGTGCTTATGCACTGTGGTCTTAGATGGGCAGCTGATGCAGATTGCACATACAAGCACAAACCCAAAGAGGCTGCACCAGTGTATATGCATTGCATGGTCCAGGGCCAGACCAGTCCACATGTTGGGCATCCCAGAATGCCCATATAGGAGGGCATATGAGCCCAGATAGTCCAAAGCAAAAGGTTGCTTTGGGTCAGGGGAGGTCAGGCCTATGAAGGCCAGCTTCCTAGTTTTCTTGCAGCAATAGATCTGCAAAGGAGCAATCATATGTGGAACTTGCTCCCACTCCTCAGAACTTGCAAAGAATACTGCAATGGTCCCACACTGGACCTCTCTGAGTAATTGAGACATTGTTCTGTCTTGGGCAGTAGAGTGACAGTTAAGGGTCACTGATTTGAACTTGTTGAGCAAGAGATAGCCCAACTGATGCTGACAAATTAGCATAAACTGATTGTTCACCAGTGCATGGAGCCTGCAAAGCTTCCAAGAGTTATGAAGGAATCTCCACAATGCAACTTTGTACATCTTGTTGTTGTGGGGCATCTGCGCAATGTTGCCTGGTTTGTCAGCCTTGAAGGCCCTTGCTGCTTGGGCTCCTTGCCTAACAAAGATAGTATTGTTTGCTTGCAACCAGTAGAGTTGGGGAGCCAACCCCATGCCAAAGAATATGTTCTGGCGCTAGATAATGTGATCATGGTAGATCACAACACCAAGCACATCAGAGATGTGCCCAGTTTTCTCTTCAAGGAGGGCAGTTCCTTGCTTGGCACTATCCTTAGCACAATGGTCCATCTTGGCCTGTTGATCACTGTTGTGCCTTTTATGTGCCATATGTCATGCCACAGTTTTGTGCAGCACAGAGGATTCTATACAAGCCTCTTCAGGCTCCTTATACCAGTTGTTGTTGGAGGGTAGGAATAGCAGCCTCTCCAGGACAGAGCTCTCTGAATGTGGGTCCATCATCTACACAAAATGAGAATAGTGGGCTGGATGGCCCTCCACCAGCCATGGTGGATAAAAAGGGGATGTTAGCCCCTGGGGCCCCCTTCAGAGCATCCTCAGGGAAGTGCATGTTGATGTAGGCATGCTCTTCTAGATGCTTACCCTGACAATCCTTATAGGGTTGAGAGGCCTTAGCCTCAGTAGGGCATGCACTGATGCCCCAAGAACTCTGCTCTCCAGAGTGCATAGTGGATACCATGAATAATAGTCATGAAGATGTAACCTCAGATGTGCCACTAGCAAGGCACTAGATCAGCCAGGAAATGGCTGGAACAGGGACATCTTCATAGGAGAGGATGTCCTGCCCTAATCCAGTCTCCTGGCCAGCAACGGAAATACTCAATTATGTTAAGCAGGAGGGCATGTCCTTTACTCCTTGCTGATGTGCCCTTTTGCTAGAGTTGGTGTCCTGACTTGGAGGTGTAGTCTGCTGCTTACAAGTAGCCAAAGGAGCAAGGAGATCAGTTTTGTGCTGAGCGTGCATGTGATCCATGTTGTCCATCATTTGATAGATGAGAACAATGGCCTCTGCATTGTGGAGGAACGACAAGTCTGCAGATACATTGTACCTGTTGTCTCCCAGACATTGGAGGAAGGAAGCCAGGACAAAGTCCTGGTTGTGAGTGGGCTCAACAACCTATGCTTTTCCTTTGTTGCATCAAGGATGCATCTCTTCTTCTGAGCTGGACTTGGGTTGGTGCAGCATCTCCAGCCACTGTAACAAGGAGAACCATCAGCACTTTGGCTGGAGACTTGCTACTTTGTTCTGTATTGAGAGTTTCTGTGCTCTCAACAGCCACAGTGGCCTGCATGAGAGATGCTTGGTCCCCCTCTGAGGCATTGGCTGGCATTGTTGCCAACTGGGAGGCTGATTTGCCTTCCTTAGTGAATGCCTCATACAAAGCATTGTACTGGGGCATTGTGCCTCAAGCTCCCATCCAAGCCAAAGAGTACAGCATCATTACTGGCACACCACCCATGCCGGGGTAGTGTGCTGGGGCACTAAACTGGGGCAAAGGATATGTCACTATTGTTCCCCTTGCCATTACAGGGGCAAGTTGCCCCCATCCTAGCATTGCTTTGGGGTTGAATAGCCCTCCATATGTGGCCTGTTAGGATTGGCTGCCACAGTTGCTGACCAACTTAGCCAAGCTGTGATTGACACTGCCAATTAAATTAAGCACCAGCACGCCCTTCAGCTCCAAATAGTGGTCAAGTGCTGCTAGCTTGGAGCAATAAGAGTATGGCTTCCATGTTGTGTCCCCAAGAGACCAACATATCTCAAACTTAAGCATATTCCACTCAGTCCACCAGTGCCCAATAATACACTTGACAAACTATTTGTTGTTGTCCTATGCCCCAAAGTCATAGGGGCCCAGGGTCATCCTGTTAGGGAACAGTGCATTGTCAGACACATTATATGGTTGCAGCAGTGACACATAGAACTTTGGAACAATTCATCATTCCTGCAATGCCTATAGCAGCTCTAGCACATAGTTGGAGATACTAGGCTCTGCATCCAGCATGTAATATGGGCCTACCCATTTTGGGCAGAGTTTACTTGCCCATCTCTTGGGCAGCCTCAGGTTATGTGTTGACACATAGACCAATGCTCCTACTAATATAGGTGGATCCTTCTGTCTATGATGATTGACATTTTTTGCCTGAAAGTTTCATGTCTCAATGATGGCATTATGTGCAGACTGTCACGACCCCTCCCCTCTGGATCCACCCTGGGACACCCCCAGAACACCATCCAGGACTCTCCCTCTGACCCCACAGGACACGCCCCACCATATGACTACCAACACCGCCATCAGCTGCCACCAGCCCCGATCAATGATCAGATCATGCGACTCGCTTCTGGCCATCACGCATCATGCATCACAGCTCCCTCCATGCCAATTGATCGTGCGCCCCACATGCGCAATCCAAGTATACAGTCCCTGCCCGCTACTCAATGACTCCCAGAACCCATCCCAGACACCCCAGAACACCAAGACCCGGTCCCGTAGTACTTATAGTGTAGTCCCCCACTGTATTTGCTAGTCTTGATATTAACTTGAATTGTTGCGTGCCCTTTGCTTGATTGGTACGCACTGACTGGTACGCTCTGACTGGCATGCTTGAATAACCACGTGCTCTAAAGTTTGGTACATACTTCGCGACTTGTAATTTGCTAACTCGGTCTCGTCTTAGAACCTCCGGTTCACAACTCGACCCCCACCCAACCCCCAGCTACCCACAACCCAAAACCCCCGGACCAAGTTCCCTCTCCCGGGATTACCCCTGTCCGCATCTTGAACCCTGGAGTCCTAGCCCCAGAGTTCCAGACACCTGAGTATCCGTAGATCAAGTCCGCATTATAAAGGCGTTGCTTTCCCAGAAAGCCACCAACTCAGCGGAACCTGACATAATATCAAGACTTCCTCCTTACACCATTCTTGATGGCTACGTATACTCATACCTACTACTCCACAGGCTACCAGACTGACCCTTATGGGCGCCCAGTCCCCGATCACTACTCTGCACAGACCCCCCACCCCGCCTATCCACCTCTCCCATATGAACTCCAATACCTCCTCCACCACTGAGCCCCTGACCCATCTCTCTATGATCTGGGGCCCTCAGCCAGCTGGGCCCCTCTGCCCAACCTAGCCATGGCGTGACCCGTGGAGGTCCCCTCATACTGGAGCATCCCCAGGGGCCTGCCAGAGACACCACCAGTTCCCAGTGGACCTCACCTGGTACCCCCCAGCGAGGGCCTCTTTGCACCCACCCCCTACTATGGTTACCAGCGTCCTGCTCCCCAACCCCGGGAACCTCTCAACTACGACTATCCCCCTTGACACTACCTGACTGCCGCCCCACCCGCTCAGACTCCTCCCTTGCCAATGGGACAACGACGTCTTGAGGACTACAAACGGCAACGGAACAAAGTGCTCTGCTTGCTCAGGATCTCACCGGAGGACTTTGCGCAACGGACAAGGGCGCTACTCACAGAATTTGGACATGATGACTTCACAGGCACTCCGGAGGACTGGGCCCATTGCTTGGTTGAATTTGGGGATTGCCTCACATGAGGAGAACTTCTGGAGCAGACTATGGTAAAGTATAGACGTAACACGATCCTCCACAAAGAATTGCAACAACTGCTTGAAGAAGTCCACCCATCCCCCTCCCCTTGACCCCTCAACAACCCTGCAGACCCAGGCCGCTCGATTCACATCCAGCGGGAACCCCCAGAACCGGCCCTGGCAGCCCCCGTGGTCCCCACTCTAGAGCAACGACAATGGGAAGAGCGACAAAACACCTTGGCCATACTACAGTCCCTCAACCCGATGGGAGGGCTATTTGATCAGCCCGCTGCCTGCATGGTAGGCTTGTCAACTTGCCATAGGGCTAACTCCGTTCCTAGCACCTTTGAGATCTGGGGACAGCCCCAGAGACCCCTGGAACTGCTCCTGCAAACAGACAACGCCTGACCCCTGGCCCCAGCAGACCCCAGTAGACCCTGCATGGACACCCCTAGCATGGACGACATGCTGTGCTACATCGACAAGCTTATGCACGGCAACAATGAACAATGTCCTGCGCCCGTGCCCGTCCTGGTACCGCCCCCCATGTCAGCCCCGGCCCCTCCGGAGCCCAACTTCCGCCATGACCCCCTGCCCCACTTCGATCTGCAGAACCCCCCATGGCCTCCGATGCAAGCACGACCCTCCCGGGTTGAACGTCCCCCACGCAACTGGCACCCGGCCCCCCTCAGATCAACCCGACACCACCGAACCCTCCCCGACTGCCTCTGCCACCCCCAGCTGAGCCTTGAGGGTGACCCCCAGGCCCCCCACCCCCACCACCCCCTGCGTGGAGACCCAGGCCTCCCCCCAGCAGGAATGAACCTCCCTGGGACAACGGACCTCCCAGGCATGGACCCCCAGATGAGCCATCTGGAGGAGGCCCTCCAGGTGGGTGGGGTCCTGCCCTCGGTGCCTTTCCTCCACAAGGAGGGGGGTAACCATTATTACTACTACTACAATGCTGGCCCCCCTCTCCGCAATGCTGCCAGACTGGACAACGCTCGCAATGCCCTTGCCTGCGAAGGACGCCTGGACATTCAAAAGCCCGATGCATTCACAGGCCAGGACCCCCAAAAATGGCGTACATTCCTCACCCAATGTCTTAACATGTTTCAGGCAAAGCCACTCACTTTTCAGGTTGACAGCTCCCAGGTGGCCTTTGCTGCCTCGTACCTGCAGGGGATCGCCTTCGACTATTATACAGCCCTCATCCAGTTCGACCCCAACAACCTGGCACTCTCCCGCTGGCAAGCCTTTGTGACGAGTTCTCTGGGAAATTTGGGATCTGCGACACCATGGCCAAAGCTGAGGACAACCTCTTCAACCTCCGGATGCGCTCTGAAGAACGTTTCACCACCTTCATTGTACGTTTTGAGAAGGAAGCTTATGAGACAGGTTGGAATTACAGCGCCCTCCAGTACGCCCTCCACTGCGCCCTGCCGCAACGTATCAAGAATGTCCTCTGACTTGCCCCGAAACAACCCTCCTACGATGAATACAAGGCCCTCGTCATACAGATTGACCAACACTATTGGGAAGACTGCAGCAAGTATTCGAACTCCTGACCTTCCTGGAACCCTAGGGGAGGACCCCCATGGCCCTCCGGCAAAACCCCCAACCCCCAAAATCAAAATCCCGGTCCCCCTGCGTTCTCCAGCGGCCAATCCCTGGTGAGTCGTGGCCCACCCAATACTAACCCCAGCAGCGGTGCCCGCCCCCAGGCCCAACTCAACGCCGCCATGGCCGCCCATGACTCGGACGATGTGCCAAGCTCCAAGGAGCCTCCGGAAGACCCCGAAGACCTCAACTTTGCCAACAAATGGGATGAGGAGGCCCTCTGGGCCAACCGGCTTCAAAAGAAGGGACAACCCTGGATTGAAGTTCCGAAGGATGTGCAGGAACGACGAAGGAGGGAAGGCGTTTGCATACTCTGCGGTGAGAAAGACCATTTCATCTCCGAGTGTCCCCAACGACAGGTTATGGGACGCGCTACCTGGACCTTCAAAGGAGAGGACACCACCTTCAAGTATTCAGAAAACAACCCGGCGATTTAGACCCGGAAGATACCCTAAATCACGGAATCGACTCTGACTGTCAGGTTCTGCTGAGTCGGGGGCTTTCCGGGAAAGCAACGCCCTTACAATGTGGACTTGATATCTACGGATACTCGGGTGTCTGAAACTCTGGGGCTAGGACTCCGGGGTTCAAGATGTGGACAGGGGTAATCCCAGGAGAGGGAACTCGGTCCGGGGGTTTTGGGTTGTGGGTAGCTGGGGGTTGAGTCATGAACCAGAGGTTCTAAAACGAGACCAAGTTAACAAATTATAAGTCGTGAAGTGCGTACCAAACTTAGAGCACGCAATTATGCAAGCGTGCCAGTCAAAGCATGCCAGTCAGTGCGTACCAATCAAGCAAAGGGCACACAACAATTCAAGTTATCCAAGTTAATATCAAGACTAGCGAATACAATGGGGAACTATGCTATAAGTACTATGGGACTGGGTCTCAGGGTTCCGGGAGTTATTGAGTAGCGGGCAGGGACTGTATACTTGGATCGCGCATGTGGGGTGCACGATCAATTGGCATGGAGGGAGCTGTGATGCATGATGCGTGATGGCTGGAAGCGAGTCATGTGATCCAATTGTTGATCGGGGCTGGTGGTGGCTGATGGCGGTCCTTGATGCACGTGATGGCGGTGTCGGTAGTCATGATGGCAGGGCGTGTTCTGTGGGGTCAGAGAGAGGGTCCCGGATGGTGTTCCGGGGGTGTCCTGAGGTGGATCCAGAGGGGAGGGGTTGTGACACCGACATCTTCTCTGCCCTGGTTTCCCACCTTCCCTCCACAACACTTGCACAGGACACCCTCACAGCTTACCTACCTGTCAGGGGACCCCTCATTCCTTTCTTCTTTCACTCCTTATTTCTTCACTCTCCTTTCATTCACTTCCTTATTTCTTCTACCATTCTCTCATTTTGCTGTTACTACTTCTTCAACACTATCTGTTGGTACTATTCTCAACCTTTGAGGTGCTCTGGTTCTTTAGCTATCACTCAGACAAGTGTGGGCCCTTCAGCACCGCTCCAGGCTGCTTAGATAAGCCGGAGTTTGCCTTTCTGACTTCTAAAGTCCGGAGTTTTCCTCCCTTATTTGCACACTTGTTTGGTTAGTCAATTTTCAAGTTTTTAAGGTTTTGTTGTACTGTACAGTTGTTTCCCACGCTTCAGAGGCCCCAGAAGCTGGTTAGTCAATTTTCAAGTTTTTAAGGTTTTGTTGTACTGTACAGTTGTTTCCCACGCTTCAGAGGCCCCAGAAGCGTCCAACCTGGCATATGGAATCCCCAGACTTGTTCTCTTTGGATCTCCCTCTGCCAGGTGAGTAGCTACCTTGATATTGTCAGTATATATTCTAATACACTTTGGATCTCCCTCTGCCAGCTGTGTGACTGAGCCACAGCCTCTAGAGGTCGCCCTTACACTACCCTCCCACTCCTTGCACTCCCTCCTCCTCAAAACTTGCCTCACCCTCTCCGGAACTCCCCTCCATACTCTCATTGACAGTGGCGCCACCGACAACTTCATTGATGAAGCATGGTCTACCTTCGTCCTGGAACCCGCTCAGCGACTCCCGGTCCCGGTGTGGCTCTGCCTCTTCGATGGAGACACCTCTATGGCGGGGGACATCACTCACTTCATGTGTATGCCCGTTACTTTCACCAACGGACAGACTCACACTCTCTGGATGTTGATAACCAAACTCTACTCCTCTACACCCCTGGTCTTAGGGCTCCCATGGCTCCGAGACACCAACCTCCACATTGATTGGCAACATCTTACCCTTCACCTGACCCAGGACCCGATGCCTGATGACCAGCAACTCCTCTTCAACATCCCCCGCTCTCTGGACCCTACTCTGAAGGACCCCCTGGATGGGCCCCCACCACCCCCTGGACTCCAGTCCTAATCATCCTGATCCTTTGTCATCAATGCCAGGCTGGACGGCGCCCTGGGACCAATATTGGCCCTCATCAACAGCAGAGCCACCGGAGTTTTCATCAGTGATGCCCTTGACCTTCCCCATGACTCCCTCGACCAGCCCCTCTGCCTGCAACACCTCGATGGCACCCCCTCCTCCTCTGGCCCCATCCAGAGGTCTCACTTGGGGCACGTGACCCTAGACAATGACTATGAGTTCACCTCCAACTTCCTGGTCATGCGACTTCACAAATCAACCCCAATGGTGCTGGGACTAACCTGGCTACGTGACACAAACCCTGACATCAATTGGAGGACGCTCACCATGACCTTCCCGGGACCTGAAGACCACCCCTTGACCGCCGTGCACCTCCAGGCCCTAGGGAGCGACCTGATGCCCGACACCCCTGGGATGACAGCCGTGCCCCCCACGCCTGTCTGAGCCTGCAAGGCCCCCGATTGACCCCCAAACATTCCTCAGAACAAGTACAAAGGGCCAAACTACCTGAGTTGGTCTCAGACACACGCCAAATCTGCTCTGGCCGATGCATCCACGACCCCAATCAACCTGAACGCACTCAACATTAGGATCATTGAAGCCGCCCCCTTTGCCCATCTCATGAAGGATGGAACCCCCACGTTTCAGCTACACATCTTGCCATCTCTCCTGGAAGAATACCTATGAGGGGACGCTATCCCCCCGGAGAAGAAGACTGAGGAGCAGATCCTCCAAGAAGTAGTTTCCCCAGAGTATCACAAATTCGCTGATGTATTCTCCAAAGGAGACGCCAAGGAGATTCCCCCCCACCACCCTTATGACCACATGATCAACCTCGAGAAAGGAGTCTCCCCCCCTTTTGGCAAGGTGTACAACATGTCGGAAGTCGAACTCCAGGCCCTCAAGGACTACCTCGACAAAATGCTCGGTAAGGGATTCATCCAACCCTCTGCCTCTGCTGCTGGAGCCCCGGTTCTATTTGCCAAGAAGAAGGATGGTTCGCTCCAGCTCTGCGTCAACTACTGGGGACTCAATAAGATGACCAAGAAGAACCGCTACCCGCTCCTGCTCATTGGTGATCTGGTCGATTGACTCTGCAGTGCCAAGGTTTACACGAAAATCAACCTCCGCTCCAGCTACAACAACATCTGCATCGCCCTGGGATACAAGTAGAAAACCACGTTCCACATGCAGTATGGTCTGTTTGAGTACCTTGTAATGCCTTTCGGAATGACTAACTCCCCCGCCACGTTCCAATACTTCATGACGACATCTTCCACGACATGAGTGATGTCTTTGTGATCGTCTACTTGGACGACATCTCATCTACTCCGACTCAAAGGAGGACCACCAGAAGCACGTCCGGCAAGTCCTCGAGCACCTCCGGGAGCACAACCTCCATGCCAAGCCCAAGAAGTGTTCATTCCACATGGAAGAGGTTGAGTATCTCGGCGTCACCTCCGGGAGCACAACCTCCATGCCAAGCCCAAGAAGTGTTCATTCCACATGGAAGAGGTTGAGTATCTCGGCGTCATCATATTCCCAAATGGCGTTCGCATGGACCCCCACAAGGTCGAGGCCATCGTCAACTGGCTGCAGCCCCGGAACATCAAGGAAGTACAGTCCTTCTTGGGTTTCGCTAATTTCTACTGGAGGTTTATAGACAACTACTCCGGTATCACAAAACCCCTCAACCGGCTCACATGCAAGGACGTTGCATGGAACTGGGACAGTAAGTGCCAGAGCATCTTTAACCTACTCAAGGAGGCCTTCACAGCCGCCCCCATACTCCGGCACTATGACCCCACCCTCCCAATCATCCTAGAATGCGACACCTTGAACTATGCCATCGCCAGGATTCTCTTGCAGATGGGATCCGACGATGGGGAGCCCCGGCCAGTTGCCTTCTACACCTGGTCCATGATTGATGCCGAGCTCAACTATGACATCTACGACAAGGAGCTCCTCGCCATCGTCAAAGCCTTCAAGCAATGGCGGGCCTACCTTGAGGGAGCCCGGCATCAGATCCAGGTCTACTCGGATCACAATAACCTGCAGTACTTCACCACAACCAAGCAACTTAGTTGATGGCAGGCCCAATGGTCCAAGATCCTCTCAGAGTACGACTTTACAATCCAATACCACCCGGGACGACTTGGAGCTAAACCCAATGCCCTCACCCGTTGACCGGATGTCTATCCCAAGAAGTCGTTTGAGGCAGAACGCAATGCGTTCAATCATTGCGTGGTGATCCCTCCCAAACATTTGAATGCCATACTGATTTTAAACGACAAAGGAACCCTGAGCCAGATCTGCTGCGCCCTCTGAGACAAGTACTTCACCAACCACGACCCTTGCAACCCCCCCCCCTGACAGAACCAACCGGGACCCTGCCTTCTCCTTGTCCCCCGACAAGAGACTCCTCCTCTGGGACAGCCGCATCTACGTCCTGGATCACGCCCAACTTTGCTACAACGTTCTCCACCAACACCACGACCACAAGCTCCAGAGACACCCTGGGATCCATAAGACCCTCCAGCTTATCTCCCAGACTTACTTCTGGCCAGAGTTAAAGAAGGATGTGACCCGCTACATTCAATCATGCGAACCCTGCCTCCAGGCTAAGGTCCCTCAACACTGACCCTACAGACTCCTGAAACCCTTGCCGGTCGGACGACGCCCTTGGTCTTCCATATCTCTGGAGACTGGAGTCCAGAAAATGGCATGGCTCCATCTGGGAGGTTTTTCAGAGTTGAATCAGGGCTTGGGAACTTGGACACATCAAAGGGGAGCTGTTGGTTGTTGGTTGTTGGTTCCCAATTCAAGTGGAGGGTGAGGTGTTGCCAGGTGATGTGGGAGTTGATGTTCTGGAGCCAAGGAAGCCCCAGAATCAAGAGTGCGGAGAGGTGGAGCTTAGTTACCAGCATCCAAAGAGTGTGAGTTTGTCTGTTGGTGAAGGTGATGGGCATACACACAAAATGAGTGACATTTCCAGCCACAGAGGCATCTCTGTCAAAGAGGCAGAGTTGGATGGAGACTGGGAGCCATTGAGCAGGTTCTAGGATGGAGGAAGACCCTGCCTCATCAATGAAGTTGTCTGTAGTGCCACTGTTGACAAGGGTGTTGAGAGGGTCTCAGGAGGAGGTGATGCAGGTTTTCAGAAGAAGGGAGTGTGAAGAGTAGAAGGGTAGGTAAGCTGTGAGGATGTCCTGTATGAGTGTCATTGCATGAAGGTGAGAGACTGGGGCAGAGAAGACATTGGGGTTGATTCT
Source organism: Macrolepiota albuminosa (assembly GCA_027475525.1). Lineage (NCBI taxonomy): Eukaryota > Fungi > Basidiomycota > Agaricomycetes > Agaricales > Agaricaceae > Macrolepiota > Macrolepiota albuminosa. Next base: position 2,218,635 of record JAMWFC010000032.1, on the reverse strand, counting down.
GCAATTTAATGTGTCTTTTGGATCTAAATTGCTGGGTTGTTTTCTGAGTATTTGTAGGTGGTGTCCTCCCCTTTGAAGATCCAAGTGGCACTTCTCATAGTCTGTTGTTGGGGGCACTCAGAAATGAAGTGGTCTTTCTCACTGCAAAGTATACAGACACCCTCTCTTCTCCATTGATCCTGCACATTCTTCAGAATCTTGATCCAAGGCCATCTCTTTTTCTGGAGCCAGTTAGCCCAGAGAGCCTCTTTGTCTAGTTTGTTGGTAAATTCAGGATTGTCTGAGTCTTCCAGGAGTTTGCCAGGAGTTGGGACGTTGCCAGAATTGTTGAGTTGGGCCTGAGGGCAGGCGCTGCTGCTGGGGGTTAGCATTGGGAGAACCATGACTTACTGGGGAGCAGCCACTGGGGAGAGGTAGACTGGGATTTCAGCTCGGAGGATTGGGGGGTTTTGCAGAGGGCCAGGGCAGACCTCCTTGTGTAGTTCAGAAGGTCTGGGAGTTCAAGTACTCACTGCAGTCTTCCTAGTAGCGCTGCTCAATCTGCATAACAAGAGCCTTGTATCTATCATAGGAGGGTTGTTTTGGGGCAAGCCAGAGAACATCCTTGATGTGTTGTGGCAGTGTATGGCAGAGAGCATACTGACAAGTACTTCACTGATCACAACCCCCACAACCCCCTCAACAGCATCAATCTGGACCCCACCTTCTCTCTGTCCCCTGACAAAAAACTCCTCCTCTGGAACAGCTGCATCTACATCTCAAATCATGCCTGACTTTGATACAACATTCTTTGCCAGCACCATGACTACAAGCTCCAGAAATACCCCAGAATACATAAGACCCTTCAGCTTGTCTCCAAAACTTACTTCTGACCAGGATTGAAGAAGGACATGATCCACTACATTTGATTATATGAATCTTGTCTTCAAGCCAAGGTCCTCCAACACTGGCCCTATAGACTGCTGAAACCCTTGCTGGTTGGACAATGCCCTTGGTCCTCCATATCCATGGATCACATTGTCAAACTCCTGAAATCAGAAGGATTCAATGCCATTCTCATTGTTGTGTGTAGGCTAACCAAACAGGGCATCTTCCTACCCTGCCACACCATGGACACCACCCTGGACTTCGCCCGGCTGTTCCTTGAACACATCTAACATCGTCTCCGATTGTGGCCCACTCTTTGTGTCCAAGTTCTGGACCTCCCTGTGTAAGGCCCTTGAAGTAAAGACTAACCTCTCTACCACCTACGCCCACTCTTTGTGTCCAAGTTCTGGACCTCCCTGTGTAAGGCCCTTGAAGTAAAGACTAACCTCTCTACCACCTACCACCCTGAAACTGATGGGCAAACCAAAAGGGTCAACCAGTCTCTTGAGCAGTACCTCCAGCTATACATCAACTACCTACAGAACGACTGGCGTGCTGAGCTCCCCCTGGCTGAGTTCACCTACAACAATACGCTGCACTCCGTCACCGGGGTATTGCCTTTCTTCACCAACAAAGGATACCACCCACGACTGACCCTCTCACTCTGAGATATCCCATTGCACGCCACCCACGAGGTTGCCCAGGATCTCCAATCTCTTCACGAGTTTCTCCAAGAAGAGATTGACACCGCAAACCAGGCCTATGCAAAACATGCTGACTGGAAACGGGAAGACACCCCCGACTGGACCCCTGGGACAAAGGTATGGTTAGACTGATGCCACCTCCACACCTGCTGGCCCTCCCCGAAGCTCGATCACAAGTGCCTTGGCCCATTCAAGATCTTGAAGAAGGTCTCATCCCATGCCTACAAGATCGAGCTCCCCCCAGGACTTAAGGGTCTGCACCCGGTATTCCACGTCCGCCTCCTGGAACGACACCCCCTGGATCCCTTCTCCGAACAACGCCCCAAACCCCCTCCCCCAGTCGAGGTCAAGGACGAGTATCACTATGAGGTTGAAGACATCCTCGACGCCCAGAACATTTGTGGACGACCCCACTTCCTCGTACGATGGAAGGGATACGGCCCGGAGGATGACACTTGGGAACTGCGCCGAAACCTCAAAGGTGCCCTCGACAAAGTCCGGGACTTCCAGCAATGGCACCCAGGAAACGATCCTCCTAGGCGCAGAACTCACAGACAGCAATAGTGGGCATAAGCCCCACCTCTGAGCCTAGTAGGAATTCAACTTCCGTGTATATTTCCTGTTCCCCCTCTATATTTCACCTTTTTTTTAGTACTTCTCCGCAGTAGCGCCCCAGAGTCTGGACAAGGTACTCTCTCCAGTTTCCCCACCACCTTACTTACACTATCTCTTGACTCTGGGAGATCAATTATATACATTTCTATATGTACATGATTTTACAGTTAGCGGTACCAAGAAGTAGACAACAGCAAGAAAACGGGGATCCCTAGAGCTGGGGACCCGAACCACCCTCACCCTCCCCTTCCCTCGGCCAGCCCCGGAAATCCTCCCCCACCCTCTCTGCATCATGCTTCCGCCACACCTCCTTGGCCAGCTGGTCCCAAGATGGGAGCTGCTTGCCCTCGTCCAGGACCCGCTCGAACCACGATCCTGGGGCTGAGATGTTCCTCTGGCGATGTGCCACCACCAACCTCCCCAACAAGTCCAGACCCCGCTCCACCCTGGGGTTCCCTGCCTCCGACCGTAATCCCTCTTGCAGGGACACAAATGCTGCGGCAGCCCCGTCTAGGAGCAGGTGATGCTCCCAAGCCCAGCCTGAAGATATCGGTACCGACCCGACCACGAGAAAGGAGGGACACTCACTCAAGGAGGCCATGCGCCCAATGACCATGTCCCGGCGCAAGGCCTTGACCAACCCCAGGCTCGAAGGACCTTGCCCCATGAGCCCCACCCCCTGCTCCTGTAAGGGCGACCTCTAGAGGCTGTGGCTCAGTCACACAGCTGGCAGAGGGAGATCCAAAGTGTATTAGAATATATACTGACAATATCAAGGTAGCTACTCACCTGGCAGAGGGAGATCCAAAGAGAACAAGTCTGGGGATTCCCTATGCCAGGTTGGACGCTTCTGGGGCCTCTGAAGCATGGGAAACAACTGTACAGTACAACAAAACCTTAAAAACTCAAAAATTGACTAACCAAACAAGTGTGCAAACAAGGGAGGAAAACTCCGGACTTTAGAAGTCAGAAAGGCAAACTCCGGCTTATCTAAGCAGCCTGGAGCGGTGCTGAAGGGCCCACACTTGTCTGAGTGATAGCTAAAGAACCAGAGCACCTCAAAGGTTGAGAATAGTACCAACAGATAGTGTTGAAGAAGTAGTAACAGCAAAATGAGAGAATGGTAGAAGAAATAAGGAAGTGAATGAAAGGAGAGTGAAGAAATAAGGAGTGAAAGAAGAAAGGAATGAGGGGTCCCCTGACAGCTCTAGCCTGGCCCTGATCCTCCTCCAGCCCCCTCCAGAGCGCCGCCTCCTCCCTCACCCCCTCCTCACGCTCCTCCCTCTCCTGGTTGGCCTGCTTGAGGCGCTCCTGCAGAGCCCTCACTTCAACATCCAGCAGTCGCCTGGATAATGGGAAGAGGTGCGCTGGGGAAGCCGGGAATGGGGTCTCCGCAGGCAGACACGCCCTCTTAGAGGGCCCTGGGGAGGGACTGGGCGATGCCCGCCGCTTCCCCTTGTCTGGTCACCCCCCATGACCCCCCTGCCCCTGGGTGCCGGACTGAGTGACCCGGCACATGATCAACACCACGGGCCAGCCCCGGCCCCCTACCTGGACAACTCCTCCCTCCCCCGCCCCACCCCCTGAACCTCCCGCAGGCACCCCCCCGGACCTCCAGCAGGCACCTCCTCTGGGACCCCTTCCGGCTCCGCTACCCAGGTCCTCTCCTCCACCCCCATCCTCTGGGTCACCCAGCAGGCACCTCCTCTGGGACCCCTTCCGGCTCCGCTACCCAGGTCCTCTCCTCCACCCCCATCCTCTGGGTCACCCCTTCCAATGGCTACCCCTGCTCCCATGACACACCGTATGCCCTCCACAGTGCTGAGACGGAACACTGCTTGTGATTGAGGCGACATGCCTTGCACACTGAGGTGTCCTGTTGAGATGAGGAGGCCAGGGCCTTGAACAAGCAGGAGACCTGCCAGCAGGTGCAGTGGAGGCACTAGGCACTCAAATCAGCTATGAAATCTGGAGCACAAGACCACCTACCAGCCCATTACTGACGCACCAGGCATGGGAAGGCAGGCCCCAGGGCCTCTCCAGAGCATGCTCGAACTGTTCTTGCGACACACCCACCCATGGGATGCGCCGATCCTCCAGGACCATGGAAATGGTCCCCGTGCCCATCCCAGACCGCTGGAAACAGGGAGCAACAAGACGATGATGGCGCCAACTGTGGTTGGGTGCGCTGGACGTATACGCAGTACAACGCCGTCTCCAGCGCTTGGCGTACGTAG
>JAMWFC010000032.1:2170941-2214112 GCA_027475525.1 Macrolepiota albuminosa | reverse complement strand
GAGTCCTGAATACGTCAAGTGTCGGTTGGCCTATAATGTCCCTTGATGTGCTCAGTCCGAGTAGAAGCCTATCAACGAGGCCGTGGGGAAGGGCGATGGCAGGGGGGGTGGATAGTCATCCACGTGAAGAAAGGCGCAGGACAGCTGGAACCTGCCCCAGGAGCAGACTCCAGAAGCCGACTGGGACCCACCTCCAGGGCAGTAATGTTGTGTTGTTCTGAAAAAGGAAGGTCAGTAACAACAAGCGAGCAGCATGGGAAGCACTCACATTGTTGCACGAGCACCGGCATGCACTCCCGGTCTAGGCGGGCTTAGTACCGTGCATCTCAGGCTTCCCAAGCCATGAGGAGCGCGACCTTGTTAGTTTGTGGAGGTGTTGGGGAATGCGTCGGTGTACGCGACATGGTTGAGTTTGATGGTAAAATTTTTTTTTTGATACGTGGCAGGTCAGGTGCCGGATCCCACAATTGGACCCCAGTCCAAACCACCAGCTACACGTGCCTCAGAGGGTCTCGGTGCTGAGGGGGGGGGGTGACGTCATGACCCCTCCCCTCCAGATCCACCCCAGGACACCCCCAGAACGCCATCTGGGACCCTCCCTCCAACCCCACAGGACACGCCCCACCATACGACTACCGACACTGCCATCATGCGCATCAAGGGCCACCATCAGCCACCACCAGCCCCGATCAACAATTGGATCACATGACTTGCTTCCAGCCATCACGCATCACAGCTCCCTCCACGCCAATTGATCGCGCACCCCACATGTGCGATCCAAGTATACAGTCCCTGCACGCTACTCAATGACTCCCAGAACCCATCCCAGACACCCCAGAACACCGAGACCCGGTTTCATAGTACTTATAGCGTAGTCCCCTGCTGTATTTGCTAGTCTTGATATTAACTTGAATTGTTGCATGCCCTTTGCTTGATTGGTATGCACTGACTGGTATGCTCTGACTGGCATGCTTGAATAACCGTGTGCTCTAAAGTTTGGTACATACTTCGCAACTTGTAATTTGCTAACTCGGTCTTGTCTTAGAACCTCCGGTTCACAACTCGACCCCCACCCAACCCCCAGCTACCCACAACCCAAAACCCCCGGACCAATTTTTCCTCTCCCAGGATTACCCCTGTCCGCATCTTGAACCCCAGAGTCCTAGCCCCGGAGTTCCAGACACCTGAGTATCCATAGATCAAGTCTGCATTGTAAGGGCATCACTTTCCTGGAAAGCCCCCGACTCAGCGGAACCTGACACAGACGCTATATGGCACAAGAGCAGACACAGAGTATAGCAAGTCATCAGCCTATGGAGGTTGATGAAGAAGTGAGGTCAGCGAGATCTAGTGGCCTAAGTGGTGGTTATGAGGCTGTTAGATAAAATAGCACTGCTACAGGAGTGGCAGCACAACACCATCATGATGTTTAATAAGGCATTGAAGTGGCAGGCTACCATGCCCAAATCTATTGTAGAGTTAGAACTGAAAAGAAACTGGGCAGAACAACTATGGAGGGAGGACAGCACTCAACCTTGTGAAAGCTGAGTAAGTGGGGTACTATCATTGGAGCAGAGAATCAGGAGAGCAAGTGGGCTGTTAATGTCATCAGAGATGTTGAGACAAGGATCAGTGAGAAGTATGCTATCTGCAATGCAGGCACCAAAGAGGAAAGAGAGGATGGTGAAGCAGGTGAAAGAGTTTCTGGTGCAGACAGTGACATTTGCAGCTGATGTGCCCCAGGAGGCACTGGAAGCAGTTCTGAGGTTCCAGCCCCAGTGGATTATGAATTGCTCATAGATAGTATAGTACTTGGTTGCAAGTAGTACTGATAGTTCTGGAGCTTATAGGTGGTCCTAGAAAGTCTCCTCTAATCCACACTGTTTCTTGACAATAAAGTTGATGTATTGAAAATCTTGAGTGCTTCACAGAATATCAAAGATCCTGAGATGCAGAGGGTTCTCAACAAACTCCAGCCTAAGTAATTTACTCTACCGAGCTTTTGCCTATCAATTGCCTGGTTATTCTCTACTTTACTTGGACTATTTATATTAATTTTACAGTGCACAGACCATCAGATCACATGACTTTTTGCTCCTGACATTCCAGCATTTATACCCTAATTTGTTTTCCATTTTTCATTTTTGTGATGCCTGTTTCAGTGCCACCATTCTATTCATCCCTTCTTTGTGTTTTTTCTCCATTGAATTCTTGTGCCACCATTCCATTCATTCCTTCTTTGTATTCTTCCTCTATTCAATTCCTGTGTCACCATTCCATTCATCAAAACATTCCAATCTGGTTATTTTTAGATCAGATCTTTCATTGATCCAGATCACTCCAGATTGATGCCAATCCACTCCATTTGCCAGCCTCATGCTTTCCCTCCCCATAACAGTGGCTGGACTATTGTTAAGTTGATAGCTTGAGCTGGTCTCTGCCTTTTGTTCTGTACTTTCTGTGTATTTATTGGGGTGTTTTTGGAGATATAATTTGTTGAGACTGCTACCAGGAGGCTTACAGTTTTTAGCCTTAATAAATGTTTATTTTGACTTCTGATGCCTGTTATCTCCCTCAGTGCTGGCACAGCATCATATCAATAATTATCCAGAGAAATGGCTGGATGCCAATCCTTGAACAGAGCAAGAGGCCAATAATGTGGTGCTCCTCAGGGTATCTATGGTCATTGCAGAAGAGGCAAAGATAGTCTACTCCCATAGAGATAGTGAGGATAAAGACATAAACTATATCAGTTTGAACAAGGAAACTCCTGACAAGGAAGAGTCTAAGCATGAGCAAGGAGTGCACATTACATGCAACTTGAAGAAAAATAAGAAGAGAAAAAACAAAATGGCCAAATTTGAGTGTAATAAGCAGAGATAATCTGAGGAAGCTACTGGGCTTATTCCTCTAAGTCTTGGCATTTGAGTATTTGCTGATTGAATAGTGGAGCAGTTGAATTCCTTCTTCAATAGAGGGTTGGACTGTTATTTTTATTATTTGTCTGTAAATAATATAGTGTATGTGGAAACTGAGGCTTGGAAAGCTTATGCTTATGAAGCTCAATGACATGAAAGGGCCCCTTAATAAGATAGTACTGAAGGGTTTCCTATGAATTCTCTACAATTGTACAAGCTGGTAGAGCTAATTCACAATTGTTATACTCAGACTGATGATAGGATTGCCAATTATTATCTGTACAGTGAGTTGTGGCATATAAATAATGCATGTAATGTAAGTGTGCAGGACGTGCATGGGACAAGATCATGAAGCTGGTCTTGAACTATGCCAACTATAACAAAGTGGACCCTCCCTTTGATGCTTGGTCAGCAGTGATGAGAAAGTTGCTCCTCCCTGTTCCAGAGGGCATAATGTGCACAAAGGAGTGGGAAAGCTACCCTAGTACAATGCTTGCAGCCATCAGCTTTGACCAGGTTGAGAAAATGCTAGACCTGGAAAAATAGGCCCAGAGTGTACTCTACTTCAGGCATCCAGACACCCAGGCATGCCTAATGCTATACCAGGTATAGTTTTGACACTGCATACCACATGCACTAGAGAACCATCTTTGGCCATATGCTGATTCAGTCCTTGTTGCTGCAAGGCAAGGCATGCTCATTGTTTGCCTGCAAAATAGTGCTGGTCCTTGCCAAACCACTGTATCATAAAGCAGTACAGAAATTTAACATGGCTCATCCAAACAATCTATTTGTTCCAGCATTATAGACAGCAGTCTCAATCATGGCCCCCATCTTTCCAGATAAGGCAGTAGGTGCTATTACTACTCTGGGTAATGCTCCACAACTGCATTTCCCTAGAGTGCGCTGATCATGAGTATACATATGGAGTGGTGTATCTGGAGCATCAATTTTTTCTCCCCTAGTCCTGCAATGCCCTGCTATGTTCATGTCAACAATAAACAACACACCTGAATGCACTGGTACAGGGTTTGAGTGGCAATTCCTGAATAGGATGGATGGAGGACTCGAACCACCAAAGACATTTATTGCCTTCATGTCTCGTTAGCCAAAGAGGAAGATGAGCAGCATTGATTTTATGCTGACCACAAACTGCATTATTACATTGGGTCTAACTCCAATGTGCACCACTTATGGAAGTGGCAATCACAGCATAGATCTTTGCCCACAAACTGTCCTTCTGTGGAGGTTGAGCCAACAGTAGCAGCAGAGTTGCTGTCAATGCCTCACAATGACTCTGCACCTGCATCAAGGCCAGTATGTATGCATCTCCATCATAATCACTTTTTCTGCAGACCACACTGTGGTCTGAAAGGGGGGGTGTAATGTAATATACATACTACATGGACTATAATGCTCTTTTTTTTACTTATTTACTTGTTATATGGACCTATTTACTCACTTACATAAGATGTTTCTTTTTGTTCTACACTACATACAGGAATTCCAGTTATTTGGATACTTCTGTTTTGTGTGAGTAGAAAACAGTTACAATACTTTATCTTTGTAACATCTTTGAAAATGATGTCCTAGCTGTTACATCCTTAATGGTGCTGTCATTGCCATATTGCAGATCAAGTGCAATATGCAACAATCCATTCTTCTTGAGGATGTGTAGCAAGAAAAACTTGCCAACAATGTGCTGATAACATTCAAATGTGGCTAAAAACTATCACAGGTAATGGCAACTTTGCACACATAAATGACTACATTGTGCTCAAGAGAAAGATGAGAGAATCTAAGCATGGTTCTAGATACCCATGATCAGCATAAAAATAATCTCAGAGATAGTGTTTAGCTTATTAGCTTGAAGTGCTATAATTCTCAGCAGTAAGTATGTGCCCTTGGCAGCATCAAGAGAAAGATGGGCAGAGTTACTAGGCAAGGTTTAGAACTCACAAAGTGTGACCACTCAATAGTAAACTTTATATTAAATTTCCTCTACTTTCTGTTCTTGATATGGTATTTACATCCTGAAGCTCTATAATCAAACACCTTTTGTATCTCCTCATCCAAGGTTCAACCTCCTTGTAAAGCCTATACCCAACTCTGAGCTCATTAATCAACCCTAGACTTAACTTTTTTTTTGTCCCAGAGAATTGTCCCAGAGAATTACATTAGATTAATATATATATCACTCATTGTTTCATGCAAGTTGTTGACACTAAGTTGACTCAGTAAGGCCTGGCTGCTCTTGCAGAAACCCCCACTATTATCAGTGAATAACAAAGTGTTCATTGATTTTCAGCTCTTTGAAGAATAGCCAATAATTTCTCTGTAATGAAGGCTATGTTACCTATCCTAATTCATTTCAAACCAAAAAAAAAAGTTAGTTGGAATGCTTAAAAATAAGCACCATCAGATTGTTGGGGAATTTCATCAAGAACAGTGCGGATCAGATATTCTGCTTCAGGTGAGCGAGGCTTAACAGAAAATTCAAAAGGCACAGGATGGCTAGTTAAACATAATGAGTGCTGAATCAATCTCACGTGAACCACAAATGGAAATGAATTTACCAGACAGTTCCACCTTGAAATTCGCAGTTTGGCTCAATGTCGACTCCATTCTCATCTCTTCTTTTTCCAATTTCAAAAACAGATAAGGTCATGGCCATAATGATGAACATGTTTGCAATCGCAAAGTCCTTTCCAGGACAAGCTCTGAAAAGTCAGTGTTTGGTAACATCTGAGAGACTAGGTGGCACTCTCCACACCTTCTTCCAAAACCAAAGATGTAGGTAAGAGGATCAAGTTCTGGCATGCGGCCTTTGTTTAGCAAGAACCGATCAGGGCAGAATTTTGAAGGGTTTGAGTAAAGCTGAGGATCATGGGTAATGTTCCTATCAGAATCACTGTAAAATTTGGTTTGAATCACTCTTCTAACAGGCTCACCACATGTGAGGAATCAGGATGGAATTTTTTGGTATCAGATATCCATTGTAAATGCCGTCTTGTGTTGCCCTATGTGGGATCCCTAAAGACGATTGGAACCTGATAGAACACAGCCAGCAGTGGTCATACCAATACGACCAGTTGTATGCCATCTTATCACTTCTTTCATAATCGCCTCAAGATAGGGCAGACGAAGGCGATCATCAAAACTTGGGAGACGTTTATTACCTGTAACGGAATCAAGCTCGTCATGTGCGCGCTTTTGAACATCTGGGTGAAGGATCATAAGCAGCACGAAGGTGGTCAATGCAGCAACAGCCTGGCCGAGGGATTAATTTCATGCATCTAGTCTGTTATGAATCATGCTCACAGGATCAGAACCCCCTCCGTAAATGGCTGTGGCAGCATGCTTCACCGCATGTTCTGTGGCTTCATCTGGACTGGTTTCCAACATGCACGAGGTGAATGACGGCAACGCGGTACCCGCTTTCTGTACAAGATCATTCGTTGGTACCTAGCGATCGCGATTAACTTGTAAAAAAAAACATTCACCATTTGATTCTTGACAAAGTTATGAGGTCGTTCTGTTTGTTCAAAGTTATGGGAGCGATAGATATCTACAATTTGCTTAAATGGCATCCATTTAGGTAAGTGTTTCACTATGAACAGGGTCGTATAGATGTAGTTTCAATAATTGATAGGAAACGCACTTATTGGGAAGGTGTCTACAAGCCAGGAGCCTGGCATTGTGGCAATATAGAACTCTTTTGCAGCAGTCTCCACCAATTGAATAAGAGGATCTTGCTTGTTTGTTTCGATTCTGTATCCATGCGAAATGCGGAGTGATATGGCACCCGCAGTCCTAGTAATTTAGAGTCCAGGTTGGATGTGCAGTGCGGAAAATTATTCATACTACGAACAAACGAATATGAGAGATCAAGTTCACGGGGTCATCGAGGACGCGCATCAAGAAATATCGTGTCGCTTGCTCTTGAATATGGTGAAAGTTTGTTATTGCAGACGGAGAGCCAAGGTAAGATTTCAGCATTTTCCTCATTGCCTGAAAATGGTCTCCGTATTGAGCCAGTATCATCTGTTGGTCCCATCCTATCCTGAGCGACCCAAATCATTAGAGACAGGTGCGCCCTGCAATATCTTACTATGTATAATTATGGTACAGCTTACATTCCGCCAGCGAAAGGAAATATCGGTCGTCCAGAATATATGGAGGACCTTTTGTCAAGAAGATCTACGTTTGTTTGCAAATCGTTTAATAGTATGATCGTTTGACCAAGAACGGTAAGACTGCAAATTGGACCTGAAAGGACATGGAGGCAAAGCATGCTCAAAGCAAAGAGACGTACCGTAAGCATCCTTGTATTCCAACCACGGAAGAGGATTCCCTCGTGGTGGTAGATCAAAAATGTTGCCAATGAGTGGCCATCCACGAGGTCCCGGGGGGAAAGGCGCTTGACGAGCCTTGATAATAAGTAGACTTAGGACACAGACCAGAATGGATCCTGCGGCTAGAGTGGCAGGGGTTTGGTGCATGATAGTATCCATAAGTAGTTTCAGGTTGAGACCAGAGGGAGACCTTCCAATAGGACGGCAAAAATGTCCTTTATCATCAATAGTGAGATAGGACCCGGGTTACCAATCATAGGCCACGCTAGATTCTGATCCCGGCTGTTCTGCCGCTTTAGTGGATAAACAAGCGCCCGGCAGAACAGCCGGGATCAGAATCTAGCGTGGCCTATGATTGGTAACCCGGGTCCTATCTCACTATTGATGATAAACGGCAGAACAGCCGGGATCAGAATCTAGCGTGGCCTATGATTGGTAACCCGGGTCCTATCTCACTATTGATGATAAAGGACATTTTTGCCGTCCTATTGGAAGGTCTCCCTCTGGTCTCAACCTGAAACTACTTATGGATACTATCATGCACCAAACCCCTGCCACTCTAGCCGCAGGATCCATTCTGGTCTGTGTCCTAAGTCTACTTATTATCAAGGCTCGTCAAGCGCCTTTCCCCCCGGGACCTCGTGGATGGCCACTCATTGGCAACATTTTTGATCTACCACCACGAGGGAATCCTCTTCCGTGGTTGGAATACAAGGATGCTTACGGTACGTCTCTTTGCTTTGAGCATGCTTTGCCTCCATGTCCTTTCAGGTCCAATTTGCAGTCTTACCGTTCTTGGTCAAACGATCATACTATTAAACGATTTGCAAACAAACGTAGATCTTCTTGACAAAAGGTCCTCCATATATTCTGGACGACCGATATTTCCTTTCGCTGGCGGAATGTAAGCTGTACCATAATTATACATAGTAAGATATTGCAGGGCGCACCTGTCTCTAATGATTTGGGTCGCTCAGGATAGGATGGGACCAACAGATGATACTGGCTCAATACGGAGACCATTTTCAGGCAATGAGGAAAATGCTGAAATCTTACCTTGGCTCTCCGTCTGCAATAACAAACTTTCACCATATTCAAGAGCAAGCGACACGATATTTCTTGATGCGCGTCCTCGATGACCCCGTGAACTTGATCTCTCATATTCGTTTGTTCGTAGTATGAATAATTTTCCGCACTGCACATCCAACCTGGACTCTAAATTACTAGGACTGCGGGTGCCATATCACTCCGCATTTCGCATGGATACAGAATCGAAACAAACAAGCAAGATCCTCTTATTCAATTGGTGGAGACTGCTGCAAAAGAGTTCTATATTGCCACAATGCCAGGCTCCTGGCTTGTAGACACCTTCCCAATAAGTGCGTTTCCTATCAATTATTGAAACTACATCTATACGACCCTGTTCATAGTGAAACACTTACCTAAATGGATGCCATTTAAGCAAATTGTAGATATCTATCGCTCCCATAACTTTGAACAAACAGAACGACCTCATAACTTTGTCAAGAATCAAATGGTGAATGTTTTTTTTTACAAGTTAATCGCGATCGCTAGGTACCAACGAATGATCTTGTACAGAAAGCGGGTACCGCGTTGCCGTCATTCACCTCGTGCATGTTGGAAACCAGTCCAGATGAAGCCACAGAACATGCGGTGAAGCATGCTGCCACAGCCATTTACGGAGGGGGTTCTGATCCTGTGAGCATGATTCATAACAGACTAGATGCATGAAATTAATCCCTCGGCCAGGCTGTTGCTGCATTGACCACCTTCGTGCTGCTTATGATCCTTCACCCAGATGTTCAAAAGCGCGCACATGACGAGCTTGATTCCGTTACAGGTAATAAACGTCTCCCAAGTTTTGATGATCGCCTTCGTCTGCCCTATCTTGAGGCGATTATGAAAGAAGTGATAAGATGGCATACAACTGGTCGTATTGGTATGACCACTGCTGGCTGTGTTCTATCAGGTTCCAATCGTCTTTAGGGATCCCACATAGGGCAACACAAGACGGCATTTACAATGGATATCTGATACCAAAAAATTCCATCCTGATTCCTCACATGTGGTGAGCCTGTTAGAAGAGTGATTCAAACCAAATTTTACAGTGATTCTGATAGGAACATTACCCATGATCCTCAGCTTTACTCAAACCCTTCAAAATTCTGCCCTGATCGGTTCTTGCTAAACAAAGGCCGCATGCCAGAACTTGATCCTCTTACCTACATCTTTGGTTTTGGAAGAAGGTGTGGAGAGTGCCACCTAGTCTCTCAGATGTTACCAAACACTGACTTTTCAGAGCTTGTCCTGGAAAGGACTTTGCGATTGCAAACATGTTCATCATTATGGCCATGACCTTATCTGTTTTTGAAATTGGAAAAAGAAGAGATGAGAATGGAGTCGACATTGAGCCAAACTGCGAATTTCAAGGTGGAACTGTCTGGTAAATTCATTTCCATTTGTGGTTCACGTGAGATTGATTCAGCACTCATTATGTTTAACTAGCCATCCTGTGCCTTTTGAATTTTCTGTTAAGCCTCGCTCACCTGAAGCAGAATATCTGATCCGCACTGTTCTTGATGAAATTCCCCAACAATCTGATGGTGCTTATTTTTAAGCATTCCAACTAACTTTTTTTTTTGGTTTGAAATGAATTAGGATAGGTAACATAGCCTTCATTACAGAGAAATTATTGGCTATTCTTCAAAGAGCTGAAAATCAATGAACACTTTGTTATTCACTGATAATAGTGGGGGTTTCTGCAAGAGCAGCCAGGCCTTACTGAGTCAACTTAGTGTCAACAACTTGCATGAAACAATGAGTGATATATATATTAATCTAATGTAATTCTCTGGGACAATTCTCTGGGACAAAAAAAAAGTTAAGTCTAGGGTTGATTAATGAGCTCAGAGTTGGGTATAGGCTTTACAAGGAGGTTGAACCTTGGATGAGGAGATACAAAAGGTGTTTGATTATAGAGCTTCAGGATGTAAATACCATATCAAGAACAGAAAGTAGAGGAAATTTAATATAAAGTTTACTATTGAGTGGTCACACTTTGTGAGTTCTAAACCTTGCCTAGTAACTCTGCCCATCTTTCTCTTGATGCTGCCAAGGGCACATACTTACTGCTGAGAATTATAGCACTTCAAGCTAATAAGCTAAACACTATCTCTGAGATTATTTTTATGCTGATCATGGGTATCTAGAACCATGCTTAGATTCTCTCATCTTTCTCTTGAGCACAATGTAGTCATTTATGTGTGCAAAGTTGCCATTACCTGTGATAGTTTTTAGCCACATTTGAATGTTATCAGCACATTGTTGGCAAGTTTTTCTTGCTACACATCCTCAAGAAGAATGGATTGTTGCATATTGCACTTGATCTGCAATATGGCAATGACAGCACCATTAAGGATGTAACAGCTAGGACATCATTTTCAAAGATGTTACAAAGATAAAGTATTGTAACTGTTTTCTACTCACACAAAACAGAAGTATCCAAATAACTGGAATTCCTGTATGTAGTGTAGAACAAAAAGAAACATCTTATGTAAGTGAGTAAATAGGTCCATATAACAAGTAAATAAGTAAAAAAAAGAGCATTATAGTCCATGTAGTATGTATATTACATTACACCCCCCCTTTCAGACCACAGTGTGGTCTGCAGAAAAAGTGATTATGATGGAGATGCATACATACTACACAGATCAATAAAGATATGGCCAATAAGTGATCATGTTAAGAGGTGGGCACTCTACTTATATAAAAAGAGGTGGATGCATGGCATATCAAGCTCAATGTAGGGTTGTGGCAGAGGCCATGCACCCACAAGTCCAAGTAGTACTGCTTTTGCATGTAAGGTCTTTAAGGCTTCTGTGAAAAGTTTGTGTGAGATCATTTCTTGAGAGCTTATAGCCAGTATATGAAAAGGTGTGCTTGGTGTTGGAACTGAGAGATGATCCTTGGTGTTGCCATGCTTAACTATGGCTGGCCTAAGTTCTGATGTAGTAGGAGAAGGTATATTTGGTATAAGAGATGAGTGATTGTGAGGCAAGGGCCTGTGATGATCTATAACCACAAATAAGCAAAATTTCATTAAAAAATATATTTCAAATACTTACAAAGTGTACCAGTGATAGTGCATCTATGTGACTTTGTGTAGGACTAGGTGGGACTATTTGACCATCTGTGCTTGACTGTTCATTTTCTGTGAGACATGTGTTATTGTACTTGATGACCTTGGAGTTCACAGCAGCTTTTAGAATTCAATGATATGGATATTTGTCCTCATTTGGTGAAAACATGAATGAGTTTTTTGCCTACATACACATGATAACACGTGTTTCAAAACTGAATTCTCAAGATTATAAGACTAATCTTAAACTTCCACCCATCCACTCCAGCCATAGGTATATCTTTCTTTGGAGCCATAAAATCTACTTCAGTCTTTTCTCATGCTCCTGACTGACTATGACTGTCAGGTTCTGCTGATGACATGGGCTTCCAATGACAAGTGGGTCCTTACTAGGCAGACTCAAAGTCTATGTGGTATCTCTGGGCAATGGTGGTGTGAGCTCCAGAGTTTTGGGCAAGGCATGAGGGTGCTCTGGGGAGCATGCAGGGTGCTGGAGTTCAAAGGGGCAAAGGAGCAGGATCCTAGGCTAAGTCTGAGATATGTCAAAGGGGAATAGAGCCAGGTAAGGTGGAGAGACAATGAGAAAGTGATCAGAGGAGAGACTGAGACAGGGAGACTGAAACTGAGACTAGAAAATGGAAGAAAAGATTGAAGTGAGACTTAGTGAACTGGGAGACTTGTGAAAAGAAGAAAGTAGATTGGGCAAGTTGTATGCGACAGACAGATGAGTATAGAGGCAGAAGTTAATGCAATATTAAGACTAACATAACAAGCTACTGGCTACAAGTTAAATACCTGTGTTGAGTAAGTTCTGGGGCTGCGTTACATGTGGCTAGTCCTGTGCAGCATGTAGTCTGGATATGGATGTGGCATCTTCCAGGCTGATTGGAGGTGACAATCAGGTGGTTGAATGATGGGGTGTGCCAGGGTGCTGAGTAGACCTAGCACATGGGAGGGCCAGTGCTGGTCAGGTGTTCAGAGTTTGCCCAGAGTCCTGGGGTTGCGTTGGGGGTGAGTCAGAGGTACTAGTCATGACAATGACAAGTTGGTGTTGTTTGACTGTATGTTCCTC
This sequence comes from Macrolepiota albuminosa, assembly GCA_027475525.1. NCBI lineage: Eukaryota > Fungi > Basidiomycota > Agaricomycetes > Agaricales > Agaricaceae > Macrolepiota > Macrolepiota albuminosa. The sequence continues at coordinate 2,201,608 of JAMWFC010000032.1, read as the reverse complement.
AGATGGATCCATAGGTTTGTCCTCTTGTTCAGACCCACTATCCTCTTTGCTCCCCTGCCACGACAGGTGCCTCTATTACAAACTTTTACTGCACACCTATCAAGGGATGGGGCTTCAATCAACATGTGCAATGTTTACATAAAGAGGCTGAGCTGCTACTCAGCTAATTTCCTATGCAATATCAGTTGTGGTCACTGTTGAAGGGTATTATTTAAGAGAAGTAGCTGAAATTCTATTAACTTACATGGACCAAGCCTAGTGCAAACTTTTGCTGCTGCTGTAATATCATCTCAATATTGGATGATTGAAAATCTAGTCTGGACTTGAGTTTTGTCTGACATGTCATTGACAACACTGACAAACTTCCCTCTCTACTGGAGGCCAGATTCCCAATGAGTAGCAAAGCAGGCATTGGTCACTTTTTTTCAAAGCATCAGCACATCTAGCAAAAAAAATCACTGTTGAGGCATAACTCTGTTGATGCAAGGCCAGCTTTTCTTTATTCTAACTTCTTATTTCTATGTTAGCATGTGCCACTGCATATATCTTATATTTTCATTTATTTGATATGTCTTCAATCAAACTTTATTTTATTTTATACAAAACATACTAATACCCATAATACACCCTTAGTTGTTTACACACAGTCATGTCTGACATTAAGGGTGTGTAGCTTATCTACTTGATGCTGACACACTGGTGCTTACTTATCACTGTAGCTAAATACTCTGTATTCTCCTACAGGTTAATATAGTTGTTTACACATAGTTGTGTCTGACACTCAGGCTAAATACTTTGTATTCTTCTACAGGTCATTGGCCCCTGCTCTTGCTTCTAGTGAAAATACAAGACACAAGAAACAACTGGAACATATGGTACCAAAAAGCAAACTTGAGACATAACTCCATACTGACTAAAAATGACTACTCTGAGCTTTGCAAACCCACCCACATTTTTTGAAAATCTTCAGTTCAATGGCACCAACTTTGGACAGTTCAAAAAACAAATCATTATCTTGAGGAGCATGAGAATACCTTGAGGGCACAATCAAAAATCTAGCAGGAGCCCCATCTAGTGAATACCCTATAAAATTGAATCAACAAATGTCAGCACTACCCAAATTATGACAGAATGGTCATCTCTGACCTCATTGATGGAAGAGTGGGATGTTTGTGATGCCTGGATGCTGGCTCTGATTATCTACAACTGCAAAAACCCAGCCAGGTTAGACATTAAGATGAACAGTACTGCAGCTGAGGTTTGAGAACAGCTCATCACAAATTATGGCACTATATCCGAACTTGCTGCAATAGAGGCCAAAAATGTACTGTGTTGCCACAATGCTTGCCGATGGGAAAGACTTCCCAGCTTGCATTAAAGACCTGCATACCAAGTAGGAGGAGGCTACAGAAAAAGATGCTACAATCAGTGACACTATGTTCAGGACAATAGTCATAAACTCACTTCCAGAATCCTGGAATGTTGTTGTTGCCAGCCAATATGCCACAAAAATGTCAAACAATTTAATTGCTGGACTCACCATTCACTGGAAACATTTGAAAGCACAGAAACAAACAAGTACCTTGGCCACTGCCCTTGCAGTCTCCATAGACCTCCAGAGAGTGAAACTCATATGCATGAATCCCAACTATAAACATATGGGACATCTGCAGGAGAATTGCTATTGGAAGAGTGGAGGAAAGAAGAGACAGTTCTTTTCAAATTTTCAAAACTGAGACAGTGCCTTAGCAACCCTCACAAATCACAATGCCAAAAATATACCCTCAGCCAACCTGGCAATAATGAGCATTTTGACAAAGCAGGGTTCTCAATAAAGTTTGCAAAGAGGAAGGTTGTGTTCTGCAACCCTGATGGGAGGGAAGTGCTAATGGGACAAGGAACTAGTGGCATGTATGTAGTCTGAGTTGTCAGCCATCTATGATATCAAAGACCTGGATACCCCATCCTAAATCATTGGAATGGCAATAGAGCATCACCCAGATACTGGGGCAATATCAAAGACCTGGATACCCCATCCTAAATTATTGGGATGGCAATAGAGCATCACCCAGATACTGGGGCAATATCATTATTTCGAAAGGAAATGCATACTTAAACATTTTGGCATATCAAACTGCAACTCACATGCCACACCATTATCTCTAGATATCCAACTCACAGTATCTATGGCACCAATGACTGTGGCTGAGCACAACTTTATGGCTGACAAACCTTACCATAAATTTCTAAGCTCACTAATATAAGTGCAGGTAGCTATGCACCCCAATTTAATATTCACAATTGGATTACTTGCTAGGTTCTAATTAGACCCAGGGCCAGCCCACTAGAATGCACTATAATATGTCCTGAAATATGTCAAAGGAACTCTAGACTACAAGATCACCTATTCAAGGTCAGGCATAGATGTCAAACCAATTGGATATGCAGACACAGATTTCAGAGGAGACATAGATATAAGGAGGTCTACAGATAGGTATGTGTTTATAATGGCTGGTGGACCAATGTCTTGGAGTTCAAAAAGACAAGCCATAGTGACACTAAGCATGACAGAAGCTGAATCTATTGCTGTGCCATGCACTACACAACAAGCTCTCTGGATGCACAACTTTCTGATAGAAATCAATATTTGGCAGCAACTTCTGGTAAACCTACACATCAACAACCAATTATTGATTGCACTAGCTGAATTTACAAAGGGGCAATCACATGTCAAACACATTGATATTAAGTATCATTACATCTATAAGCATCTACATGAGGACAACATCACCCTCACACACATTCTATCCAAAGACAACCTCACCAATCTGTTCATTAAACTTCTTGCCCATATTGCATATGAACACCTCATCAGGCTATTGGGACTTCAAGCCTAGGCATCCAACTCATCAGAGAAAGTGTTGAGGCATGACTCTATTGATGCAAGGCCAGCTTTTCATTATTCTAACTTCTTATTTCTATGTTAGTATGTGCCACCGCATATATCTTATATTTTTGTTTATTTGATATGTTTTTGATCAAACTTTATTTTATTTCATACAAAACATATTAGTACCCATAACACACCCTTAGTTGTTTATACACAGTCATGTCTAACACTAAGGGTATGTAGCTTATCTACTTGATGCTGTTGTACTGGTGCTTATGTATTTCTGTAGCTAAATACTTTATATTCTCCTACAGGTTAATATAGTTGTTTACATTCTACAATCACATTTAACTCTCCTTGCAAATGCAATATTGAGTATGGATGTCTATTGTATGACCAAAGCAATATATTTTGGCAAATAAAAAAAAACACAGAGTATGGATTATGTGCACTCAGAGATTATAATCCTGTAGTGCAGTTGTTTTCTGTACCAGCTAGCACTTTGCTGAATATAGCCATGTTGTCTGCATTGCATCTGCATATCTGATAAGCAGGCAAAAAAGTTTCTCAACAAGTACAAATTGTTGCTTATACCCTATTTTATGTTTAGTACAATACTGTAACGGAGTCATCCATGTTCTTAGCGTCAATGATGCTATAATCAATTAGTAGAGTATTACGTAAGACAACATCTTGTTTTCACTCTAAGTACTAGTCAAATCCAATACTGCAGTCTGATTTAGCACTTGTGTGATACACACAAGATAGTTCTAACCCGTAACTCCGGTTACATTTTTTTAAATCTTCTGGTCTGATTTAGCACTTGTGTGATACACACAAGATAGTTCTAACCCGTAACTCCGGTTACATTTTTTTAAATCTTCTGCTATCGGCTTTAGACTCTAGGCTTGTTACCGACTAGGCAACTATCATCAAAACCTCTCAATTCTCTGTTGGCATCATGCTAAAAACGTGCTTCCATGACTGGCTCTCTTGATCCGGATCCTCTGTTCCCAGCTGCAGATGGAGGTGACTTACCTGTGCTTCAAGCTGTGAAGACGCAATTTGCATCAGCATACCAACCTCTGCCAAAGCGGGATGAAAAGACCCCTTGTAATGTCAGCGCAAGTTTTGGAATGCCTGGTGGGCTATCCGTATCACGGATGATGTCCATTGTACGACCTGGTGGAAAACCAGGAGAGAGATCCGCGGTCTCAGGAGTGTCGCTGCCAGTGAGCCAAATGCCTTCACTGATGTATCTGGGATTGCCCGAGAGCTCGTCAGCTCCCTCTGAGAGTCAACCGGACATTACCCAGTACTCGGAAATGGTACAAGGCAGCGCGTTTGCGCATAGCACCCCATTCCGGACTGCACCTATGGAACGGCATTTGGAATATGTGGCCAATGCTGCCACTGAACTGGGACCGTCGTCGTTGACGACACAAGGACAGAAGCAAGGACCAGCAATGGTGGTCAGTAGGGAGGACGACAATGTCGTAGGGTTGGAAAAGGCATCACCAGCGCCTGGAATTCCAGAGTTGCACAGACGGGCTGGCAAACAGCTGCAAGTGAGGCATGATGGCCTCAGGAGAGTTATAGACTTAGAGTCTGAGTTGGAGTCCTCAGATGATGAGGAAAGCAAAAGGTTGCATTCGACCTTGTCTGTCCAGTTACAGCTGGTGTTGGACCGATATCTGTCAGTCGTGAAGGAATTGATGTGAAAGCGTCTTCAGCTTTATGTAGTCAAGCACTTACAGTTGCTGGCTGCTAGGAGCCACGATGTACCCCGTGCAGATTCGAATGAATATATCGAATTGTTTGTGCGCATCTTCAAACTCGAAGTGGTAGAATACCTTAAGCGCAAAGCAGCATGAGGGTCAGCAGTCTCAACGGCTACTCCAGCCGACTCAGTAGAATGTGAGATGAGTGTGCGCAAACGAGCGCCATTAATTGTGGACACGATGGAATTGCTCAATGCGCCTCGTCAGGCTAATGAGTCTCAGCAAGACTACGTTCGGCGTCAGAACGCTGCAAACCATCAACGCATTGTTAGCGGAGTGCCTCAGCAGGCATTGTCTGAGGTGGAGACTGTAACGACGACTCCGGCAGAGCCAGAGGCACTACTTGTAGTGCAGGAGGTTAAGACACCTCGTAAGCAAGTTACAATCAAGGAAGAGGTGGACAAAGTCCACATTCTTGAGGAGTGAATGCGACCACAACACGTAGTGCGACGCGTACACCTAGTGGACAACTGGAATGAACACGTCAATTACCAGAGAATACGCAACCAGGACTTGCGCGATCATGGTGAGTCGTTAATTGACGACCAGGGGGTAGTCTTTGAAGGGCGTGAGGGTGTAATGCCTGTCGATGAGATGCGGTGACAATTCATGGCTCGAACTGCTGAACCGGACAGAAATCCGGGTGGTAGTGATAATAGTAGTGACCACTACGAGTGGAGGGAGCCAATTCATCGCAATAACAATGGTGGAGGACGTGATCGTAGGAATGACGATCAGGACAATAATAATTGTTGTGATAGTGGCAGGCAGGCTGGTGGATCACCAGCAGAGCAACAAGTGAGGCAACAGCCCACCACATAGCCAGAAAGAGTGGCCAATGAGCACCTGTTTCACAGTCCTCAGGCATTTTTGATGCCTGCACCTCATGATTTGCGTGAAACTACGCCGGGAATAAATGAAGCGGTCAGGATCCATATGGATCATATGCATGACTGCCTCACTCGTCTGGTGGATGACTCCCTTGGAGTCAGATTTAAGTTCCCTGCTGGGGTAAGTCCCCGTAAATCCAATGGTAAGCACATACGTGTGTATGCTGGAGGACATAGGTTCTCTCAACTGGAGGACTGGGCCATGGATGTGTGCTACCACCTTGCAGCCTGCTGCTATGGTGGAGACAACATGGACCAGGAGAGGATATTCATGCTACACAAATTTATGGAGGGAGAGGCTCGGAATTGGTTCCGTCGCCATGTTCTTCACATTAATTGCGACAAGTCGCATTGGACATTTAAAGAAGTCCTGATAGGACTGTATAATTGGTTTGTCAACGCTGCTACAATGCAGGAAGCTCGTGATGCCTTTAGAAAGGCAGTGTATGACGCTAAGACTGGCGTCCAGACCTTTTATGATGACCTGGTGGGTCATGCACAGAATATGGCCGTCTATCCAGATGAATACACTATCCGCGAGACATTCCTGGACGGAATACCCGCAGACATGAGGAGAGCGTTGATACGTGACAATAATTTGTCTCCAGAGGTCAATACTGTGACCAAATTCTTGGCGTATGCCATCCGTTATGAGCAGTCGACGCAGACTGCAAACCATTATGAGCAGCGTAGTTCATGCCGAGGAATAGTGAACCGTCAGGCAGTGAAGGTGGGAACCTTCCTGGCCAAACAGACAGATATGGAGAACAATTGCAATCCACGATTTGTTGTGCGTAAGACAGTCCTTGGAGGCCAACGGCCTTGATCGAAGCCTGCTGGACAATTGCCAGCAAAGGATAGTCGACCCTTTTCGGATCAGAATCAGGTAGCACCAAGAGGAGTGGTGGCGCCTGTACCGCGTATAGCGGGCAAAACCACTGGGGCTCCAGGAGCGGCCCAGAGAAGGCCTGCCGGGGATCCCTCAGCATGCTACAACTGTGGCAGGAGTGGGCATTTTGCTAAGGAGTGTCCCGCCCCTCCTAAGGCACACATCCGAGCAGCCCATATGGCTGCAGCACTGAGTGATGTCATCAGTGACGACAAAGACAATGAGGTCGTCAACAACATGGAGGAGTAGCCGCACGTAGAGGCTGACGGGTTGGAAGTGGATGACGCCGAGAGCGTCCAGATTGATGGCGACAAATACGTCGCAGTGGATGTGTACAACAGCGACTACTATGCTCGTGATGACAAGGAGAAACACCTGTTTGCACTGACGGAGTGCCGTGGAGATCAGCACGTCCGAATGAGACGCGTAACCCTGCAGAAGGCAACTAATAAGTTGCAGCGGCCACGCTATACTTCCGAAGAGAAGGAGTGCCTGGTCACGTATGTTGATGTCAATGGACATCCAGCATGGACGTTGTGGGACTCTGGGAGTACCACTACGGGCATTACGCCCCAGTTTGCTCACGTCAACGCAATTCGCGTTCATGAACTGGAGGAGCCCTTGATGCTCCAGCTGGGGACTGTGGGGAGTCGCGCTATGGTGCAGTTTGGCGCAGAGGTGAGAATAAAGACGTCAGGAACATCGACGAAAGAATACATGGATATAGCAAATTTTGATCGCTATGACATGATTATCAGTACGCCGTTCATGCGTAAGAACAAGGTATCGCTGGATTTTGTGAACAACATGGTCGTTGTGAATGGTACGCCTTTGAAGGTGGAGAAAGTGGTGTTGAACGATACAGATGGTCATTTGAGGCGCTATTGCGCAACTGAAAAGCGGTGTGATGAGCACAACTGACTAGATAATCGCAGGAAAGCGACTGTACAGGAGGTGGAGAACAAACAGGTCCCACCAAAAAGCCTGCCGGCAGACTTGCTGGCTATACTGATGACTGAGGAAGAGTTTCAAGGAACTCTGAAGAAGGGGAAGCACCCGGATGTGACTGGGTGTACCAATGGAAAGCCTAAACAGGCTGTGCAGTGCAAGAATGAGCGTAGTAAACACGTGGTGGAGTCGCTGGAATGCCAGCTGACTAGCTCTCAAGTGAAGGTTGAGGATCTTGTCAAGGACGAGGTATACAGTACGATGGGAACTGTGGGTAGCACTAGGTCGCTAATAGATCGACCAGTGCCTCGGCCAGGAGTGCAATGGGCGTATGACCCACGAATGCCACGGGAGTGGAATGAGTTGGTAGCGTCAATGGTGACGCAGGCTATGGGAAGTGGGCAAGCGACCCAGATGGGAGAAGTGTACCGTCACACATGAGAGGACAAGATTTCCAAAACATCGGATATCGTATTTGACGGATTTTCGCTGAAAGCGAGAAGTGTGCAGTCGTCGGCAAGTACGACGAGGAAACAACCGGTTGTAAGGTTGAATCCAGGAGATCTCACAGAGGAGCACATACGTGCCTTATGGGAGCGATTTGAACCAAAGGTTCAACTGCGTATAGCATGCATAGCCAAAGGAAAAGGCAAGGCTTTGAGCCTTACAGAGGAGGATATTCCTCGATTGCGCCAGCAATGGCAACTGGAGTTCGCTGATATCGTCAATGGAATGAAGGAAGAGCTTCCTCCATGGCGGGAGGTTAATCATGAGATCAACCTCATTGACGATAACAAGCAGTACAAGTATCATTTGCCTCGCTGCCCGTGAGCACTTCAGGATCAACTTCGTGAAAAGACGAATAGATACATAAACGCGAAGTGGTGGGAACCACAACCAGCGGTGCAAGCTGCACCATTGCTTTGTATCCCCAAGAAGGATGGAACATTACGGACTGCATTGGATGCGTGACAGTGCAATGATAATACCGTCAAGGATGTAACACCTCTTCCAGATCAGGAAGTGATACGAGAAGATGTTGTGACAGCGAAGTATTGGTCAAAAATCGACCTCACAGACACGTACAAACAGGTTCGCATCCACGAAGAGGATATACCGAAGACACTGTTCTCGTTCCTGATGGGGATGTTCATGAGTAACATCATGCAGATTGGTGATTGTAATGCACCGGCGACATTTCAGAGGTTAATGACCTTAATCTTCTGAGATGTAATCGGGAAGTTTATGCACGTCTATTTTCTGACTCCATTGAGGAGCATGAGCAGCACCTACAAGTCGTATTTGAACGACTACGGAAGGCCAGCCTCTATCTCAAATGGAAGAAGTGCGAGTTGTACGCAACGAGTATAGATTGTCTCAGTCACGTCATTGACGAGAAGGGCATTCACTCAAATGGAAGAAGTGCGAGTTGTACGCAACGAGTATAGATTGTCTCAGTCACGTCATTGACGAGAAGGGCATTCATCCGGATACGGATAAGCTCGACCGAATCCGAGAGTGGTGTACTCCACACACATATAATGATATCCAATGATTTGTCGGACTGGTGAACTATATTGGCAATTTCTTGCCAGACATCACTGCATACACTGGGCCACTTATGGCCATGACCCAGAATGGGTCACCGTTTCATTGGAGACCGCTGCATCAGCGGTGTTTTGAGATGATTAAGCGCATATGCACAAAAACGCCAGTCATCCGGCCAATTGACCCACGCATTGACGAGCCCATCTGGCTCATTTGCGATGCATCGAAGACTGGGGTTGGGGCCATGTTTGGCCAGGGTAAAACATGGCAGACGAGCCCATCTGGCTCATTTGCGATGCATCGAAGACTGGGGTTGGGGCCATGTTTGGCCAGGGTAAAACATGGCAGACTTGCCGACCAGCGGGATTTATGTCCCGTAAATTCACTGCTGCTCAGCAGAATTATGCTGTGCACAAGTTAGAAACACTCGCAATCCTGGAAGCCCTCCTAAAGTGGGAGGATAAACTGATGGGATATAAGATCCATATTATCACGGATCACAAAGCACTAGAGTTCTTCAAGACTCAGGTGCACCTGTCTCCGCGACAACGTTGCTGGATCGACTACATGTTGCAGTACCAGTTTGACATCACCTATGTAAAAGGTGAATTGAACAAAGTGGCGGATTGCCTATCTCAATATTTCAAGAGTGATACTCGAGATGACATCCATGATGCGCATGACTATGTCCAGGCAGACAAACATATTGACCCAGAGGGCGAGGATTTGCCTCTGCATCGATTCCATGAAATCAGGGAACATAGGGTCGAGTTACACGCCATGTGAGCGCAGGAAACACGTTGTAAGCGACTGCACAAACAGCGAGAGACTTGCAATATCGAAGCCCAGATGCTAGTGGATCATGAGGTCCCTCAGCCAAGTAAAGAGATGAGGCAAGAGGTGCCTGCGAGAGGTACTGATATGACGCTCTAGCAAGCGCTGGAGTCACAGGACCATATGCCTGCACCAGCTGACTTAGGCAATGCGCAATTCCACACACGTATCCAGCAAGGATACAAGGATGATAATCTCTTCGTAGAGATTCTGAACAATATCCAAGCGCATCCGCGCTTCAGGATAGAGCAGCAGCTTGTCTACCTTACCAGACCCACGGGGTCCAAAGTCATCTGCATTCCCCAGGAGAGGTCGTTGATTACGACTATCCTGGACCAGGCCCATAGAGTAGTGGGCCACTTCGGAACTCAGAAAACGCTGGACTATGTGCGACGCTGGTACTGGTGGCCGCAAATGGCCAAAGAGATGAGCCAATTCTGCTCGACATGCAAGCTATGTCAACAGTCGATTGGGATGGACTTTATAGGTCCGTTCCCCGAGTCGAAAGGCTTTAACTACCTGTGGGTAGTGATCTGCAGAATGACCAGTATGGTCCATCTCATTCCGGTGAGAACTACCATGACAGCGTCAGACTTGTTGTGGATCTATCTCAAGGAGATAGTATGCCTCCATGGACTGCCAAGTTCAATTGTAAGCGATCGAGACGCTAAGTTCACTTCCAAATGGTGGAAGGAGTTGCACAAGCTGCTAGGAGCAAAGTTGCTCATGTCGACATCGTTTCATCTGCAAACGGATGGTCAAACTGAACGTGTGAATAGGAATATTGCACAAATACTGTGAGCATTTGTACGTCCTGATCAGAAGGACTGGGTGGATAGATGTCCACTCATGGAATTCGCGATAAATGCGAGTATATCGGAAACCACAGGGTACTCACCCTTTGAACTCAACAATGGCTACATGCCCTCCATGATTTGTGAACTTCGTATGGACGAAGTTATTCATGTGGGAGTCAAGCAGTTTGCACGCAATGCACTAAGGAATCTGGCAGATGCCCATGACGCAATTATAGAATCGCGTGTATGGCAAACCAAACATGCAAATAATCGCAGACGTGATGAGCCGGACATTGAGAAAGGGAGCCTAGTGTACCTTTTGACGAAGAACTTGAACCTGCCAAAAGGCAGGGTGAGCAAGCTGTGTCCGAAATGGATTGGACCATATAAGGTCCTTGAGGCGGAACCGAGCACGTCTAACTATGTGCTGGAACTACCCCAGGCACTGCAAGCGCGCAGGATAGTGCCCAAGTTTCATGTGTCGCTATTGCGACCATATATGGCCAGTAGTGATGCGCTATTTCCTAATCGCGCAACTCCAGAGCCGTATGACTTTGGAACTGGCAATGACCAGGAGTGATTCGTAGATGACCTCATAGGTCATTGGTGGACGAAGGGAAGCCTCGAATTCGAGGTGATACTACCTGGGAACCGCTAGTGCACTGCAAAGACCTTGCAGTAATGGACAGATACCTAGAGTTGCAGGGTGTGAAACGCCCTCAACAGCTAGCAAAACGCGCATAATGCATGTGTGGTGGTGGAATGTGGATGAAGTCCACTCTGATTGCCAGTGAGAAGCTGAGTGGCATGTATTTGTGGTTGTTTACACCACTAGCGGAGTTGGGAGATTGTTTTTTTTTCTTTCTTTTCTCAGTCCCAATACACGTAGTCTATGTGTTTAGTTAAAATGGCCTATTGGGGGCCGCAAAAGGGTGATCAGAGCCGGCAAGGCTCTAGTGGAGGGGGAAGACCCCCGAACATACAAAATTGTGATTACCCCGATCAGTACCAGAGGCAGCCGCCATATCTGGCGGTAAGCCAGTTTCAGTCAGCAGGTGTGGCCTACCCAGGCCGTGCCGAGCCACTTCCTTACCAGACACCCCTCCACTTGCAAGAGATGGAGGTCGATGACAAAGAGCGCTATGGGCGCCCGGAGAACAGCACGTGCCACGAGCGCTATTATCAGGAACCGTTGGCACGTCCAGCTGTGTCGCATCCGACGTATGTGGGCGTGGTGATGGGGCCGCTGTCAGTACTATGGGCACATCGGCCCGTGGAAGAGTCATATGGGGAGCCTGCGCCACAAGCGCAGAGTGTAGCAGTGCCAGACGTGCTGTTGGGCAGACTGGAAGCAGCAGGACAGCCAGTCTCTGCAACTGCGTCCTTCCTGCAGGACAGTTTGGCCGTGATGGTAATGGAGGGATTGCTCGACCAGATCAAGCTGATGAAGAGGCAGCGCATCGCAGCGCTGGAGCAGATCAAACGTGCGTCTAAGCGCAAAATCGCCACGAGTGAGGAATCGACTGCTGAGGTCAAGAGGGCTAGATATCAGCCCAGTTGACCGGTCGACCCTCCACAGCCAAGGATGCCATCGGAAGCACAATTCGCGTGCCATGAGCAGCCTGCTCAGCCCGTGGCTTCGTCATTGCGGTTACCCGAGTTGGGCCTGCAGGCCTCTTCAGAGTCGCTGGCTGCCGTCAGTGAACCCTTGGCAGGTCTGTCCTTGGGTCAGCGGGAAGCCGCATCATCTTGGGCCCCACCTAGGGGGTCCAAACCCGTCACTGTGGCGCCAAGAGCGCCCGTTACTGTCACTCCTCACGCTGGGCCTGGAGGGAATACTCTGGTGCGAAATGCGCCTGCCCCTCCGGTGGCTCAGCCACAACCAGAATCGTCCGCCCTGACCAAGTCGGGGCCGTCTCGTCAGCGCCGCGGCCGCAAGCCGCCTCTCGATGCCTCCAAATTGGAGGTTATACTCTTTCCTGCTGGCATTCCCGCACAAGCGGGAGAAGTCCAGATGTTGTTCATGCTGCCGGTGTTTGTACTGGCCCCACCAGAAAAGTATCCCGTGGTCGTCTTGACCCCAGACCCCTGTACGCTGGAGCAGTATGATGGTCTGGTGGCGACCTCGAGAGGGAAGACTAGGCCTGATAAAGGCAAAAAACCAGTACCATCCCTGTCCAACGAGAGCAACTATGGAAAGTCGAGTTTGGAGCAGGAGGAGGATGGGGAGGAGGGGGAATCAGCCACGGACCGATTCCAACAAGTATCGTGCTGATAGGCTTCTACTCGGACTGAGTGCATCAAGGGACATTATAGGCCAACTGACACTTGACGTATTCAGGACTCTAGCAACCAGTTGGGAATATAGAGCAGCTCTAGCTCTGGCAAATTACTACAGGATGTGGAAATTTATCCTAACCCCTAGCTACCAGGCCTTCAGCGCACTCCTTTCACCTAGCCCAAGGATGAAGAAGGCTCATAACGTATAACGCTAGCACGACGGCGGGAGAGGACTCTAACTAAACCCCGATCACTTCCAGAAGGAGCCAGCAGCAGGCGCTGCCATTTGACGAGGCACTTCAATCAGAAGTCTAAAAGGATCAATGACGGCGGCACTGGATATACTTAAATCCGACATCTGGACCTGCCAGGAACTAATACAATGAGTAGCGCTGACATTAGCGCTCACGGCGTCTGTCGAGGATTTTCTGACCATACCCCGGAACAGCCTGGCCAATCAGAGATATAGTAAAAGTGAGCAGACTCGTACAATTCTAAGTCAATATAGAGTCGCTGCTGGTTGCCGTGGGTCATAACGCCGTTGGTTGCCGTCAGCCATGTGCAAAAGGTCGCCGTTGACAGGTCGCCGTTAGAGGAAACCACGAGGAGAGGCGCTAGGAGGTAGCGCCGCAGATGGGCTTGTATCTTGGCAAACACGGTAGCGCATAGTATATAAAATAGCTACTTTACATGTATATAACAACGAATCGTAACCCCTCGAACACACAGTTACACTTAGCGTTCAACTCGCGCTAGCTTCCTTCGACTTCGTCACTAAGTCGGGCGCTAGCTTCGTCTATCTCGTCTTCATCGTTTACGGTGCCACCTACAGGCACAATACGCTGCGCTATTCGTCTTTTCTCCAATATCTTTGCCTAAATTACAACACTTACCGTCTGCCAGGTAGCCCCCAAAGCGCTATAATCTAGCGCATTGTTTTACTACCTCCACTCGAGCACACCGGGACCCTGTCAGGACTCCTCACAACTACGTACGCCAAGTGCTGGAGACGGCGTTGTACTGCGTATACGTCTAGCGCACCCAACCACAGTTGGCGTCATCAGCGCAATAAGTGCATTGCAAAGAAGAAGGTGATTCACGCCAAGGAGCTAAAGGCCCAGAAGTCTAGGGCCGAGGATGAATGCTCAGGGAGGATCCCCGATGGCTTGGGGGTGAAGGTGTGGGGTCCGCTCGATATTGAGCGAATGAACTCGTGCTTTAGAGGAGCACTCAGCCATTGCATCTATTATTTGTATGCCACGAATACAGTGTTGATGGGAGCTGACGCCAATAAAGCAGCGTCATATGAATATTCCTCTGGCCATCCTGCCCATATCCCGGGCATGATTGTGTATAAGCACGCCCCACGCGGTCTTCCCCGCACTCCGCTAGAGCTGGACCGGCTCTATAAGTATTATGCAAATGTGCACGTCCCACGTCGCAACAGAATTGTCACGTATATGTTGATCACAGAGCTCCAGATGTTTGCGCAGCAGACAGTAGAGGCTCTGCATGATGCGACAGAATCGTCGCGTATATGTTGATCACAGAGCTCCAGATGTTTGCGCAGCGAACAGTGGAGGCTCTGCATGATCGAACCATGCAGCTCCTGATGAAGGAGCCTAGGTACCAAGAACTCGTCAACCCGATGCAGGGCCCTGACGACCTCGCTCTTGTCGAGCAACGACACATTCTGGGGCGCTTTTTGCGCACAAAAGATGATGGCACCACGGCGTTGCGCATAATGCGTGCTCAGAATCCAGCCACACTGTTCGACCTCGACCAATTGGTGCAGTACGTGCTGGTCTTTGGCCGACCCAGGTTGGAAAATACCTATCAAGGTATTGCCGTGGATCATGCCTATTGCATGCACTGGCGGACCCTCTTCGGGTTCGCCTTATGTTGAGCTCTGTGCGCTAACAGCGCAGCCAAGCCGGTGATCGTGTGACACATGACCCTCGTTGTGGCCCGTCCAGGGCTTTATCGAGAGGCGATTGCCTCGTATGATGCCATGTTCCCCGAGCAGCCATTTGAGCCCCAACGTGGGCCGCAGCTCAAAATTCACCAAGTTCACGTGCCCGACGACCATGCATGGAACTTTTCCAATGACGACGCGTTACACGTCCTTCTACACAACCGGATCCCACTGGAATGGGTGGACCACACGTACATATACGGCATAGTCTTCCTGGAACAGCAGTTCCATTCCCCCACGATGTCTATGGACATCTTCAAGCAGGTCGATGACAAGCACATGGAGCGCTTCTCCAAGTATGGCACCCCTGCCGCAATCCCACAATGGGATGGATGGCGGGAGATGACTGAAGACGATCACTATTGTCTCATGTTCAAGCACCACGAGGAGAGCAAGCTCCCGGAAAACCCTGAGGCCAACGGCCTCTATTACTTGATTGGCATGGACCCGAATCGGGTCAACCTCCTAAAACGCTTGGCAGCGCATGACCTGCCAGCAGCAGACATGGACCCAGGCCGGGTCAATCTCCTGTCACGCACGGCAGAGCAGGGTACGCTTACCACCACCGCTTCAGCGATTAACGTCGCACTAACAGAGCCTATGGTGGTAGACACGCCTGCAGTTGAGGGGCCTATAACCCCACCGAGGACGGAATCGGCGCCTCCCCCTCCCGCGATTAACGTCGCACTGGAGGAGGAGGCAATGGTGACTGAGACGGGCGCTGTTGCGGGAGCATCGTCATCTGGGTCATAGACCCTTGTATACTTTATTGTGTATGTACCTCCGAGTATTTCACTCGAACCATTTCAGCTGATACGCACTCTAGAGTCGCGTGTAGATACAGCGGACCCAGAGGAGGGGTCATCCTTTTTGTTTTTATATTTTGTTTATATATACCAATTTTTATCTACTGCTGGCGCAACCTGCGCCCTTGTCTTATAAGGACTGTGTCCTATTGTGTCCAGACGACACATTTCCATTGCACATGAGTGCTAACGCCTTGCAGCCACGCCATATGCGTGTATTCATCTGTTGTTTGCACTACTGTGCATCTTTCATCTCGCTCTACCTCCCTTTCTAAAAGACCGAGTATTCGGTCTCATTGAGGGGTATGTAACGGAGTCATCCGTGTTCTTAGCGTCAACAACGCTATAATCAATTAGTAGAGTATTACATAAGACAACATCTTGTTTTTACTCTAAGTACTAGTCAAATCCGATACTGCGGTCTGATTTAGCACTTGTGTGATACACACAAGATAGTTCTAACCCATAACTCCGTACTAGTCAAATCCGATACTGCGGTCTGATTTAGCACTTGTGTGATACACACAAGATAGTTCTAACCCATAACTCCAGTTACAAATACATAACAAATGTCATTGGTCAAAATTTTTTTTTCAAGAGCAGCATTAGCATAGAAAATTTTATCTTCCTCTATTAGTAACTCCTGGTCTTTGGTTTGTTTCTCCTTGTCTTCAACTACTGCCTCCATCTATATTGCCTTTGCAGAAGTCCTGTTAGAAGCAGGACTTGTTATTTCAGAGTTAGCAATTAAAACAATGCCTTGCAAATTGAACAACAATACTGTTCTGCTTTGTTGTGCCCATGTCAATAGTGTAAAAACTATTACAACACCTGATCCCACTGTCAGCTCTTCATTCTCAATGTATTTCAAGGCCTGGTAATTGCTAAGACTGAATTGATTACATCCATCAAATACTAGTACTAAAAAGTGAAATAGTTTTGACTATTGCATTTCAATCAGATCATAATAGTTACTTACTTTTACTTGCAAATGCTCTAGCACTGTAAGGGTGACCTCTAGAGGCTGTGGCTCAGTCACACAGCTGGCAGAGGGAGATCCAAAGTGTATTAGAGTATATACTGACAATATCATATTAACTACTCACCTGGCAGAGGGATATCCAAAGAGAGCAAGTCTAGGGATTCCCTATGCCATGTTGGACACTTCTGGGGCCTCTGAAGCATGGGAAACAACTGTACAGTACAACAAAATCTTAAAAACTCGAAAGTTGCCTAAATAAACAACTGTACAAACAAGGCAGGAAAACTCCGGACTTCAGAAGTCAGAAAGGCAAACTCTGGCTTATATAAGTGGTCTGAAAGCAGTGCTGAAGGGCCCACACTTGCCTGAATGATAGCCAAAGAACTAGAGCACCTCAAAGGCTGAGAATAGTACTAACAAATAGTGTTGAGAGAATAAAAACAGCAAAATGGGAGAATGATAGAAGAAATAAGGAAATGAATGAAAGAAAAGTGAAGGAATAGAAAGTGAAAAAAGGAAGAAATGAGGAGTTCCCTTTTATCCCACTTTAAAAAAGATGTCACAGTCTGCTTTCTTAATGATGTGAAATGAAAGTTTTAATTTATTTTTAAGTTGCTCAAGTGGAATTGGGCAAGACTTGAGCCAAAATATAATACTTCTATTTATGAAGTTTTGGGGACTTTGTTATACACACACACATTGTAATAAGAGGTCATAATTTTTAATTGATTTATTGGAATGAAAAACTTAAAAGTTTACACTTGAAATGGATCAAAATAGTATTATTACTAAACCCAACGTAAATTGCTAATGTATTGGCCTAAATAGTCTGCTCCCTGGGAACCCCAAGCCATGGCAAGGTGATTACTTGCCTGACTCCCCCATTATTCTCCTGCTTTTATGCCTTTCCTATCTATGCATGGACCACCACATACTTCATATGTTTCAATGCTGGCTTATCATATTGCCATGCTCAGGCCCTCAGTTACTGGGTTACTGGGTCTGGGCACTCAGTTTCTGTCTCTGCTAGCACATGGTATATATGGTTACTCAATTTTTCAAGTAACCTTTCTTCTGTTGTCTAGCCACCTCTTCTCCCCTCTTCTCTTCCTGTTAAAAGCTGTATGTCAAAACTCTATAAGGATTTTATAATGACATTCTCAGACTGTCTCCTCTATAGTCAAGTCAATTGTCATTTGCGCTTGGATGCTATTGCTCAGGCATCAGGGTTTATTATAGTCTTTGGGGCCCACCAATCACCTCCCACAAGCAACCCACCGCCATGGACCCCAGCTAACCCCCTTCGACGCTCAGCCCTGTGGCCGCCTGCAGGCCCCAACCAATCCCCTGGTGCCACGCCCACACATGGGCCCTGACCAATCTCCTGGCGCCATGCCCACACACGGGCCCTGACCGATCTCCTGGCGCCATGCCCATACCCGGACAATACGCTGCACTGGACCCACACCCGGACAATACAGCACAGACAACTCACCACATGGAACCTAGCCCTGGAGCTCACCCAGGTGACATGGACCTTAACCACTGCAAGTATATAACTGGTAGCCAGTAGTATGCAAAGGGTAGTCTTGATATTGCTATAGCCCATGTCTCTATACTCTCTTGTTTATCTCATACTTCCACTCAATCTATTTCCTTCTTCTCTCAGTCTTCCGGTCTCAGTCTCAGTCTCCTGATCTTAGCCTCTCCTCCAATTACCCCCTTTATTCTTCGCCCTAACAGGCTCCGCCTTTTCCCATTCCCATATTCTGGACTTAGCCCGGAATCCTGCTGTCACGATCTGGCCCAACCTGACGCACCAACCTGACTCCACGCCCCCAAACTCTGGCTCTGGCATTTAACACCCCGTGGCCGCTCATGGGCCCCAAGTGACCTCATCCTATGACCACCCATGGACTCCGACTGATCCTCCGACACCACACCCCTGGGCCCCACTGATCACCTCTAGCATTCACTCTGTGGCTGCCCATGGGCCCCGACCAATCCTCCAGCGCCACATCCACACCCGGACAATGCGCCGCACAGGACCAATCACATGGATCCCAACCCTGGAGCTCACCTGCTCCCCATAGACCTTAATTGCCATAAGTATATAGCTAGTAGCCAGTAAATTGTTAAGGGTAGTCTTGATATTGCTAAAACATACATCTCTATACTCTCGTGTCTATTTTGTACTATCCACTCAATCCATCTTCTTACTCTCTCAAGTCTCCTGGTCTTCTAACAGTCTCGCTTCAATCTTAACTCAGTCTCCCAGTCTTAGTCTCTTCCTCCGATTCTTCTCCGTTATCCTCCGCCCTAACAGGCTCCGCCTCCTCCCATTCCTGCATTCTGGACTTAGCCCAGGATCCTGCTCCACCCCTTCCCACAAGCTCCGGTGCTCCGTAGCACTCCCACGCCCCACCACAGCCCCAGAACTTATCCTCCGTTATCCAGAGACTCTCTGTAGACTTTGAGTCTGCCTAGTAAGGACCCACTCACCTCCGGAGGCCCCCGTTGTCAGCAGAACCTGACATAATATCAAGACTCCCTCTTACCCCATTCTCGATGTCTACATACACCCCCGTCTACTATTCCATGGACTACCAAACCAATGCCTACGGTCACCCACTACCCAAACAATACAATCACAGTACCCCCCAACCTGTATACCCACTCCTGATCCCCAAAATCTGCCTGGCACCCTGATTTTGGGCCCTCAGCCCAAATGGAGCCTTTGGCCCCTCTGCCAGTCAGCTCCTACACCCCCTGGACTGGCGGATGTACGCCAACCCCCCCGTCAACTCTGGCATCTATAGGATGGTACCTGGAGGACTCCCCGAGACCCCATGGGGAGCCACCCTACCTCCAGCCAGCAGAGGACCATTCACACCCTGGCCACAGGCCATCCAACCCCAACTACCCCCCTCAAACACCGAAACCCTGAACCCCCCCAGAATCAACCACGCCCCTTGGTGGTCCCGCCGGCCTGCCCTCCAACCTCCCCCTTGGAACGGCGAACAGAGGAATACCTCCGACAATGAGATGAGGTGCTGCACGCACTCCGCACCTTCCCTAAGGAATTTGCCCACTTCGAGGACCCCTTGGACCTGGCCCGCTCCTTCCACGTATAAAGAGACAAGCCCCACTTGGGTACCCAAGAGAATCTTCTGCATCAAGACCAATGATGACAAGAAGAACTCAACGCTGCCTCTGCCACTTTACAGTGTAGTACTTGGTGGCAAGTATTACTGTAGTTCTGGGGCTTATTGGTAACTCAGAAAGTTCCCTCTAATCCACACTGTTGCTTGATGATAAACTTGGTGTATTGGGTGCTTCTCAGAATATCAAATACTCTGGTGGGCAGTAGAAGGTTCTCAGTCAACTCCAGCCTAAGCAGTTCACTCCCTGGGAACTACCAAGCCTTTGTTTTCCAATAGACTTCCAAGAAGAGGTTCAATAAACTCTAGCCTAGGTGATTCACTCCCTGGGAACCACTGAGCCTTTGCCTATCAAATGCCTGTCTATTCTCTACTAAACTTGGGCTATTTATACTGTTTTTCTGGTGCACAGACCACTATCTACACATGACTCTTTTGTTGTCAACTCCCCAGCCTCAGAACATATTTGATAGTCCAATTTCCCTTTTGGGAGGCATGTTTTGGTGCCACCAGTTCCACCATTCAACTTCTTGTTCCATCATTCCTCTGGATGTCTCTGATTGCCACTTCCCCATTTGCTTCAGCTCCATTTAGCACGATCCCATTCATAGATCCTTCTTTCTCCTTTGAGTGCTTCCCTGCATTCCATGCTTCTTTTCCTTTCCCCTTTCAGTCATGTCAAATTGGGCATTGTCAGATCTGATCTTGATCTAGATCATCACAAATTGATCCCATTTCGTCACTTCTGCCAGCTCCCATGCTTCCCCTCCCCATTACAGTGGTTGGACTATTGTTGAGTGGATAGCTTGAGCTGGTCCCTGCCCTTTGTTCTGTACTGTCTGTATATTTATTGGGGTGTTTTTGGAGATATAATTTGTTGAGACTGCTACCAGGAGGCTTACAGTTTTTAGCCTTATAATTAAATGTTTATTTTGACTTCTGGTGCATGTTGTGTCCCTGACTGCTGGTACAGCGTCGTATCATCCATCTACTCAATGCTCCTCAGAACTTGTCCCAGACATCCCGGAGCCCCATAGTACTTATAGAGTAACCCTCCCCTTGTATTTGTTAGTCTTGATATTAACCTGATTGTTTGCGTGCCCTCTATTTGACTGGTATGCGCTGACTGGCACGCTTGAACAACCACATGCTCTGAGTTTGGTACATCCTTTGCAACTTCAAGTTTACTAACCTGGTCTTGTTTTAGAACCCCTGGTCCTTGACTCAACCCATTCATAACTGCCAACTGCCAACCCCTGGATTAAGTCCTTTTCCTTAGGAGATCCCCCTGTTTGCATCTTGCACCCCGGAGTCCAGCCCTGGAGTTCCAGACACCTGAGTACACATAGGTCAAGTCTGCATTGTAAGGGCAATTGCTTTCCCAGAAAGCCCCCACCCAAATCAGCAGAACCTGACATAATATCAAGACTCTCTCCTTATACCATTCTTGATGGCTATATATACTCACACCTATTATCCTATGGGCTACCAGACCAACCCTTATGGGTGTCCAGCCCCCAACCACTACTCCGCACAGACCCCCCACCCCACCCACCCACCTCTCCCATATGAGCCCCAACGTCTCCACCCCCTTACCCATTCCTCTACGACCTGGGGCCCTCAGCCAGCTGGGCCCCGCCACTCAACCTAGCCATGGCCTGACCTGTGGAGGCCCCCTCATACTGGAGCATCCCTGGAAGTCTACTGGAGACCCCACCAATCCTCAGTAGATCTCGTCCGATTCCCCCCAGTGAAGGTCTCTTTGTATCCATCCCCTATTACAGTTATCAACACCCTGCCCCCCAACTCCAGGGACCTCCCAACTACAACTATCCCCTTCAACACTACTTGGCCACCGCTCCACCTGCATGGACTCCTCCATTGCCAATGGGACAATGACACTTTGAGGAGTATGAATGTCAACAAGATGAGGTGCTCTGCTCACTCAGGATCTTGCTGGAGGACTTTGCACAGCGAACAAGGGCGTTACTCATGAAATTTGGATACAACAACTTCAAAGGCATCCTGAAGGACTAGGCCCACTGCTTGGTCAAATTTGGGGATTGCCTCACGTGAGGAGAACTCCTGGAACAGGCTATGGTAAAGTACAGATGCAAAACAATCCTCTGCAAAGAACTGCAGCAACTGCTCAATGAGGTCCACACGTCCCCCTCTCCTCAACCCCTCAACAACCCCATGGACCCGGGTTGCTTGATTCACATCCAACAGGAACCTCTGGAACCAGCCCCTGCCACCCCTGCGGTCTCAACTCTGGAGCAATGACAATAGGAAGAGTGACAAAACACCTCGGCCATACTGTGGTCCCTCAATTTGACAGGCAGGCTGTTTGATCAGCCTGCTGCCTGCACGGTAGGCTTGTCAACTTGCTGTAGGGCTAACTCCATTCCTAGTACCTTCAAGACCTGGGGACAATCCTGGAGGCCTCTGGAACTGCTCCCATGAATAAATGATGCCTGACCCCTGCCACCACCAACTTTTGGGATACTCCAGGTCAACACTCCCAGTACAGACAACATGCTGTGCTACATCAATGAACTTACTTGAGGCAACAATGAACAATGCCCTGTGCCTGTAATGACCCCAGCCCTGCCTCTTATGACCATCCCAGCCCCTGAACCAACCTTCAGTTGTGACTTCCTGCCCTACTTCGATTTGCGGAACCCCCCATGCCCCCCAATGCAAGCTTGACCATTCCAAGTTGAATGTCCTCTGCACAACCCAGCACCCGGCCCAGCACCCAGTCCACCTCCACAGGCCAACCAGGCATTCCTGAACCCTCTCTGACCGCCTCCATCACTCATGACTGACCTCCGAGGACAACCTCCCAGCCCGCCACCTCCACCACCTCCTGCATGGAGGCCCAGACCTTCCCCCAACAGGAACGGACCCTCTTGGAACAACAGACCTCCAGGTGAGCTACCTGGAGGAGGCCCTCCAAGAGGGTGGGGCTCCACTCTCGGTGCCTTTTCTTCTCAAGGAGGGGGGGGTAACCACTACTATTACTACTACAATGCAGGACCCCCTCCCTGCAACGCAGCTAGACCAGACAACATCTGCAATGCCCTCTCCCATGAAGGACGCCTGGATATTCAGAAGCCTGACACATTTACAGGCTGGGATCCCTGAAAATGGCGTTGATGATGCCCAAATTGAGCTGGGTACTATGTGGACTATCACTAGTACAGCTATTCAGCTGATATAGCTTTGGGCGTGCTAAGTGTGTGAGAGAGTCCCAGACAGGTCCCAGAGAACACATGGTAGGCAAGAGGTTGGTGGCAAGGAAAGGGGGTGATTGGAGGCACTTGCGTAAGGCTTCTAAATGTGGCTACAGGGTGCTAAAAGTCGCTAAGGGGGAGTGCTAAGAGCATGGGAAAGTTGCTAAGGAAGGCGCTAAGAGGTGTGGGAAAGTCGCTAAGGAAGGCGCTAAGTGTTAGCATCTAGAATGTGATAATAAAAGAATGAGATTGCTTAGCGGATCTAAGCACAAAAGCCAAGCCGTAGTTGCAAGGCACTAGAGAGAGAGAGATAGAAAACTAGAGCAAAGTCCTCTTGCTTGACATGGTCAACAAGAGGTAGTCTGTTGTGCATGGTGACCAAAATGTTGGGATATGATCCCTACTGCCAAATTGATTATGTGCTACTAACAAAAAGTAAGTATTTATAGTAAAGAAAGTTAGCCGACGCTAAGAGGTTAAGCGCTGCTAGAGGGTGGTGAACTGATAAGAATGTAGATAAGTGTGGTGAAATGAATTGTATGATAAAAAGGTCTATAATGATGCTGTCTATGAAAATACTTTATCATTCTTTCTTGTAAGCGCTGCCCCTGGCTAAGAGAATTATCCTGGTTTGACTGATGCCAAGTGTATCTGTGTAAATGTATAGCCTTGGAGTGCAAGTGGCAAGGTGTGGCAAGGTGTCAACAGTGGCGTGAAGAGTAAGTGGTGCCATAAAAAGTGGTCTGAGAGTAATTGGAGTCTGTAGCTGCAAGTTATTAGTGTAAAAATATGGAAAAAATAGTGTGCCATAAAAAGTGGTCTGAGAGTAATTGGAGTCTGTAGCTGCAAGTTATTAGTGTAAAAATATGGAAAAAATAGTGCTGGAAGCGCTAGAGTGTGGTGCTTCTGGTGGTACCAGTGGGCTAATGTGAGGTGTGAGTATTGGTGCTATTGGTAGCCAGCCATAGTAGGAGCTCATCAGTGTACTTTTCTAACTCAGTGTCTTAATATGTTTCAGACAAAGCCACTCACGTTTCAGGTTGACAGCTCCAGAGTGGCCTTTGCTGCCTTGTACCTCCAGGAGATCACCTTTGATCAATACACGACCCTCATTCAGTTTGATCTCAACAACCCAGCACTTTCCTGCTGGCAAGCCTTTGTTGATAAATTTTCCGGAAAGTTTGGGATCTACAACACCATGGCCGAGGCCGAGGACAACCTTTTCAACCTCCAGATGCATTCCAAGAAACACTTCACCACCTTCATTGTGCATTTTGAGAAGAAAGCTTACAAGACAGGCTGGAACTATAGTGCCCTCTAGTATGCCCTCCGCTGCACATTGCCACAATGCATCAAGGATGTCCTCCAACTTGCCCTGAAACAACCCTCCTACGATGGATACAAGGCCCTTGTTATGCAGATTAACCAGTGCCACTGGGAAGACAACAGCAAATACTCAAACTTTTGGGCCTCCTGAAACCCCCAAGGAGGCCTGTCCTGGCCCTTTGGAGAATCCTCTAATCTCCCAAACTGAAACTCCAGCCTAATTCCCTCCCCCAGTGGCTGCCCCGCAGTAAGTCATGGTCCTTCCAATGCTACTCCTGGCAGTGGCACCTGCCCTCAGGCTCAGCTCAATGCTGCCATGGCTGTCAACAATCCTGGCAATAGCCCGTACCCCAGTGAGCTTCTGGAAAACCCAAACAACCCCAAACTCTCTAATGAGAGGGACAAGGAGGCCCTCTGAGCTAACCAACTCCAGAAGAAGGAACGGCCTTGGATCGAGGTCCTGAAGGATGTGCAGGATCAACGGAGAAGGGAGGGTGTCTGTATACTCTGCAGCAAGAAAGACCACTTTATCTCTGAGTGCCTCCAACGACAGACCATGGGACATGCCACCTGGACCTTTGAAGGAGAAGACACCATCTACAAATACTTGGAAAATGACCTGGCAATTTAGACCCAGAAGACACACTAAATCGTGGAATCAACCCCAACGTCTTCTCCACTCCTGGTCTCTCACCTACGCTCAACGACACTTGTACCAGACACCCTCATGGCTTACCTGCCCTTCCACTCCTCACATTTCCTCCTTCTGAAAACCCGCATCACCCCCTCCAGAGACCCCCTCAACACCCTCATTGACAGTGGCACCACAGACAACTTTATCAACAAGGCCTGCTCCTCCTCTGCCCTGGAGCCCACCCAATGACTCCTGATCCCCATCTGACTTTGCCTCTTCAATGGAGACATTGCTGCAGCTGGAAATATCACTCATTTTGTGCCTATGCCCATTATCTTTGCCAATGGACAAACTCACACTCTCCAGATGCTGATAACCAAACTCCACTCCACTGCACCCCTGATCCTGGGGCTTCCCTGTGTTGACTAGCAACATCTCACCCTCCACCTGAATTGGGAACCAATGATTGAAGACCAGCAGCTCCTCTTTGACATTCCAGAAATCCCAGACCCTGCCCAAACCAACCCCAAAGGACCCCTTGAACAAAACCACAACACTCTCTGGACTCCAGTCTTGTTTGTTGTGATCCTTTGTCATCAATGCCAGGTTGGACAGTGCCTTGGAACCGTTATTGGCCCTCATTGACAGCAGGGCCACCAGGGTATTTGTCAGCAACACCCTCAACCTCCTCCATGAGCCCCTCAAGCAGCTCTTCAATCTACAATGGCTTGATGGCACCTCCTCCTCCTCCAGCCCCATCAGGAGGTCCTACCCAGGGCATGTGACCCTGGATAACGGTTTCAAGTTCACATCAGACTTCCTGGTCACACAGCTTCACAATTCAACTCCGCTCATATTAGAGCTTTCCTGACTACAGGATACAAACCCCGACATCGACTAGAGAATGCTCACCATGACATTCCCAGGATCTGAGGACTACTCAACAACCGCCATACACCTCTGGGCCCTCAGAAGCAACCTGACACCTGAAGCCCTGAGCCCTGGAACCAGTTCCGAGCTTCCCAGACTAACACCTCCGACCACGCTCCTGATGCCTGCCCGAATCTGCAAGGCCTCCAACTGACCCCCCAACATCTCCCAGAACAGATACAAGGGGCCAAACTACCTAACCTGGTCTCAGACATATGCCCCTCCCATTTCAACTTGCGGCCCAACTGTCAGGTTCCGCTGAGTCAGGGGCTTTCCGGGAAAGCAATCACCCTTACAATGCGGACTTGATCCATGGATACTCAGGTGTCTGGAACTCCGGGACTAGGACTCCAGGGTTCAAGATGTGGGCAGGGGTATTCCCGGAAGAGGGAACTTGGTCCGGGGGTTTTGGGTTGTGGGTAGCTGGGGGTTGGGTGGGGGTCGAGTTGTGAACCGGAGGTTCTAAGACAAGACCGAGTTAGCAAATTACAAGTTGCGAAGTATGTACCAAACTTTAGAGCAGTTGTGAACCGGAGGTTCTAAGACAAGACCGAGTTAGCAAATTACAAGTTGCGAAGTATGTACCAAACTTTAGAGCATGCGGTTATTCAAGCATGCCAGTCAGAGCATACCAGTCAGTGCATACCAATCAAGCAAAGGGCATGCAACAATTCAAGTTAATATCAAGACTAGCAAATACAGCAGGGGAGGGGTATTCCCGGGAGAGGAAACTTGGTCTGGGGGTTTTTGGGTTTTGGGTAGCTGAGGATAGGGTGGGGGGTTGAGTCGTGAACTGGAGGTTCTAAGACGAGACCAGGTTAACAAATTAAAAGTCACGAAGTGCGTACCAAACTTAGAGCACGCGGTTATTCAAGCGTGCCAGTCAAGCATGCCAGTTAATGCATACCAGTCAAGCAGAGGGCATGCAACAATTGAAGTAACCAAGTTAAAGCAGTGTAATATCAAGACTAATGACTACAGCAGGGAACTACACTATAAGTACTACAGGACCGGGTCTCGGGGTTCCGGGGTGTCTGGAATGGGTTCCGGGAGTCATTGAGTAGCGGGCAGGGACTGTATACCTGGACCGGGTCTCGGGGTTCCGGGGTGTCTGGAATGGGTTCCGGGAGTCATTGAGTAGCGGGCAGGGACTGTATACCTTGATTGCGCGTGTGGGGTGCACGATCAATTGGTGCGGAGGGAGCTGTGATGCGTGATGCGTGTGATCCGATTGTTGATCGGGGCTGGTGGTGGCTGATGGCGGTCCTTGATGCACGTGATGGCAGTGTCGGTAGTTATGATGGTGGGGCATGTCCTGTGGGGTCAGGGAGAGGGTCCTGGATGGTGTTCCGGGGGTGTCCCAGGGTGGGTCTGGAGGGGAGGGGTCGTGACATCACCCCCCCCTCAGTGCCGAGACCCTCTGAGGCATGCGTAGCCGGTGGTTCGGACCGGGGTCCAATTGTGGGATCCGGCACCTGATCTGCCATGTATTGAAAAAAAAATTTTTACCATCAAACTCAACTATGTCACGTACGCCGATGCATTTTCCAACACCCCCCCAAACTAACGAGGTCACGCCCCTCATGGCCTGGGAAGCCCGGGGAATGCGGTACCAAGCTTGCCTTAACCAGGAGCGCATGGCGGCGCTTGCTCAACAACGTGAGTGCTCCCATGCTGTCCGCTTACCGCCACTGACCTTCCTTTTCCAGAACAACGCAACATTCCTGCTCCGGAGGCGGGTCCAAGCCGGCTCCCGGAGTCTGCTCCTGCAGCGGGTCCCGGGGGTCCTTCGGGGTCAGGCCCCAGTCGTCCCGCCCCTCCTTTGCGCGGATGACCGTGCGTCCTCCTCGTCCCCAGCCCCCTCCCCGGGGTCAGGCCCCAGTCGTCCCGCGCCCTCCTTTGCGCGGATGACCGTGCGTCCTCCTCGTCCCCAGCCCCCTCCCCGTCCGAGATTGCTTGCCCCTCGTTTTCGACGCTCCCGGATGGCGATAGGGACCGTGGCAGAGGTCCCGGAGGGTCAGCGTGTCGCGTGGGCGGGCGTTGCACAGGAGCTGTTCGAGGAGGCCCTGGAGAGGCCCCGGGGACTGCCTACTCACGCGTGGTGCGTGAGTAACGGACCGGTGAGTTGTGCCCTACCTATGATCCCTATTGCTGACTTCGGTGCAGTGCTTGCACTGCGCCCGCCGGGGGGTGCTCTGCACCTTTGAAGTTCCGAGCCCCTCGTCCTGCCGGGACACGGCCGTGTGCGAGGCTTGCCGCCTCAATCACGAGCGCTGTTCCGTGTCGGCGCTGTGGAGGGCGCGTTCTGTCGCCCGGGAGCAGGGATGGCCGTTGGCGGGGATCACCCGGAGGATGGGTGTGGAGGAGAGGGATTGGGTGGCGGAGCCGGTAGACGAGAGGGTGGAGCCAGAGGGGGAGGTGCCCGCGGCGTCTGCGGAAGTGTCCAGCGGGGGGTCGGGGGTTCCGGGGGCCAGGTCGGGGGGCCAGGGGGCCATCCGGGTGGGAGGCCGGCGGAAGTGTCCAGCGGGGGGTCGGGGGTTCCGGGGGCCAGGTCGGGGGGCCAGGGGGCCATCCGGGTGGGAGGCCGGGGCCGGCCCGTGGTCCTCATTACCCGTCGGGTGACCCGGTCCGGCGCTCAGGGGCGGGAGGGGCGGGGGCGCCCTGATAAGGGCAAGCGGCGGGCGTCGCCTAGCCCCTCCCCGGGTCCATCCAAGAGGGCGCGCCTGCCCCTGAGGACCCCATCCCCGATCTCTCTCCCGCGTCTGTCCCCAGCAACATTCTCCCCCCTGTCCGGGGGACTCCAAGCTGGTGAAGTCGGGGCCCTGCAGGAGCCGGAGCAGGGGGGTCACGGGGAGGGGGCGAGGGAGGAGACGGCGGCCGGGCGGGGTCTGGAGGAGGGTCGGGAGGCGATGGCCCGGGAGCTGGAGGAGGTCAGGGTCGCCCGGGGGGAAGCGGAGGTTGAGCTGGAGGCTCTGAGGGCGAGGCTCGGGCAGGGGGTGGGGCTCCCGGGGAGTGAGCGGTTGGTAGAGGCTTTGCGCCGAGACGTGGTAGTGGCCCGTATGGCCTCCTTGAGTGAGTCTTCCTCTCGTCAGACCTGATCTCCTACTGACATTTCCAGGTTGGGCCCGGGAGCACCGCTTGCTCTTGGACGGGGCGGCCGCGGCGTTCGCGGCGCTGCAGGAGGGGCAGCGCCCGGAGATGACGACCCCCGGGGTGGAGCGGGGCCTCGATCTGCTGGGGCGGGTGGTGGCGGCGCACCGCCGGAGGAACGTGCCCGCCCCCGGTTGGTTTGAACGTGTCCTGGACGAGGGTGAGTCCCTCCCGTCCTGGGAGCAGTTGGCGGAGGAGGTCTTGCGGGAGCACGGTCCGGAGGGAGTGGGGGAGGGCTTCCGGGGTTGGCCGAGGGGGGAGGAGGGTGAGAGTAGTCCGGGGCCCCGGGTCTAGGGGCCCTCGTTTTCTTGTCGTTCCCCTTTTCTTTCTTGTTCGTTGCGCGTCTTGTCCGAGTCCGGGACCTGTACTGTAGATAATG
The DNA here is from genome assembly GCA_027475525.1 of Macrolepiota albuminosa. Classification (NCBI taxonomy): domain Eukaryota; kingdom Fungi; phylum Basidiomycota; class Agaricomycetes; order Agaricales; family Agaricaceae; genus Macrolepiota; species Macrolepiota albuminosa. The sequence goes on along the minus strand of JAMWFC010000032.1, from coordinate 2,172,172 downwards.
TAATTGTAGCAAAATGTATATACTTGTCTGTCCCGGGTCAGTACGGGTAAGGGCGAAAGAATCCGAAAGAAACCGGAAAGAACATCTTGCCCAGACGCTGGAACACTACTACGAAGGGGTACTAAAAAAAGAGTAAGACCTAGGAAGGGAAAGATAGAAAGTATACACGGGAGTTGAATCCCTACTGGGCCCAGAGGCGGGGGTTAAGCCCACTACTGCCGTCTGTGAGTCCTGCGCCCGGGAAGGTCGTTCCCCGGGTGCCGTTGTTGGAAGTCCCGGAGTTTGTCGAGGGCACCTTCGAGGTTTCGGCGTGGTTCCCAAGTGTCGTCTTCCGGGCCGTATCCCTTCCACCGTACGAGGAAGTGGGGTCGTCCACGAATGTTCCGGGAGTCGAGGATGTCTTCAACTTCGTAGTGGTACTCGTCCTCGACCTCGACCGGGGGAGGGGGCTCGGGGCGCCGTTCGGGGAAAGGATCCGGGGGTGTCGTTCCAGGAGGCGGACGTGGAATACCGGGTGCAGACCTTTTAGTCCCGGGGGGAGCTCAATCTTGTAGGCGTGGGATGAGACCTTCTTCAATATTTTGAACGGGGGTGCAGACCTTTTAGTCCCGGGGGGAGCTCAATCTTGTAGGCGTGGGATGAGACCTTCTTCAATATTTTGAACGGGCCGAGACGCTTGTGATCGAGTTTTGGGGAGGGCCGGCGGGTGCGGAGGTGTCGTCGATCTAACCATACCTTTGTCCCGGGGGCCCAGTCGGGGTGTCTTCCCGCTTCCGGTCGGCGTGTTTCACGTAGGCCCGGTTCGCGATGTCGATCTCTTCTCGGAGGAACTCGTGAAGGGATTGGAGATCCCGGGCGACCTCGTGGGGTAGGCCCGGTTCGCGATGTCGATCTCTTCTCGGAGGAACTCGTGAAGGGATTGGAGATCCCGGGCGACCTCGTGGGTGGCATGTGACGGGATGTCCCGGAGCGAGAGCGTCAGTCGAGAGTGGTATCCCTTGTTGGCAAAGAAGGGTGATACCCCGGTGGCAGAGTGTGGCGTGTTGTTGTAGGTGAACTCGGCCAGGGGGAGCTCGGCGCGCCAGTCGTCCTGCAAGTAGTTGACGTATAACCGGAGGTACTGCTCGAGGGACTGGTTGACCCTTTCGGTTTGTCCGTCGGTTTCGGGGTGGTAGGCGGTAGAGAGGTTAGTCTTTACTTCAAGTGCCTTACACAGGGAAGTCCAAAACTT
>JAMWFC010000032.1:1415788-1434018 GCA_027475525.1 Macrolepiota albuminosa | reverse complement strand
GTACTTAGTGCGAAAACAAGATGTTGGCTTACGTAATACTCTACTAATTGATTATAGCGTCGTTGACGCTGATGGTAGTACGGATGACCCCGTTACACCAGAGTTCCAGACATCTGAGTATCCGTAGATCAAGTCCGCATTGTAAGGGTGTTGCTTTCCTGGAAAGCCCCTGACTCAGCAGAACCTGACACTGCACATGCCAATGGCAGATGCATTGAGCAACAGAGTTGTGTATCAACGTATGTGCAATGGCGACCTCAGGACTAAGGGACAGTCTCTTATTGATGATCAGAGCATTGTATTTGAGGGCACTAAGCCCATTGATGAGATGTGTTGTCAATTCATAATGCAGCACCAGAGAAATCAAGCTTCTCCAAAACAACAATCATGATCGAGCAGACTTCCTCGATTGAGATGGCGCCACCAGATGTGATGCCCCTGGTAACAGCCAAGATGTATGCCCTAAGTTGATTCTTCAAGATGAGGGCAATTATGCCCACAGTTGAGGAGGCTTGGGACGTCCACTGCAGAGTAGACAAGGGAAGTCACTTTCCTAAGTCGCTGATTTAGTGACTAGATCTCTGGGCCAGCAGGAGGCCATCAGGATGCATCGTGAAGCCATGCACAATTGCCTGCATCAAGTAGTCAATGATGCCCTGGGGGTAACCTTACGGTGATGATGCCAACTGTAGTTGGGTGCGCTGGACGTATACGCAGTACAATGCCGTCTCCAGTGCCTGGCATACGGGTTTGTGAGGAGTCCCGGCAGGGTCCCAGTATGCTCAAGCAGAGGTGATAGGGCGATGCGCTAGATGATAGCGCCTTGGGTGCTACCTAGCAAGTGGTAAGTGTCGTAGTTTAGGAGAAGTTATAGAGAATAAAATGAATAGCGCAGCATAGCGTGCCCATAGGTGGCACCGTAAATGACGAAGACAAGATAGACGAAGCTAGCGCCAAACTTGGTGACAAAGTCAGGCAATGCTAGCGCGATTTGAATGCTAAGTGTAACTGGGTGCTCAAGAGGTTACGATTTGTTAGTATATATATGGCAAGTAGCTAGTTTTTATACTATGCGCTACAGTATTTCCAAAATAAGTCCATTGATGGCACTACCAATTAGCGCCTCTCTTTGTGGCTGTAGCTAACGGCCACCTGTCAATGGCGACCTGCAGCACATGGGTGACGGCGACCAACAGTGACTCTAAAACTACTTAGAAATGGTACGAGTTTGCTCACTTTTGATGTAATTTAATTGGCCATGCCATCCCGGAGTATGGTCGGGCAATTCTCAACAGACGCCGTGAGCGCTAATTCCGGCGCTAAACATTGTACCATCTTTTGATAGATTTAAATGTCGGATCTGCGTGTATCCTGTCTCGTCGTCATTGATTCCTTTAGACTTCTGATTGAAGTGCCTCGGTGATTGACAGCGCCAATTGCTAACTCCTTTCGGTATTGATCAGGGTTTGGTCAGAGTCACCTCCCGCCGTTGTGCTAGCGCTATGAGTTCTGAGCCTTCTTGGTCTTCAAAGTAATTGAGTGGAGTGCGCTGATGAAACAAAGTCAAGTATGGTTTAGCCTTACAGTCACACTAACAGAACCAGATCAATAATTGATTCTAGTACTACGAAGTATGACAGTAAAATTGGCTGCCTTATGTAAGGCAGCCAGCATGTATGTACAGTAGTAAGAACTAATTAATATAATTGTATATTAATTAATTAACTAAAATATATTATGTTACACTCTGGTTCTTTAGCTACCATTCAGACAAGTGTGGGCCCTTCAGCACTGCTTCCAGACTGCTTATATAAGCCGGAGTTTGCCTTTCTGACTTCTAAAGTCTGGAGTTTTCCTGCCTTGTTTGCACAATTGTTTGGTTAGTCAATTTTCAAGTTTTTAAGGTTTTGTTGTACTGTACAGTTGTTTCCCATGCTTCAGAAGCCCCAGAAGCATCCAACCTGGCATAAGGAATCCCTAGACTTGTTCTCTTTGGATCTCCCTCTGCTAAGTGAGTAGTTATTATGATATTGTCAGTACATACTCTAATACACTTTGGATCTCCCTCTGCCAGCTGTGTGACTGAGCCACAGCCTCTAAAGGTCGCCCTTACAAGAGCAAATTTTTGCCCCAAAACGCACCTATGGGCAGCTATCAGCCCCAACAACCAGTAGCGGGTGCTTATGCGCCACATCATGCTGAGGGCCAATCCCAACAAGCCCAGTTCAGGGGGCTATTTAGCCCCCAAGCAATGTCAGGATAGGGGCAGCTTGCCCCTATACTGGCAAGGGGGCCAATGGGGGCACATCCTTTGCCCCAGTTTACTGCCCTGGTGCACTACCCTGGCATGGGTGGTGTGCCCATAATGATGCCATACTCTCCAGCTTGGATGGGAGCTTGGGGTGCGATGCCCCAGTATGGTGCCTTGTACAAGGTGCCTACCGAGAGAGGAAAATTGACCTCCCAGTTGGCCACCATGCCCACCAACAGCCCAGAAAGATGTAGATCATCTCTGATGCCAGCAACAACGGCATCTGAGAGCACAGAAGCTCTCAATACAGAACAAAGCAGTAAATCTCCAGCCAATGTGCTGACAGAGAGCCTGGCCAGGCTCTTTTTGTTACAGTAGCTGGAGATGCTGTACCAATCTGAGCCCAGCTCAGAAGAAGAGTTGTGTCCTTGACGTGACAAAGGAAAAGCATGGGCTGTCAAGCCCAGTCTCAACCAGGACTTAGTCCTGGCTACTCTCCTCCAATGCCTGGAGGACAATGTGTATAATGTACCTGCAGAGTCGTTATTCCTCTGTGACATGGAGGCCATCATCCTCATCAGCTGGATGATGGACAACATGGATCACATGCACATTCAGCACAAAACTGATTTCCTTGCTCTATCAGCCGCTCATAAGTGACAGACTACACCCCCAAGTTGAGACACTGACTCCAGCAAAAGGGCACATCAGCAAGGAGTGAAGGGTGTGCCCTCTTGCTCAACTCAGTTGAGCATTGTTATTCCCAGCCAGGAGGCTGGCCTAGGGCAGGACATCCTCTCCTATGAAGATGTTCCTGTTCCAGCCACCCCCTGGCTGATTCAGTGCCTTGCTAGTGGCGCATCTGAGGTCACGTCTTTGTGACCATTATCCATGGTATCCACCATGCACTCTGGGGAGCAGAGTTCCCAAGGCATCAGTACATGCCCCACTAAGGCTAAGACCTCGCAACCCTGAAAGGATCGTCGGGATAAGCATCCAGAAGGGCATGCATATATTAACATGCACTTTCCTGAGGATGTCCCAAAAGGGGCCCCAGGGGCTAACATCCCCTTCTTACCTGCAATATTGGTAGAGGGCCTGCCAGCCTGATATCCTCGATGTGTGTAGATGATGGACCCACATTTGGAGACAACTGTTCTGGAGAGGCTGCTATTCCTGCCCTCTGATGATGACTGGTATGAGGAGCCTGAAGAGGCTTGAATGGAATCTCCTGTGCCGCATGAGACAGCAGCACAATGTATGGTGTGCAAACGGTGCAACAGTAATTGACAGGCCAAGATGGACCATTGGGCACAAAATAGAGCCAAGCAAGGAGCCACCCTCCTTGAAGACAAAACCAGGCACATTTCTGATGCGCTCGGTGTTGTGATCTATCATAATTACACGATTGAGCACCAGAACTCATTCTTCAGTGCAGGGTTGTCTCCCCAATTCTATTGATTGCCAGTGACCAACACTATTTTCATCGGGCAAGAAGCCTGCACAGCCAGGGCCTTCAAGGCTGACAAAGAGGGCAATGCCATGCAGACATCCCACAACAGTAAAGTGTACCAAGTTGCACCTCGCAAGTTTCCCCGCAGTCCTTGAGAGCTTTGCAGGCTCCATTTACTGGTGAACAACCAGTTTATGCTGATTTGTCAGCATCAGTTGGGCTATCGCCTGCTCAACAAATTCAAACAGGTGACTTTGAACTGCCACCCTACTGCCAGAGACAGAGCCATGTCTCACTTACTCAACAAGGCCCTGTACAAAACTATTACGGTACTGATACAATGCTGTACCAGCAGTCAGGAACACGACATGCACCAGAAGTCAAAATAAACATTTAATTATGGGCTGAAAACTGTAAGCCTCCTGGTAGCAGTCTCAACAAATTATATCTTCAAAAACACCCCAATAAATACACAGACAGTACAGAACAAAAGGCAGGGACCAGCTCAAGCTATCAACTCAACAATATTCCAACCACTGTTATGGGGAGGAGAAGCATGGAAGCTGGCAGAGGTGACAAAATGGGATCAAATTGTGATGATCTAGATCAAGATCTGATCTGACAATGCCCAATTTGATATGACTGAAAGGGGAAAGGGAAAGAAGCATGGAGGGATGTCAAAAGAGATGAATAGAATGGTGGCACATGCATTGAATGGAGGAAGGAAGGGATGAATGGAATGGTGGCACTGAAACATGCATTGAATGGAGGAAGGAAGAGATGAATGGAATGGTGGCACTGAAACATGCATCACTAAAATGGAAAATGGAACAACAAATTAGGTCAGGAATGCTGGGAGGTCAAGAGCAAAAAGTCATGTGATCTGGTGGTCTGTGCACTGGAAAATTAGTATAAATAGTCCAAGTAGAGTAGAGAATAACCAGGCATTTGATAGGCAAAGGCTCAGTGGTTCCCAGGGAGTGAATCACCTAGGCTAGAGTTTATTGAACACCTCTTATTGGAAGTCTATTGGTAGACAAAGGCTTGGTGGTTCCCAGGGAGTGAACTACTTAGGCTGGAGTTTATTGAGAACCTTCTTCTGCCTATCAGGATATTTGATATTCTGTGAAGCATCCAATACATCAAGTTTTTATCCTCAAGCACCAGTGTGGATTAGAGGTCACTTTCTAAGACTTCAAGAAAGCCCCAGAACTATCAGTACTACTTGCAACCTCAAGCACCAGTGTGGATTAGAGGTCACTTTCTAAGACTTCAAGAAAGCCCCAGAACTATCAGTACTACTTGCAACCAAGTACTACAGTACATACCCTTTGTGAGTCCTGAGGAGTGGGAGAAAGTCCCATGGATGATTGTTCCTTCATGGATTTATTGCCCCAAGGAAAGTGGGAGACTGGCCTTCATCGGCCTAACTTCCCCTGATCCAAAGCAATCATTTGCTTTGGACTACCTGGGCTCATATGCCCTTCTCTATAGGCATCCTGGGACGCCCAACGTGTGGACCAGTCTGGTCATAGACTGTGCCATGTGCATTTATTGGTGCAGCCTCTTTAGGTTTGCACTTGTGCATGCTATCAGTGCCAGCCACCCATCTAAGACCACGGTGCACAAGTATCTAGCTTATGTCTTTGCAAGACCAGGCCTCTACAAAGAGGCTGTTGCTGAATACAAGGCAGCTATGGGGCAAGCCTTTGTGCCCCTCCACACCAACGACCCAAATTTTGAGGCTCAGGCTGTGGACATCCCAGAAGCATCAGCTTCCATCTTTACCACTTCGAATGTGTTATGCGTCCTTTTTCACAACCAAATCCTGGTCAGCTGGGTTGACCATGCTTATACCTATGGGGTCACCTACTTGGCCCACATATTCTTTGGCAACAACCAGCTCTACAACAAGGCGGCCACAATCAACAACAAGAGGCTGCAACACCTCGACCATTACATGATACTTCAGTCTCTGGCTTAGTGGAACAGGTGGCGTGAGGCCACTATTGGTGATTGCCAGTGCCTGATGCTCCAGCAGCAGGAGAGCCATCATGCCTACAACGACGCATTCACAAAGGGGATGTATCTCCTCATCGGGCAAGACATTCATGCCTGCAAACTCTGGATGTGCCAGTACCCATCCAATGATGGGGATCTTTCTGATCTCCAACCACCTACTTCAGGGCCAGCATTTGACCCCTCTCTTACACTGTTTCCTCTATGGGACTATGATGATTCACTGCCCATAGCAGGGCCATCAGGCACTTCTTATGAGCCTGCACCCAAGGATGACCTCCTCAACTACAATATGAACGATGTGACTGCCAATCCATTCTGGGAGCCCAGGACTCTCTGATTGCCCCTGTTCCTGACTTACCAATGGCCTGACTGTAGGAGTGCTTCAAGACTGTAGTTTGGTCTAATTGGGGGGTATGTGGCGTAGTCCACTATGTAGCATTGGCCATATAGCTTTTACTTACTTATAGTCAATATTATATTTATTATGATATAATATTAATATTTACATAGTATAAATAGTTTACCTTTGCTGCTTACTAAGCAGCTTATTTTTGTATTACACTACATTGTCAATAGACCAGACTGGTCTAATTCTGTGCAGTGTGATTTTAAGCTCACAAAAGCCGTAACTTTGTTATACAGACTCTATAAAATCTTGGAGGCCAAGCCATGCATGTCAAACTATGTGCTGGAGTTGCCTGTAGCACTGCAGGCAAGAAAAATAGTGCCCAGGTTCCATGTGTCACTGCTTAGGCCTTACAAGGCAAACAATGATGCCTTGTTTCCCAACTGGGTGACACCTGAGGCATATGACTTTGGTGCAAGTGACAAACAAGAGTGGTTTGTCAAAGAAATATCAGGACATTGGTGGTTGGACAGGAGAAACCTCAAATTTGAGGTTCAGTGGAGTGCTGGAGATATGACATGGGAGTTACTCAGTACATGTTCAAAGCTGGCAGCTTTGGATTGATATTTGGAATTGCAAGGAGTATAACAGCCAAGGCAGCTATTTAAGTGCTCATATGTCTAGATAAGATAATGTTGGAACAATACTGAATCAGATGTCATCTTTTGATCAGAGATGATAAGATCAGATCAGCCAGAGTCAGATCAGATTATATAACCTGACAGGCACAAACTTGTTTTTTTTTTCTGGAGACTGCTACATCAGCTTACAGTGATGTTGTACTCCTTCCTGGGACAGGTGCTAGTACAGCAAAAACAGAACTCACAGAGTTTTGGTAGAGGGGAAACAGCATACAAATTAAGCAATTAGTAATATCAGTGTGTCAGTACCAACACCAGGCATGGCAGCATATCTGGCTATGGCTCAATTTGGGCAGAACCCTGCTCAATTTGGTCAAGCCCTGCCATTCTTTCTGCAGTACTACCTGGTGCCATTCTTCCAGGTCCTGCTAGACCTGAGCAGCAGGCTATGCAGATGCAGGTTCTATGGGGAATGATGATGCTACAGGCACAACAGGTGGTCTCCATGGAGATAGATGAGGATTGGAGGGTGATTAAGCAGAATGGAAGGGGAGCCACACCAGCAGGAGCATAAGCAGTTGCTGGTAAGAGAGGTGAGGAGTCAGAGCAAGGTGGTGCCACCTCAATGGGAATGTGAATGGTTACTGCTGTAAGAACTAGTATGGAGAGCTGTTGTTACAAAAGAGCCAGGAAGCAGGAGGGAGAAGAAGCCCCTGTACTAGGATGACTATAGTAGGTTGAGGGCACAGGGTCTACAACAACCTAGGTCACCATGACTGAGGTCACCCCCAGCTTATAGGTGGTCTCTATTGCAGCGGAGATTTTTGGTGAGTAAGAAAGAGAAGAGGAGAGCATTTGAGAAGCAGGTGGATCCTCAGATAAAAGTAGTGTAGCGACAATTGGTGGTGGCAGAACAGCGTGTACTTCCAGAGTCTGAGTTTCTGAAGGATCTGGTGGCCCAAGTCATGATCATGGGCCTGTTAGACAAGATTGTTGTGCTGCAACAGCATAATGACAACATGATTAAAATGTTCACCAACATGATAAAGTGGCAAGCAATAATGCCAGAGGTGCAGACTGAGGCCAAGCACCTCAGAACACAGGAGATGAAAGGGAAGCAGAGTGAGACACAGAAGATGGTGGAGGCACCAGTAGTGCCTCCTAATCTTAAGGAGATAGGCAAAGCAATCCTCTTCTCTGCAGAGTGGGGTGATGAGGATATGATGGTCAATGATGAGGACCAAAGATTAACTTCCTCAATGCATGCACTCAGCACAGCAAAGATGCAGAGCAAGCAGAAGAAGGCTCTGCAGGCAGCAACAATGCTACTCCAAGCTGAAGTGCTGAAGAGATCAGGAGCTGGAGAGATAGTGTTTTTTCTGCCTGCAGCAAGCTTCAAGGTACTGCAAGAGTCTTATGTCTCAGATCCACTCTGTCAGGACTTGCATACAGACAACAAAGTGGAAAATTGCCTTCTCTTGCTAGCATCTATGGGCATTGTTGACAATGGTGATGCCAGTGATTATGGACCAAGTGCTGAGGATACCTCCTCAGAAGGAGAAACAGCAGTGCAGAAGAATTTGCAGTTGAATTGCAACTACAAGGCAGCTGCAGACAAGCAGGCCAAGGTCAACCACAATCAACTAGAGCAGGCCACAGGGCATATCTTCAAGGGGTTGGGAATTTTCAGAGAGGGAAATGCCACTAAGTGTTCCAATTGGTTCTTTGGCAGTGCATTTGAGCACCACTTTTATTACTTGCAGTTGTTGAACACTGTATTTGTAGAGGATGAGGCACTGCATGCCAAGGAGCAGGAAGGGGAGCAGAGAATTAGATATCATCATATCTCAATATTGCTAATGAAAACTGCACCACAGAAGTTCTCCATGAATCTCTAAGAGGCCCACAAGCTGTTAGTGCTTGTGGAGAATAAGATAAAGGCATTAGTGCTTTGTATTGAAGCCTATTATTTTCTTCATGAATTTCAGTGCATCTTGTTCAATTATAGTCAACCATGGAGGAACCACACAATTGAGTTGGTTTGCAGTCCTGAATTTGAGCAGATTCTTCCTCCTCTTGGCCTTGATGACTAACAAATAGATCTGGCCATCATGCCCCCTCCAAGGAGTACTTCTGATTGAAAGAGCAGGAAAGCAAACCCATGTTTACACTCACTGAATTTGACTCAGAAGGTATCCAACATACCTTTGAACTTAATTTCCTAGCACAGAACATGCTTTATTTCTTGTAACCAAGATGCAGCATACATCAGTTCTGATAAGGCTACTCCTGATTGAGGAGGAGTCTAAGCATGAGTGGGGAGTGTGCATTGCATGCAATCTGAAGAAGCAGAAAAAGTGCAAGAACAAAGCTGCTGAATTGGAGTGCAAAATGAAGAGGCACTCAGAAGAAGCCACTAGAATTATTCCCTCAAGCCTAGAGGTTTGAATATTCGCTGATCAAATAGTGGAGAGGCTTAATTCATTTTTCAAGAATGGTTTGGACTGTCATTTCTATTATTTGTCCATCAATAATATAGTGTATGTGGGGACTGAGGCTTGCAACACATATGCACATGAGTCTACCCACATGAGTGGATATGACAATACAAAAGGGCCCCTGAGAAAGATTGTACCACAGGGGTTTCCTATAAACTCCCTCCAGTTGCACAAGTTAGTGGAGCTAATCCACAACTGATTTGCACAGGCCAACAACAGGATTGCCAGCTATCACTTATACAGGGAGTTCAGGCAAGTGAGCAATGCATGTGGACCCTCCTTTTGACACTCACTCAGCTGTAATGAGAAAGTTGCCTCTGCCAGTGCCTGAGGGTATTGTGTGTATGAAGGAGTGGGGGAGATGTTAGCAGGAGTTAGTTTTGAGCAGATCAAGAAGATGCTGGATCTGGAAAAATGGGTCCAGAGTGCATTGTATTTTGGGCACCCAATATGCCCAATGCTATACTTGGTATAGTATTTGATATGGCCTATTGAATGCATTGGAGGACCATATTTGGTCATGTCGCCCCAGAGCAAGGCTCAGTCTTCCTTTGCCCATCAAATGGCTCTAGTACTAGCAAAGCCAGGACTATACTGTGAAACAGTACAGGAGTTTAACCTGGCCCACTTGGACAATCTATTTGTACCAACTTCATAGACAGCAGTGTCCATTATGGCACCAATCTATCCTGATAATGTGGCCAGTGCCATTACTGAGGATGATGTATTGCGTGTGATGCTCCACAACTAGATTCCAGTGGAGTGGGTCAACCATGCCTATAATTATGGTGTGGTATATCTGGAATATCAATTCTTCCAACTGAGTGCAGCCATGCCCTGCTATATTTATGTGAACAATGAATGACATCAGCATATGCACATGTATGGGAAACTTGTGGCCATTCCTGAATGGGATGGATGGAGGACACCCAATGATGAAGATGTTTACCACCTTTGTGTGCTCTTGGCTAAGGAGGAGGACAAGCAGTGTCAGTTTTACACTGACCATGGGGTACACTACTATATTGGGTCAGATCCTAATGTTCATCACCTATGGAAGTGAAACACACAACATGGATCGCTGCCTCAGTCCTGCCCCAGTTTTGTAGCTGAGCCTTTGGTTGCTTCAGGGTCACATCTTCCCCTAGTCAATGCATTGGCTCTGTCCTCACAACCTCCCTCCCTTGACAAACATATGCAATCCTCTCAACTAGAGGATTACCCTTCTAGTCTATATGAGCCATTGGCCTCTCCTATTGCACCAGACATGGCTTGATTGCACTTTTCCCTAGCCTCATCTTTTGAGACCATAATTCAGTCTAAAAGAGGAGCATGTAACCAGGAACCTCCTAGAGGTTCTCCTTATCTGATATTATTTGACTCTTGTTCAGTTTTGGCACCTCAGAGAGGTGCTGATATTACTTCAATTAACAAAAAAGTATTGTATATCTGAGGAGGAATAATTACAATAGTAATTATCCCTTTATTCAAGTATTTAATACATAGTATTTACTTATGTTTGGGTAGATACTTTTTTACTTGCACTACATGCAGAGAAATCTATCAATTTGGAAGATTCTGTGTCTTGTGTGAATAAGAACTTAAATTCTTACAGTTATTATGTACCTAGACAATCTGTGTAAGTATTAATCTAGGTACATTATGTTAGTTGTTGTTGTATGTGAATATAGCTATGTAACGTACCCTCAGAGATGTATAAATGGGACTGAGGGTATGATTGTAACTGGTTTGTATATATACATGTCCTTGGACAAAGCAGTTGGTGGCCCAATGTCCCTGGCCAAGGTGCACATGGTATTCTTCACAATGTGATGTGGTGGCCAGTGTTTCCCCTTTACATCATCATGCCCATGCCATTCTAACAGTGCTCAGCCTGAGCAGAAGCCTTTCACCGCTGAAGCAGCACATGTGGCAGGAGCAGATGGCATGGAGTTACTAATAGTAGGCATAGGCTTGTATCTTTTGAGTGGCTACTTAGCCTGTGATTTCAATGCCATCAAAGACCTGGTTCTTTAGCAAGTACAGTTCCTATTCCAGCTTGGAGAAACACTCTTTCTGAGAGAAGCTGGAATGGTCACCAACACTGTCAAAATGCAAAACCTCATAGATCATCTATTGCTGTGCTGCTTGATCAGAATCAGGATTAGCATTGCCTGAGAATATGCTAGTAACAATTTATCCTGACCAGCTGCTTGAGAATGTACTTGCTCAATGCTCACTCTCCTTGGTAGTAGGCTTGAGTAGTTGATGTGTCAACAGTTGATGGACTGCAGTCCAATTGTACTTGGTAAGAGGTCACAGATAGACGACTCGGATGTGAGTTGCAAGATTAGCAATTTGGAAGAAAAGATTATCAATAACATAAATCATTCAATGGGAATAAAGGAGATCTACATATCTGTGTAGAATATATTTATGTCGAATTTCAACTGTCCGAGATTACAAGCCCAACGCCTCCTCGAGCCGGTTTATAGAGGAGAACAACGTCGAAGTTGTGTTACACGGCAGGTCTAAAACTTGTTCTGAGGTGAAATAATGGCCAGTCTGGTTTTTGGAACTTCCGATCAACGCGAGAGTGGACGTGTATGGTGAATATCTTGGCCAGCCGAGGTTCACTAGCCCCTGTATAGGATCACGAGCAAAAGCCACCCATGCACTTTGGATAAAGTTTGATAGTGCCACCTCGATGCTGGTAGGCCTAGGCATTGTTCCGAAGACAAGTGGAATTTCCGCCGTGTGGTATGCGCGGAGATCAGAGCGCGTAGAAATATCGAGAAACAGACCTGACAAAATTTTTAATCAACCGCCATTCGTAAGAAACAGAGAGCATACACCTACCTTGATATTGGTACCTCCAGGTAGGTACATGTGCATTGAATGCATTGCGTGCCGCGTTTCCGGCGGGGCAAGTAAAATCTAGCTAAAGTTAAGGTAATTGTTATCTAAATCATAATTTCCAGAAATTGAAAAATTGCACACCTCAGTCACCGCATCTGCCAAAGCTTGAGTGACGATGGGGACAACTGCTCCGGTAAGCAACAGCTGTGTCGCAACAACGAGCAAATCCGCCTCGTTCTCATTAGAGCCACTGAGGAGAGGTACATGTAAGAAGTTCCCGGTGGCAGCCCGCTGCTTGGCATCTGAAAACCTTGTGATACCTTTGATATACAACGATGACTCGTTTAGAGATTCGAAAGTTGTTTCTTTCAAGCAGACACTCACCATCTGATATTGGGAGGAAAGCTGTTGTGTCGATAACCACGCTCTGAAGCTCTCTCGAAGGCACTTGTTTCATGCATGTCAATTGAGCAGCACCAGTAACTTGTAAAATGTCAATATATTTAGGAACGTCGTTTGAAAATAGGTGATTACCATCACCACATCCAACTTTGCCCGCAACCACGTCCCAAGGATGGGGCAAAACTGGTATAGGGCTAAGCGGCCCCAAAATCTCTATGGCTGTCAGGACTTCCAGACTAAGTTATCAAAAGATCAGTCACGCGCACTGGTGGATATCTGCATGACTTACTTTCCAGATTCTTCGATGATACCTTGAAATAATGTCATTTGAATACATGTAGGATCGAGTCCCGGAAAGAAATACCTTTGACTCTGGTATCCTGTGGGTTGGCCAATGCATATGCGTCAATCGCAATGCCTCCAGCGCTTTGTCCGAAAAGGACGATGCGGTTTGGATCACCACCAAATGCAGCAATATTATCATACACCCATTGGATGGCCGCATCCAAGTCAAGAAGCCCCAGGTTTTGTGACTGACTCGTGTTATTCATAAGCTGAGGCGCATTCGGAAACCCGAAGATATTGAGACGGTAGTTGAAAGTGACAACAATGATGTCATCATTGTCGCGCACAATGTTCCCTCCTTTGTAGGCCGGAAAATTACTCTGCATGGACTGTCATTCAAGATGAGATCAAGTACAAAGTGGACAATTCTACCGTTCCAAACTGGAAGCCACCACCATAAACCCATAGTAATACAGCCACGCCTTGTTTCTTGTCAATGCTTGGGGTCCAGATATTGAGCGACAAACAATTCTCTGATTCTTCAACGAATATGGCGGAATCATCGAAGCCAGCTAGGCGTAAGTACTCAATTGCAGTGGGTGTGAGACTCTGTAGGCAGGAATCGCCGTACTGGATGGCTTTAAAAACGTCGGTACGATTTGGAGGCAAAGACGGTGGTTCCCAACGCCCGGCGCTTGCGTATGGGATGCCGAGAAATTGTCGCACACTGGGAAATATCATAGTACCATTCACAAGACCTTGCGGGGTCTGTACAATCAAGCCATTATCCTGAGCGAAGATGCTCAGTGTGAAAGTAATGATCAGAGCAGATGGTTTAAAAAACATGTCGAGGAATAGCAAAGAAGTAGCTTCTGGAATGCCCCAATATAAGTATGGACAATAACTATTCGTCACGTTTCGGTAAATGAATTTTCAGACAAGCACTCCCGAGCAATGCATGCTCAGGTAAAGCGTACCTTGATACAAGACAATAAGAGCCTAGACCAGTAATTTATCGGAGATCTATAATCAGGAGGCCGTGCTGATACCGTTGTAAGCCATTGCTACCCGAGACACGAGTTGTGTTAGACGCTGAAATTGAATTACTTACATGCACGACGACCGAGAATGATGCACGTCGGATTAGGTTGAACAGCAGTCATGAAGGAACTACTGTATCATATGGATATTAACACGGTAGCCGACCATGATGGCGGCCGTACTAGCACAGTGATACGTCGGCCTCCAGCCGAGGCAGACAAAGATGTGTCGGCACAGACTCATCACTGTGGCGGCGGCGTTTTCGGTTACTTCCCGGCAACTCAACGGTTTTTCATTTACTTATTTACTTCTCCAGGACGATCGAGTACGATCGTCCTGTATAGTTTACTCAGCCACCGGCTCTCTATATGTGGCGTGACCTCGTCCTAGCCCTCAGTTCTTTTACCAAAGACTGAGGGTATGTCACTTTCGTTGTATTTCTTACTTTACTTACTTCTGACCTGTACTACAGGTCAAACAGAGTTCTTTTACCAAAGACTGAGGCAATTTAAGGCTTACTTCGTACCACAAGATGTATCTAAAGGCTCCCAATATACCCTTTTTAAATGCTGAAAACTGTAAGCATGCGTCGAAAACAGTAGACGTGGGGAGACTTGTCTCAAAAAGGAACCCAACAATGTGTAACGATGACGACCAAAGGGCAGTAGCAACAAGGTGGCGGCCAGCAATACCACCAAATCTCACCCAATCTTGTCCTCGACCACTCGACACGGCCACGAAACGATACAAGTACATGTGCATGTAACCTAAGCCCATGAGCCACGTGAATAGAAGTAAACTTTAAACTACAGTTCAATTCAACTCTGTTTGAGTTACTTTAAGCAACGAGTGAAACTTCCAACTATAAACTGTGGAAATGGTAATGTATCCTTTTCGAGACAACACTGCGCTTCAGGGGCAGTACTCTCATGTTTTACCTGATGAGTAGGACACTCGCCCCTTGAGGGGTCAGAAAAAATCAGCATACAGGGTCGGATTTTTTTTATGGTCAGTGAGCTGGACCAACTAAACATTACCATAAATGGACAGCTTAAAGTGACCCTCCAAAATATTTAACAGCCAGGACCTCAGACAACCATCCCCAGGCCCTCGGAAGCTCTTGCCAACCCTTGCCCGTGATATAGCAGATTTGAAGAGAAATTTTTGCACAATCTAGGTCTGAAGTTTGTAGATTTTAGGCCTATGGGAGGCAAACGTAATGAAGAATTTACAATATTTGAGCCACTTAAGTAGATTTGAGATCATTCTAGCCCTTTATTTGAGGAGTCTGAGAGCTTTAGATGTAAATTTACATATAGAAGTGGATTTGCCAAGTTCTCAACATGTATAACAAGAGCAAGGTTCAAATATGGCTTCATCAATTGCTTGGCTACACTCAAAGGCCTATCCTGACTGTTCCTTTGTGTTTATTTTCCACTCCCTGTCACGACCCCTCCCCTCCGGATCCACCCCAGGACACCCCCAGAACACCACCCGGGACCCTCCCTCTGACCCCACAGGACACGCCCCGCCATCACGACTGTCAGGTTCCGCTGAGTCGGGGGCTTTCCGGGAAAGCAACGCCCTTACGATGCGGACTTGACCTACGAATACTCGGGTGTCTGGAACTCCGGGGCTAGGACTCCGGGGTTCAAGACGAGGACAGGGGTAATCCCGGGAGAGGGGACTAGAGTCCGGGGGTTTTGGGTTGGAGGTAACTGAGAGCTAGAGGGGGTCGAGTCGTGAACCGGAGGTTCTAAGACGAGACCAAGTTAGTAAATCAAGAGTCGCGAAGTGCGTACCAAAACTTAGAGCACGCGAATACTTAGGCATGCCAGTCGAAGCGTACCAATCAAGGCGTACCAGTCAAGCAAAGGGCACGCAATAACCAAAGTAATATCAAGACTAGCGAATACAGCGGAGAACTACACTATAAGTACTACGGATTGTGTCTCGGGATTCCGGGGTGTCTGGGATGAGTTCTCGGGGTCATTGAGTAGCAGTCAGGGACTGTATACCGGGATCGCGCGTGTGGGGACGCGCAATCAATTGGCGTGGAGGGAGTCGTGATGCGTGGGGCGTGATGCGTGATGGCCGGATGCGAGCCACGTGATCCGATCATTGATGGCGGTTGATCCCGGGGTCCATGATGCAGGGGTCCCGGGGGGGGCTGGCTGATGGCGGTCATTGATGCATGTGATGGCAGCGTTGGCAGCTGTAGGGGCGGGGTGCGCTGTGGGATTGACGGAAGAGGTTCCCGGGCAGGGCTCCGGGGGTGTCCCAGGGAGGTTCTGGGGGGGAGGGGTCATGACATCACCCCCCCTCAGCGCCGAGACCCTCCGAGGCGTGCGTAGCCGGAGGTTCGGACCGAACCTGAGCGTGGGAACCGGCGCCTGCCCTGCCACGTAACGAAAAAAATTTTTTTACCATCAAACTCAACTATGTCGTGAACACCGACGCATTCGCTGACACCCCCGCAAACGAACGAGGTCGCGCCCCTCATGGCGTGGGAAGCCCGGGACACGCGTTACTGGGCTCGTCTTGACCGGGAGCGGGTGGCGGTGCTCGTCGAGCAACGTGAGTACTCCCGCGCCGCCCCCTTACCCCACTGACCTTTTCTTTTCAGAACAACGCAACATTCCGGCCCCGGAGGCAGGTCCCAGCTGACTCCCGGAGTCTATTCCCGAGGCTGGCCCCAGCGCCCCCCCAGAGCCCTATCCGAGTCGCTCTGCGCCGACTTTCGCGCAGATGACTGTACATCCTCCTTGTCCCCAGCCCCCTCCCTGCCCGAGATTGCCTGCCCCTCGTTTTCGCTGCTCCCGGATGGCGATAGGGACCGTGGCAGAGGTCCCGGAGGGACAACGTGTCGTGTGGGCGGACGCCACACAGGAGCTGTTTGAGGAGGCCCTGGAGAGGCCCCGGGGACTGCCTACTCACGCTTGGTGCGTGAGTAACGGACCGGTGAGTTGTGCCCTACCTATGATCCCTATTGCTGACTTCGGTGCAGTGCTTGCACTGCGCCCGCCGGAGGGTGCTCTGCATCTTCGAAGTTCTGAGCTCCTCGTCCCGCCAGGACACGGCCGTGTGCGAGGCTTGCCGCCTCAATCACGAGCGCTGTTCCATGTCGGCGCTGTGAAGGGTGCGTTCTGTCGCCCGGGAGCAGGGATGGCCGCTGAGGGGAATTACCCGGAGGATGGGGGTTGAGGAGCGTGATTGGGTGGCGGAGCCGGCGGGGAAGGCGGTGGAGCCAGTGGGGGAGGGGCCTGCAGCGCCTGCGGAGGTGCCCAGTGGGGGTTCGGGGAGTCGGGGGGTCGCCCGGGTGGGGGGCCGGGGCCGGCCCGTGGTGTTGATCACACGCCGGGCCCCTCGGTCCGTTGCCCGGGGGCAGGGGGGGCACCTGGACAAGGGGAAGCGGCGGGCGTCGCCCAGTCCCTCCCGGCCCCTCGGTCCGTTGCCCGGGGGCAGGGGGGGCACCTGGACAAGGGGAAGCGGTGGGCGTCGCCCAGTCCCTCCCTGGGGCCTCCCAAGAGGGCGCGCCTGTTCCTGGGGACCCCTTCCCCGATATCTCCCCCGTGCCTATCCCCGGCGGTGTTTTCCCCCCTGTCTGGGGGCCTCCTAGCGGGCAAAGTCGAGACCCTGCAGGGGCAGATCGGGCGAGAGGAGGGGGGCCACGAGGAGGGGGTGGGGGAGGAGGCTGCGGTCAGAAGGAGCCCGGAGGGGGATCGGGAGGCCAGGGTTGCCCAGGGAGAAGGGGAGGCCGGGCTGGAGGCGTTACAGGCGAGGCTGGGGCAGGGAGTGGGGATCCCTTCGGGGCAGGAGTTGGCGGAAGGCCTGCGTTGCAACGTGGTAGTCGCGCGTATGGCATCTTTGAGTAAGTCCTTGTCACGACCCCTCTCCTCCGGGCCCACCCCCGGAACACCCTCCGGGACACTCCCTCCGACCCCACAGGACACGCCCCGCCATCACGACCGCCGACACCGCCATCACGCGCATCAAGGACTGCCATCAGCCGTCACCAGCCCCGATCAACGATCAGATCACACGACTCGTGCCGGCCATCACGCATCACGCATCACGGCTCCATCCGCGCCAATTGATCGCGCCAACGATCAGATCACACGACTCGTGCCGGCCATCACGCATCACGCATCACGGCTCCATCCGCGCCAATTGATCGCGCACCCCACACACGCGATCCCGGTATACAGCCCCTGCCGCTACTCAATAACCCCCGGAACCCATCTCAGACATCCCGGAACCCCGAGACCCAGCCCGTAGTACTTATAGTGTAGCTCCCTATTGTATTCGGTAGTCTTGATATTGCATAACTGTTACTTTGGATATTGTGTGCCCCTTGATTGACTGGTACGCCTTGTTTGGTACGCTTCGACTGGCACGCCTTAGTATTTGCGTGCTCTAAGCTTTGGTACGC
>JAMWFC010000032.1:1395688-1415688 GCA_027475525.1 Macrolepiota albuminosa | reverse complement strand
ACGACTTCGAAGGCACTCCGGAGGAATGGGCTCACTGCCTGGTCGAATTCGGGGATCGCCTCACGCGAGGGGAACTCCCGGAGCAAACCATGGTAAAGTATAGGCGCAATACGATCCTCCGGGAAGAATTACAGCAACTGCTCGACGAAGTCCATGCATCCCCCTCCCCTCGGCCCATCAACGACCCCGCGGACCCAGGTCGCTCGATTCACATTCGACGGGAACCCCCAGAACCGGCCCCAGCAGTCCCGGCAGCCCCCACGGTCCCCACTCCGGAGCAACGACAACGGGAAGAACGGCAGAACGCCTCAGCCATATTATGGTCCCTCAACCTGGCTGGAGGCCTCTTCGATCAACCTGCGGCCCGCACGGTAGGCTTGTCAACTCGCCGCAGGGCTAACTCCGTTCCTAGTACCTTCGAGACCTGGGGACAGCCCCAAAGACCCCTGGAACCCCTCCCGCGAACTGACAATGCCCAACCCCCGGCCCCGGCGGACCCCGGCAGACCCCGTGCGGACACCCCTAGCACGGACGACACGCTGTGCTACATCGACAAGCTTACGCGTGACAACAACGAACCACGTCCCACGCCCGCACCCGTCCCGGTACCGCCTCCTACGTCAGCCCCGGTCCCTCCGGAACGCAACTTCCGCCGCGATCCGCCACCCCACTTCGACCTACAAAACCCTCCGCGACCCCCGATGCAAGCCCGACCCTCCCGGATTGAATGTCCCCTGTGCAACCCGGCACCCGACCCAGCACCCGACCCCCCTCCGCCCGACCCGACACCGCCGAACCCTCCCCGACCACCTCTGCCACCCCCCGCCGAACCTCGAGGACGACCCCCAGGCCCTCCACCCCCGCTACTCCCTGCGTGGAGACCCGGGCCCCCTCCTGGCAGGAACGAACCCCCTTGGGACAACAGGCCTCCCGGGCGTGGACCCCCTGGTGAGCCACCCGGAGGAGGACCTCCCGGCGGGTGGGGTCCCGCCCTTGGTGCTTTTCCTCCTCAAGGAGGGGGGGGTAATCATTACTACTATTATTACAATGCTGGCCCCCCTCCCCGTAACGCTGCCGGACCGGACGACGCTCGCGACGCCCTCGCCCGCGAAGGACGACTGGACATCCAAAAGCCCGATGCTTTCACGGGCCGGGACCCCCGAAAATGGCGTACCTTCCTCACTCAGTGTCTCAATACATTCCAGGCAAAGCCGCTCACGTTTCAGGTTGACAGCTCCCGGGTGGCCTTTGCCGCGTCGTACCTCCAGGGGATCGCCTTCGATCACTACACGGCCCTCATCCAGTTCGACCCCAACAACCCGGCACTCGCTCGCTGGCAAGCCTTCGTCGACGAGTTCTCCGGGAAATTCGGGATATACGACACCGTGGCCGAGGCCGAGGACAACCTCTTCAATCTCCGGATGCGCTCAGAAGAACGTTTCACCACCTTTATTGTACGTTTTGAGAAGGAAGCTTACGAAACAGGTTGGAACTACAGCGCCCTCCGGTACGCCCTCCGCCGCGCCCTGCCACAACGCATCAAGGACGTCCTCCGACTCGCCCCGAAACAACCCTCCTACGACGGATACAAGGCCCTCGTCATGCAGATCGACCAACGCTACTGGGAAGACCGCAGCGAGTATTCGAATTCCCGACCCCCCTGGAACCCTAGAGGAGGACCCCCTTGGCCCTCCGGCAAAGCTCCCAACCCCCAAGGTCGAAACCCCGGTCCCCCCGCGTTCCCTGGCGGCCGACCCCCGGTGAGTCGCGGCCCGCCCAATGCTAACCCCGGCAGCGGCGCCCGCCCCCAGGCCCAACTCAACGCCGCCGTGGCCGCTCACAACCCGGGCGACGTGCCAAGCCCCGAGGAACCCCCGGAAGACCCCAAAGACTTCGACTTCGACAACGAACGGGACGAGGAGGCCCTCCGAGCCAACCGGCTTCAGAAGAAGGGATGACCTTGGATCGAAGTCCCGACGGATGTGCAGGAACGACGGAGAAGGGAGGGTGTCTGCATACTCTGTGGTGAGAAAGATCATTTCATCTCCGAGTGCCCCAAACGACAGGTCATGGGACGTGCCACCTGGACTTTCGAAGGGGAGGACGCCACCTACGAGTATTCGGAAAACGACCCGGCGATTTAGACCCGGAAGACGCCCTAAATCGCGGAATCGACCCCGACGTCTTCTCCGCCCCGGTCTCACATCTTCGCTCTACAACACTCATACAGGACACCCTCACGGCTTACCTACCCTCCCACTCTTCGCACTCCCTCCTCCTCAAAACCCGCATCACCCCCTCCGGAACTCCCCTCAACACCCTCGTCTACCCTCCCACTCTTCGCACTCCCTCCTCCTCAAAACCCGCATCACCCCCTCCGGAACTCCCCTCAACACCCTCGTCGACAGTGGCGCCACCGACAACTTCATCGATGAAGCATGGTCTACCCTCGCCCCGGAACCCGCCCAGCGACTCCCGGTCCCGGTACGACTCTGCCTCTTCGATGGAGACGCCTCTACGGCAGGGGACATCACCCACTTTGTGCGTATGCCCGTCACTTTCGCCAACGGACAGACTCACACCCCCCGGATGTTGGTGACCAAACTTCACCCTTCCGCACCCCTGGTCCTAGGGCTCCCGTGGCTCCGAGACACTAACCCCCGCATCGATTGGCGACACCTCACCCTTCGCCTGACCCGGGACCCGACCCCCGACGACCAGCAACTCCCCTTCGACATCCTCCACTCCTCAAACCCAACCCCGAAGGACCCCCCGGACGAGCCCCCACCACCCCCCGGACTCCAGTCCCGCTCGTCCCGATCCTTCGTCATCAATGCCAGGCTGGACGGCACCCCGGGACCGATATCGGCCCTTATCGACAGCGGAGCCACCGGGGTTTTCATCAGCGACGCCCTCAACCTCCCCCACGACTCCCTCGACCAGCCCCTCCGCCTGCAGCGCCTCGACGGCACCCCCTCCTCCTCCGGCCCCATCCAAAGGTCTCACTTGGGACGCGTGACCCTGGACAACAACTACGAGTTCACTTCCGACTTCCTGGTCACGCGACTTCACGAATCGACCCCGATGGTGCTGGGACTACCCTGGCTGCGCAACACGAACCCCGACATCGACTGGAGGACACTCACCATGACCTTCCCGGGACCCGAAGACCACCCCTCGACCGCCGTGCACCTCCAGGCCCTAGGAAACGACCCGACGCCTGACACCCCCAGGACGACTGCCGCGCCCCCCACGCATGCACCATCCACGCCCGTCCGAGACCGCAAGACCCCCGATCGACCCCCGAACATTCCTCGAAACAGGTACAAAGGGCCGAACTACCCCTGCCGGTCTCAGACACACGTCACACCCGCTCCGGCCGATGCTTCCGCAACCCCGATCGATCCGAGTGCACTCGACATTAGGATCATTGGGGCCGCCCCCTTTGCCCGCCTCATGAGGGAGGGAACTCCCACGTTTCAGCTGCACACCTCGCCTTCTCTCCCAGAAGAACACCTACGAGGGGACGCTATTCCCCCGGAACCAAAAACCGAGGAGCAGATCCTCCGAGAAGTAGTTCCCCCGAAGAACACCTACGAGGGGACGCTATTCCCCCGGAACCAAAAACCGAGGAGCAGATCCTCCGAGAAGTAGTTCCCCCGGAGTATCACGAGTTCGCTGACGTATTCTCCGAAGGAGACGCCAAGGAGATCCCCCCTCACCGCCCCTATGATCACACCATCGACCTCGAGGAAGGAGCCAACCCCCCTTTCGGCAAGGTGTACAACATGTCGGAGGTCGAGCTCCGGGCCCTCAAGGACTACCTCGACGAAATGCTCGGTAAGGGATTCATCCGACCCTCTGCCTCCGCCGCCGGAGCCCCGGTTCTATTTGCCAAGAAGAAGGACGGCTCGCTCCGACTCTGTGTCGACTACCGGGGACTCAATAAGATCACCAAGAAGAACCGCTATCCGCTCCCGCTCATTGGCAATCTGGTCGATCGACTCTGCAGTGCCAAGGTTTATACGAAGATCGACCTCCGCTCCAGTTACAACAACGTCCGCATCGCCCCGGGGCACGAGTAGAAAACCGCGTTCCGCACGCGGTATGGTCTGTTTGAATACCTTGTGATGCCTTTTGGAATGACTAACTCCCCCACCACGTTCCAATACTTCATGAACGACATCTTCCACGACATGAGTGACGTCTTCGTGATCGTCTACCTGGACGACATCCTCATTTATTCCGACTCGCCGGAGGATCACCAGAAGCATGTCCGGCAAGTCCTTGAACGCCTCCGGGAGCACAACCTCCACGCCAAGCCCGAGAAGTGTTCATTTCATACGGAAGAGGCTGAGTATCTTGGCGTCATAGTATCCCCGAATGGCGTTCGCATGGACCTTCACAAGGTCGAGGCCATCGTCAACTGGCCGCAGCCCCGGAACGTCAAGGAAGTACAGTCTTTCTTGGGTTTCGCTAACTTTTACCGGAGGTTCATAGATAACTACTCCGGTATCACGAAACCCCTCAACCGGCTCACGCGCAAGGACGTCGCCTGGAACTGGGACAGTAAGTGCCAGAGTGTCTTTAACCTGCTCAAGGAGGCTTTCACGACCGCCCCCGTACTCCGGCACTACGACCCAACCCTCCCGATTATCCTGGAATGCGACGCCTCCGACTACGCCATCGCCGGGATCCTCTCGCAGATGGAACCTGACGGAGGGGAACCCCGGACTGTTGCCTTCTACACCCGGTCTATGATCGACGCCAAGCTCAACTACGACATCTACGACAAGGAGCTCCTTGCCATCGTCGAAGCCTTCAAGCAATGGCGAGCCTACCTCGAGGGAGCCCGGCACCAGATCCAGGTCTACTCGGATCACAACAACCTGCAGTACTTCACCACGACCAAGCAGCTTAGTCGACGGCAGGCCCGCTGGTCCGAGGTCCTCTCAGAATACGACTTCACGATCCAGTACCGCCCGGGACGACTCGGAGCTAAATCCGATGCCCTCACCCGTTGTCCGAACGTCTATCCCAAAAAGTCGTTCGAGGCGGAACACAATGCGTTCAATCATCGCGTGGTGATCCCTCCCGAACATCTGAATGCCGTACTGATCTTAAACAACGAAGGAACCCTGAACCAGATCCGCCGCGCTCCCCGAGACAAGTACTTCACCGATCACGACCCCCGAAACTCTCCCGACAGAACCGACCGGGACCCCGCCTTCTCCTTGTCCCCCGACGAGAAACTCCTCCTCCGGGACGGCCGCATCTACGTCCCGGATCACGCCCGACTTCGCTACGACGTCCTCCGTCAACACCACGACCACAAGCTCCGGGGACATCCTGGAATACGTAAGACCCTCCAGCTCATCTCCCGGGCTTACTTTTGGCCAGGGTTGAAGAAGGACGTGACCCGTTACATTCGATCGTGCGAGCCCTGCCTCCGGGCCAAGGTCCCCCGACACCGACCGTACGGACTCCTGAAACCCCTGCTGGTCGGGCGATGCCCCTGGTCCTCCATATCTCTAGACCACATCGTCGAGCTCCCGGAATCTGAAGGGTTCGATGCTATTCTCGTCGTTGTGTGCAGGCTGACCAAACAGGGCATCTTCCTACCCTGCCACACCACGGATACCGCCCCAGATTTCGCCCGGCTGTTCCTCGAGCACGTCTTTGCCAAACATGGACTCCTGGACGACATCGTCTCCGACCGTGGCCCTCTCTTTGTGTCCAAGTTTTGGACTTCCCTGTGTAAGGCACTTGAAGTAAAGACTAACCTCTCTACCGCCTACCACCCCGAAACCGACGGCCAAACCGAAAGGGTCAACCAGTCCCTCGAGCAGTACCTCCGGCTGTATATCAACTACTTGCAGGACGACTGGCACGCCGAGCTCCCCCTGGCCGAGTTCACCTACAACAACACGCCACACTCTGCCACCAGGGTATCACCCTTCTTTGCCAACAAGAGATACCACCCTCGACTGACGCTCTCGCTCCGGGACATCCCGTCGCACGCCGCCCACAAGGTCGCCCGGGATCTCCAATCCCTTCACGAGTTCCTCCGGGAAGAGATCGACACCGCGAACCGGGCCTACGTGAAACACGCCGACCGGAAACGGGAAGACACCCCCGACTGGGCCCCCGGGACAAAGGTATGGTTAGATCGACGACACCTCCGCACCCGCTGGCCCTCCCCAAAACTCGATCACAAGCGTCTCGGCCCGTTCAAAATATTGAAGAAGGTCTCATCCCACGCCTACAAGATCAAGCTCCCCCCGGGACTAAAAGGTCTGCACCCGGTATTCCACGTCCGCCTCCTGGAACGACACCCCCCGGATCCCTTCCCTGAACGACGCCCCGAGCCCCCTCCCCCGGTCGAGGTCGAGGACGAGTACCACTACGAGGTTGAAGACATCCTCGACTCCCGGAACATTCGTGGACGACCCCACTTCCTCGTACGATGGAAGGGATACGGCCCGGAAGACGACACTTGGGAACCGCGCTGAAACCTCGAAGGCGCCCTCGACAAACTCCGGGACTTTCAACAACGGCACCTGGGAAACGACCTCCCCGGGCGCAGAACTCACAGACGGCAGTAGTGGGCGTAACCCCCGCCTCTGGGCTCAGTAGAGATTCAACTCCCATGTATATTTTCTGCTTTCCCAGACGGCAGTAGTGGGCGTAACCCCCGCCTCTGGGCTCAGTAGAGATTCAACTCCCATGTATATTTTCTGCTTTCCCTTTCTAGATCTTACTCTCTTTTAGTACTTTCTTTTACAGTAGCACCCCGGACTCTGGGCAAGGTACCCTTTCCCGTTCCCCTGCCACTTTACTTACACCATTCTCTACGAGATCAGTCAGGTATATACATTTTTCTACTGTTACATATACTACAGGATTCGGGACCTCAAAAAAAAAACAGTACCAAGAAACATACGAGGAGGCCCTTAGAGCGAGGGCCCCGAACTGCCTTTCCCACCTTCCCCGCCCCCTCCCCTCAGCCACCCCCGGAAGTTTTCCCCCACGCCCCCCGGACCGTGCTCCTGCCACACCTCCTCGGCCAATTGATCCCAGGACGGGAGTGGCTCACCCTCGTCCAAAACTCGCTCGAACCACGACCCCGGGGCCGGGACATTCCTCCGGCGGTGCACGACCACCAGCCTCCCCAACAAGTCCAGGCCCCGCTCCACCCCGGGGTCCCCTGCCTCGGACCGGAGCCCCTCTTGTAGGGACGCGAGCGCCGCGGCAGCCCCGTCTAGGAGCAGGCGATGCTTCCGAGCCCAGCCTGGAGAGGTCAGTGTCGACCCAACAGCAAGAAGAGGGAGATGCTCACTTAGGGAGGCCATGCGCCCGATGACCACGTCCCGGCGCAGGGCCTCAACCAACTCCGGACCTGAGGGACCCTGCGTCGGGATCCCCACCCCCTGCTCCAGCCTGGCCCGCATGGCGTCCAGCTGGGCCTCGACTCCCCCCTGGGCCACCCTCGCCTCCTCCAGCTCCCGGCGGGCCGCCTCCTGATCCTCCTCCAGTCCCCGCCGGAGCGCCGCCTCCTCCCTCGCTGCCTCCTCACGCTCCTCCCTCTCCCAGTCGGCCTGCTCCAACCTCCCCTGCAAAACCCTCACCTCAGCGCTCAGGGGCCGCCCGGACAACGGAGAAAACGTCACCGGGGACAGGCGCACTGAAGGGGTCGGGGATGGAGGCGGGGTCTCCATGGGCAGGCGTGCCCTCTTGGACGGACCCGGTGAGGGGCTGGGCGACACCCGCCTTTTCCCTTTGTCAGGGCGCTCCCCTCGACCCCCGTGACCCCCAGTACCGGCCCGGGTCACCCGGCGAGTAATGAGGACCACGGGCCAGCCCCCCATCCGGACAACCCCCTGACCCCCCGACCCCCCGCTGGACGACTGCACGGGCGCAGCGGGCGCCTCCCCCTCCGGCTCCAACCCCTCGTCCACCGGCTCCACCACCCAGTTCCGCTCCTCGACCCCCATCCTCCAGGTGATCCCCTCCAGCGGCCACCCCTGCTCCCGCGCGACGCAGTGCGCCCTCCACAACGCCGAGACGGAGCACCGCTCGTGGTTGGCGCGGCACGCCTCACACACTGACGTGTCTCGGCGGGACGACGGAACCGGGACCTCGAACTCGCACGGTACCACCCGGCGAGCACAATGCAGACACTGTGAAGCTGGAATTAGCCTGGAAACCCGAGGTAAGGAGCCACTCACCGGCCCATTGCTCACGCACCAGTTGTGCGAGGGCAACCCCCGGGGCCTCTCCAGCGCCTCCTCGAACACCTCCTGCAACGCGCCGATCGTCGGGAACCGCCGTAACCGCCCCTACCGCCATCCGGGAGCAGCGAAAATGAGGGGCAGGCAATCTCAGACGGGGAGGGGGCTGGGGACGAGGGGGGCGCACGGTCATCCGCGCGAAAGTCGGCGCGGGGCGGCTCGGATAGAGCTCCGGGGGGGCGCTGGGGCCAGCCTCGGGAATTGACTCCGGGAGTTGGCTGGGACCCGCCTCCGGGGCCGGAACGTTGCGTTGTTCTGAAAAGGAAAGGTCAGTGGGGTAAAGGATCGGCGCGGGAGTACTCACGTTGCTCGACAAGTGCCGCCACACGCTCCCGGTCAAGGCGAGCCCGGTAACGCGCGTCCCGGGCTTCCCACGCCATGAGGGGCGTGACCTTGTTCGTTTGCGGGGGCGTCGGCGAATGCGTCGGTGTTCGCGACATAGTTGACTTTGACGGTAAAATTTTTTCGATACGTGGCAGGTCAGGTGCCGGATCCCACGGTTGACCCCCAGTCCGAACCACCGGCTACGCGCGCCTCGGAGGGTCTCGGCGCTGAGGGGGGGGTGATGTCACGACCCCTCCCCTCCGGGCCCACCCTGGGACACCCCCGGAACACCCTCCGGGACCCTCCCTCCGACCCCACAGGACACGCCCCGCCATCACGACCGCCGACACCGCCATCAGCCGTCACCAGCCCCGATCAACGATCAGATCACGCGACTCGTGCCGGCCATCACGCATCACGCATCACGGCTCCATCCGCGCCAATTGATCGCGCACCCCACACATGTGATCCGGTATACAGCCCCTGCCGCTACTCAATAACCCCCGGAACCCATCCCAGACATCCCGGAACCCCGAGACCCGGCCCCGTAGTACTTATAGTGTAGCTCCCTGTTGTATTCAGTAGTCTTGATATTGCATAACTGTTACTTTGGATATTGCGTGCCCCTTGATTGACTGGTACGCCTTGTTTGGTACGCTTTGCATGCTCTAAGCTTTGGTACGCACTTCGCGACTCTTAAGTTACTAACTTGGTCTCGTCTTAGAACCTCCGGTTCACGACTCGACCCCCTCTAACTCTCAGCCACCCCCAACCCAAAACTCCCGGACTCTAGTCCCCTCTCCCGGGATTACCCCTGTCCTCGTCTTGAACCCCGGAGTCCTAGCCCCGGAGTTCCAGACACCCGAGTATCCGTAGATCAAGTCCGCATCGTAAGGGCATCGCTTTCCCGGAAAGCCCCCGATTCAGCGGAACCTGACAGTCCTCCGTTGCCAGGTTCAATCTTCCTGCTGACTGGAGCACCGTCTGCTCCTGGATGGGGTTGCCGCGGCGCTGGCTTCATTCCAGGAGGGGCATTGCCCAGAGGTGACGACCCCCGGGATGGAGCGCGGACTGGATCTCCTGGGGCGGTTGGTGGCCGCACACCGGCAAAGAAACGTACCTGCCCTGGGGTCCTGGTTCGAGTGGGTGTTGGATGAGGGTGAGCCCCTCCTGTCCTGGGAGATGCTGGCCGAGGAGGTGTGGTGGGAGCACGGGCCGGAGGGGATGGGGGAGGGCTTCCGGGGTTGGCCAGGGGGAGGGGATGGCGAGGGGGGTTCCGATTAGGGGCGGCGCCTCGTACTTTCTTGTAGTTTGCGTCCTGCTAGCTTGTAGAATACTGTACTTATAAAGAAAATGTATATACTTGGTCTTCCGTAGTCAAAACAGCGTAAGTAAAATGACGGGGGAACCAGGAAGAGCACCTTGCCCAGAATCCGGGGTGCTGCTGAAAAAAGGTAACAAAAGGGAGTAAGATCCTGAAAGGAAGGTAGAAAGTATACGTGGGAGTTGAATCCCTACTGAGTCCAGAGGCAGGGGTGATGCCCACTACTGCCCTCTGTGAGTCCTGCGCCTGGGGAGGTCGTTTCCTGGGTGCCGTTGCTGGAAATCCCGGAGTTTGTCGAGGGCGCCTTCGAGGTTCCGGCGCAGTTCCCAAGTGTCGTCTTCCGGGCCGTATCCCTTTCATCGTACGAGAAAGTGGGGTCGTCCACGAATGTTCCGGGAGTCAAGGATGTCTTCGACCTCGTAGTGGTACTCGTCCTCGACCTCGACTGGAGGAGGGGGTTTGGGTCGTCGTTCAGAGAAGGGATCCGGGGGGTGCCGTTCTAGGAGGCAGACATGGAATACCGGGTGCAGGCCTTTAAGTCCCGGGGGGAGCTCGATCTTGTAGGTGTGGGATGAGACCTTCTTCAAGATCTTGAATGGGCCAAGGCGCTTGTGATCGAGTTTTGGGGAGGGCCGGCAGGTGCGGAGGTGGCGTCGATCCAACCATAGTCGGGGGTGTCTTCCCGTTTTTGGTCGGCATGTTTTGCATAGGCCTGGTTCACGGTGTCGATTTCTTCTCCGAGAAACTCGTGAAGAGACTGGAGATCCCAGGCGACCTCGTGGGCGGCGTGTGACGGGATGTCCCGGAGCGAGAGCGTCAGTCGAGGATGGTACCCCTTGTTGGCAAAGAAAGGCGATACCCCGGTGGCAGAGTGCGGCATGTTGTTGTAGGTGAACTCGGCCAGGGGGAGCTCGGCGCGCCAATCATCCTGCAAGTAGTTGACGTACAGCCGGAGGTATTGCTCGAGGGACTGGTTGACCCTTTCGGTCTGACCGTCGGTTCCAGGGTGGTAGGCGGTAGAGAGGTTAGTCTTTACTTCAAGTGCCTTACACAGGGAAGTCCAAAACTTGGATACAAAGAGGGGGCCCCAGTCGGAGACGGTGTCGTCCGGGAGACCGTGTTTGGCGAAGACGTGCTCGAGGAACAGCCGGGCGAAGTCCGGGACGGTATCCGTGGTGTGGCAGGGTAGGAAAATGCCCTGTTTGGTTAGCCTGCACACAATGACGAGAATAGCATCGAACTCTTCAGATTCCGGGAGTTCGACGATGTGGTCCAGAGATATGGAGGACCAGGGGCGTCACCCGACCGGCAGGGGTTTCAGGAGTCCGTATGGTCGGTGTCGGGGGATCTTGGCTCGGAGGCAGGGCTCGCATGATCGAATGTAACGGGTCATGTCCTTCTTCAACCCTGGCCAAAAGTAAGTCCGGGAGATGAGCTGGAGGGTCTTACGTATTCCAGGATGTCCCCGGAGTCCTTCTTCAACCCTGGCCAAAAGTAAGTCCGGGAGATGAGCTGGAGGGTCTTACGTATTCCAGGATGTCCCCAGAGCTTGTGGTCGTGGTGTTGACAGAGGACGTCGTAGCAAAGTCGGGCGTGATCCAGGACGTAGATGCGGCCGTCCCGGAGGAGGAGTTTTTTGTCGGGGGACAGGGAGAAGGCGGGGTCCCGGTTGGTTCCATCGGGGGGTTTGCGGGAGTCGTGGTCGGTGAAGTACTTGTCTCGGGGGGCGCGGCGGATCTGACTCAGGGTCCCTTCCTCGTTTAAAATCAGTAAGGCATTCAAATGTTTGGGAGGGATCACCACGCAATGATTGAACGCATTGCGTTCCGCCTCTCGTTTAAAATCAGTAAGGCATTCAAATGTTTGGGAGGGATCACCACGCAATGATTGAACGCATTGCGTTCCGCCTCGAATGACTTCTTGGGGTAGACGTCCGGTCGACGGGTGAGGGCATCGGGCTTGGCGCCAAGTCGTCCCGGGCGGTACTGGATCGTGAAGTCGTACTCCAAGAGGATCTCGGACCATCGGGCCTGTCGTCAACTGAGTTGTTTGGTCGTGGTGAAGTACTGCAGGTTATTATGATCCGAATAGACCTGGATCCGGTGCCGGGCTCCCTCGAGGTAGGCCTGCCATTGCTTGAAGGCTTCGACGATGGTGAGGAGTTCCTTGTCGTAAATGTCGTAGTTGAGCTCGGCGTCAATCATGGACCGGGTGTAGAAAGCGACTGGCCGGGGCTCCCCACCGTCAGGTAGATGTCGTAGTTGAGCTCGGCGTCGATCATGGACCGGGTGTAGAAAGCGACTGGCCGGGGCTCCCCACCGTCAGACTCCATCTGTGAGAGGATCCCGGCGATGGCGTAGTCGGACGCGTCACATTCCAGGATGATCGGGAGGGCCGGGTCGTAGTGCCGGAGTACCGGGGCGACTGTGAAAGCCTCCTTGAGCAGGTTAAAGACGCTCTGGCACTTACTGTCCCAGTTCCAGGCGATGTCCTTACACGTGAGCCAGTTGAGGGGTTTTGTGATCCCGGAGTAGTTGTCTATAAACCTCCGGTAGAAGTTAGCGAAACCCAGGAAGGACTGTACTTCCTTCACGTTCCGGGGCTGCGGCCAGTTGACGATGGCCTCGACCTTGTGGGGGTCCATGCAAACGCCATTCGGGGATACTATGACACCGAGATACTCAACCTCTTCCATGTGGAATGAGCACTTCTTGGGCTTGGCGTGGAGGTTGTGCTCCCGGAGGCGTTCGAGGACTTGCCGGACATGTTTCTGGTGGTCCTCCTGCGAGTCGGAATAGATGAGGATGTCGTCCAGGTAGACGATCACAAAGACGTCGCTCATGTCGTGGAAGATGTTGTTTATGAAGTATTGGAATGTGGCGGGGGAGTTAGTCATTCCGAAAGACATCACAAGATACTCAAACAGACCATACTGCGTGCGGAACACAGTTTTCCACTCGTGTCCCAGGGCGATGCGGACGTTGTTGTAACCGGAGCGGAGGTCGATTTTTGTGTAAACCTTGGCACTGCGGAGTTGGTCGACCAGATTGCCGATGAGCAGGAGTGGGTAGCGGTTTTTCTTGATGATCTTATTGAGTCCCCGGTAGTTGACACAGAGCTGGAGCGAACCGTCCTTCTTCTTGGCGAATAGAACTGGGGCTCTGGCGGCAGAGGCGGAGGGTCGGATGAATCTCTTACCAAGCATTTCGTCGAGGTAGTCCTTGAGGGCCCGGAGTTAGACCTCCAACATGTTGTACACCTTGCCGAAAGGGGGGGCGGCTCCTTCCTCGAGGTCGATGGTATGGTCATAGGGGCAATGAGGGGGAATCTCCTTGGCGTCTCCTTCGGAGAATACGTCAGCGAACTCGTGATACTCCAGAGGAACTACTTCTCGGAGGATCTGCTCCTCGGTTTTCTTCTCCGGGGGAATAGCGTCCCCTCATAGATGTTCTTCCGGGAGAGAAGGCGAGGTGTGTAGCTGAAACGTGGGAGTTCCACCCTTCATGAGGCGGGTGAAGGGGGCGGCCCCAATGATCCTAATGTCGAGCGCATTTGGGTCGATCAGGGTTGCAGGTGCATCGGCCGGAGCGGGTGTGACGCGTGTCTAAGACCAGCCAGGGTAGTTCGGCCCTTTGTACTTGTTCCGAGGAATGTTTGGGAGTTGATCAGGGGCCTTGCGGTCTCGGATGGGCGTGGGGGGTGGTGCAGGTGTGGGGGGCGTGGCAGTCATCCCGGGGGTGTCAGGCGTCGGGTTGCTTCCTAGGGCCCGGAGGTGCACGGCGGTCAAGGGGTGGTTTTTGGGTCCCGGGAAGGTCATGGTGAGCATCCTCCAATCAATGTCGGGATTTGTGTTGCGCAGCCAGGGTAGTCCCAGCACCATCGGGGTCGATTCATGGAGTCGCGTGACCAGGAAGTCAGAGGTGAACTTGTAGTCGTTGTCCAGGGTCACGCGTCCCGAGTGAGACTTCTGAATGGGGCCAGAGGAGGAGGGGGTGCCATCGAGGCGTTGCAGGTGGAGGGGCTGGTCGAGGGAGTCATGGGGGAGATCGAGGGCGTCGCTGATGAAAACTCCGGTGGCTCCGCTGTCGATGAGGGCCGATATTGGTCCCGGGGCGCCGTCCAGCCTGGCATTGACAACAAAGGACCGGGACGAGCGGGACTGGAGTCCAGGGGATGGTAGGGGCCCGTCCTTTGGGGTAGGGTTCGGAGGGTGAGGGATGTCGAAGGGGAGTTGCTGGTCGTCGGGCGTCGGGTCCCGGGTCAGGCGAAGGGTGAGATGTCGCCAATCAATGCGGGGTCGAAGGGGAGTTGCTGGTCGTCGGGCGTCGGGTCCCGGGTCAGGCGAAGGGTGAGATGTCGCCAATCAATGCGGGGATTAGTGTCTCGGAGCCACGGGAGCCCTAGGACCAGGGGTGTGAAAGGGTGGAGTTTGGTTATCAACATTCAGAGGGTGTGAGTCTGTTCGTTGGCGAAAGTAACGGGCATACGCACGAAGTGAGTGATGTTCCCCACCGTAGAGGCGTCTCCATCAAAGAGGCAGAGCCGTACCGGGACCGGGAGTCGCTGAGCGGGTTCCAGGGCAAAGGTAGACCATGCTTCGTCGATGAAGTTGTCGGTGGCGCCACTGTCAACGAGGGTGTTGAGGGGGGTTCCAGAGGGGGTGAGGCGGGTTTTGAGGAGAAGAGAGTGCGAGGAGTGGGAGGGTAGGTAAGCCGTGAGGGTGTCCTGTATGAGGGGGTGAGGCGGGTTTTGAGGAGAAGAGAGTGCGAGGAGTGGGAGGGTAGGTAAGCCGTGAGGGTGTCCTGTATGAGTGTCGTAGAGCAAAGATGTGAGACCGGGGCAGAGAAGACGTCGAGGGTAGGTAAGCCGTGAGGGTGTCCTGTATGAGTGTCGTAGAGCAAAGATGTGAGACCGGGGCAGAGAAGACGTCAGGGTTGATTCCACGATTTAGGGCGTCTTCCGGGTCTAAATTGCTGGGTCGTTTTCCGAATACTCGTAAGTGGCGTCCTCTCCTTTGAAGGTCCAGGTGGCACGTCCCATGACCTGTCGTTGGGGGCACTCGGAGATGAAGTGGTTTTTCTCACCGCAGAGTATGCAGACACCCTCCCTTCTCCATTGTTCCTGCACATCTGTCGGGACCTCAACCCAGGGTCGCCCCTTTTTCGAGAGCCGGTTGGCCTGGAGGGCCTCTTCGTCCCGTTCATTGGTGAAGTCGGGATCTTCGGAGTCTTCTGGGTGTTCCTCGGGGCTTGGCGCGTCGCCCGGGTCG
Organism: Macrolepiota albuminosa; assembly: GCA_027475525.1. Lineage (NCBI taxonomy): Eukaryota > Fungi > Basidiomycota > Agaricomycetes > Agaricales > Agaricaceae > Macrolepiota > Macrolepiota albuminosa. Next base: position 1,400,480 of record JAMWFC010000032.1, on the reverse strand, counting down.
TTGGCGGCCATGGCGGCGTTGAGTTGGGCCTGGGGGCAGGCGCCGCTGCTGGGGTTAGTATTGGGCGGGCTGCTGATGACGCCAACTGTGGTTGGGTGCGCTGGACGTATACGCAGTACAACGCCGTCTCCAGCGCCTGGCGTATGGGTTTGTGAGGAGTCCCGGCAGGGTCCCGGTGTGCTTGAGCAGAGGTAATAGGGTGATGCACTAGACGATAGCGCCTCGGGTGCTACCTAGCAAGTGGTAAGCGTCGTAGTTTTGGAGAAGTTATAGAGAAATAAACGAATAGCACAGCGTAGCGTGCCCATAGGTGGCACCGTAAACGACAAAGATGAGATAGACGAAGCTAGCGCCAAACTTGGTGATAAAGTCAGGCAGTGCTAGCACGATTTGAACGCTAAGTGTAACTGGGTGTCCAAGAGGTTACGATTCGTTGTTATATACATGGCAAGTAGCTAGTTTTTATACTATGCGCTACGGTATTCCCAAAATAAGTCCATTGATGGCGCTACCAATTAGCGCCTCTCTTCGTGACTGTAGCTAACGGCCACCTGTCAACGGCGACCTGCAGCACATGGGTGACGGCGACCAACGGCGACTCTAGAACTACTTAGAAGTGGTACGAGTTTGCTCACTTTTTGATGTAATTTAATTGGCCATGCCATCCCGGGGTATGATCAGGGAATCCTCGACAGACGCCGTGAGCACTAATTCCGGCGCTAAACATTGTTCCATCTTTTGATAGATTTAAATGTTGGGTCTGCATGTATCCTGTCTCGTTCGTCATTGATTCCTTTAGACTTCTGATTGAGGTGCCTCGGTGATTGACAGCGCCAGTTGCTAACTCCTTTCAGTACTGATCGGGGTTTGGTCAGAGTCACCTCCCGCCGTTGTGCTAGCGCTATGAGTTCTGGGCCTTCTTTGGTCTTCAAAGTAACTGAGTGGAGGGCGCTGAGGGGCTGATACTGGGGATTGAGATGAATGGATAAGTCTTGCCATAGAGCGCCTGCGCTAGGGCTGCTCTGTACCCAAGGCTGGTCGCTAGAGTCTCTAGTGTGTCAAGTGTTGGTCGGCCTATAATGTCCCTTGATGCGCTCAGTCCGAGTAGAAGCCTATCACCGCGACTCACCAGGGGTCGGCCGCTGGGGGATGCAGGGGGACTGGGGTTTTGGGTTTGGGGGTTGGGGGTTTCGCCGGAGGGCCATGGGGGTCCTCTCCTAGGGTTCCAGGGGGGTCGGGAGTTTGAGTACTTGCTGCGGTCTTCCCAGTAGCGTTGGTCGATCTGCATGACAGGCCTTGTATCCGTTGTAGGAGGGTTGTTTCGGGGCGAGTCGGAGAACGTCCTTGATACGTTGCGGCAGGGCATGGCGGAGGGCGTACCGGAGGGCGCTGTAGTTCCAACCTGTCTCGTAAGCTTCCTTTTGATACGTTGCGGCAGGGCATGGCGGAGGGCGTACCGGAGGGCGCTGTAGTTCCAACCTGTCTCGTAAGCTTCCTTCTCAAAACGTACGATGAAGGTAGTGAAACGTTCTTCTGAGCGCATCCGGAGGTTGAAGAGGTTGTCCTCAGCCTCGGCCACGATGTCGTAGATCCCGAACTTCCCGGAGAACTCGTCGACGAAGGCTTGCCAGTGGGCAAGTGCCGGGTTGTTGGGGTCAAACTAGATGAGGGCCGTGTAGTGGTCGAAGGCGATCCCCTGGAGGTACGAGGCAGCAAAGGCCACTCGGGAGCTGCCAACCTGAAACGTGAGTGGTTTTGCCTGAAACGTATTGAGACATTGAGTGAGGAATGTACGCCATTTTTGGGGGTCCCAGCCCGTGAATGCATCAGGTTTCTGAATGTCCAGACGTCCTTCACGGGCGAGGGCGTCACGAGCGTCGTCCGGTCCGGCAGTGTTGCGGGGGGGAGGGCCAGCATTGTAGTAGTAGTAGTAATGATTACCCCCCCCTCCTTGTGGAGGAAAAGCACTGAGGGCGGGACCCCACCCGTCTGGAGGGCCTCCTCTGGGTGGCTCACCTGGGGGTCCACGCCTGGGAGGTCCGTTGTCCCAGGGGGGTTTGTTCCTGCCAGGGGGAGGCCCGGGTCTCCACGCAGGGACTGGCAGAGGCGGGGGGCCTGGGGGTCGTCCTCAAGGTTTGGCTGGAGGTGGCGGAGGTGGTCGGGGAAGGTTCAGTGGTGTCGGGTCGATCTGAGGGGGGCCGGGTGCGGGGTCAGGTGCCAGGTTGCGTGGGGGACGTTCAACCCGGGAAGGTCGTGCTTGCATCAGAGGCCGTGGGGGGTTCTGCAGATCGAAGTGGGGTGGGGGGTCGCAGTGGAAGTTGCGTTCTGGAGGGGCCGGGGCTGACGTAGGGGGCGGTACCAGGACGGGCACAGGTGTGGGACGTGGTTTGTTGTTGCCACATGTGAGCTCGTCGATGTAGCACAGCGTGTCGTCCGTGCTAGGGGTGTCCATGCGGGGTCTACCGGGGTTCGCCGGGGCCCGAGGTTGGGCGTTGTCCGTTTGTGGGAGCGGTTTCAGGGGTCTCTGGGGCTGTCTCCAGGTCTCGAAGGTGCTAGGAATAGAGTTAGCCCTACGGCGAGTTGACAAGCCTACCCTGCGGGCAGCGGGCTGATTGAATAGCCCTCCCGTTGGGTTAAGGGACCGCAGTATGGCCGAGGCGTTTTGCCGCTCTTCCTGTTGTCGTTGCTCCGGGGTGGGGACCGCAGGGGCTGCTGGAGCGGGTTCTGGGGGCTCCCGCCAGATGTGAATCAAGCAGCCCGGGTCTGCGGGGTCGTTGAGGGGTTGGGGGGAGGGGGACGCGTGGACTTCGTCGAGCAGTTGTTGCAATTCTTCACGGAGGATTGTGTTACGCCTATACTTTACCATAGTCTGCTCCGGGAGTTCTCCTCACGTGAGGCGGTCCCCGAATTCGACCAAGCAGTGGGCCCATTCCTCCAGAGTGCCTGTGAAGTTGTCGTGTCCGAGTTCTGTGAGTAGCGCCCTTGCCCGTTGCGTGAAGTCCTCCAGCAAGATCCTGAGCGAGCGGAGCACTTCGTCCCGTTGCCGTTCGTAGTCCTTGAGACGTCGTCGTCCCATTGGCGAGGGGGGAGTCCGAGCGGATGGTGCAGTGGTTGGGTAGTGTCAAGAGGGATAGTCGTAGTTGAGAGGTCCCCGGAGTTGGGGGGCAGGGCGCTGGTAACCGTAGTAGGGGGTGGGTGCAAAGGGGCCCTCGCTGGGGGGTATCGGGCGAGGTCCACTGGGTACTGGTGGGGTCTCCAGCAGGCCCCCGGGGATGCTCCGGTACGAGGGGACCTCCACGGGTCGTGCCATGGCTAAGTTGGGGGTGGGGTCTCCGGCAGGCCCCCGGGGATGCTCCGGTACGAGGGGACCTCCACGGGTCGTGCCATGGCTAAGTTGGGCGGAGGGGCCCAGCTGGCTGAGGGCCCCAGATCATAGAGAGATGGGTTGGGGGCCCAGTGGCCGTGGAGATATGGAGGTTCGTACGGGAGGGGTGGATAGACGGGGCGGGGGGTCTGTGCGGAGTAGTGATCGGGTACCGGGCGCCCATAGGGGTTGGTCTGGTAGCCTGTGAGGTAGTAGGTGTGAGTATACGTAGCCATCAAGAATGGTGTAAGGAGGGAGTCTTGCACAACAAATCCTGACCAAATGTATCAGCTTCCGATCATGACAAGTCTGCTCTCAACAAATCCGTTCATGACGAATGTAGTGATGATACAGCAGTGGTAAATGCCACTACCATCCACCTCTTACAACAAAGAGGATGGAGCCATCCAGACCCTCCAATTAATGGCCCTAGTGATGGTTTGCCACTACCATCCACCTCTTACAACAAAGAGGATGGAGCCATCCAGACCCTCCAATTAATGGCCCTAGTGATGGTTCCCCTAGATATAGAGTGTCAAGAAGGGTGCTCAACATTCTTCAAGATGAGGACAATGACCAATTTGAAAGTGAGGGAAGGCCGGCATTACAAAACCAAAAGAAGTGCAAGGCATTGCCTAACCAATTGTCAACAAATTACAAGCAACCTCGCAAGTCTCAAGCACAAATGCTACAGGAAGATGCAGCCTGATACATTGATATGCCTACACCAGCAAAAAGGAGTAGCAGCCGCACTAAGGTCATTTGACCAGTCCGCCATCATTGATGTGGGGAAGGGGGAAATGGTACATTACATTTTTGTAAACTATAGTGTTACAAAAATGTAGCAATGTCTATCATAATGAAAAAAAATTGTACAATAACAAACCATCCATTTTTACTTGTCTTCTGTTGCCTTCCATCTCTCAGTAAGCCAACTGGATGATTGGGTCTGTTGCATCAGCGGCCGACTACTTTGGGAGTTGCTGCGAGCCCATCCCCTTGGGCCAGGGAGAGGGTCCTTGTCACGACCCCTCCCCCCCAGAACACCACCCGGGACCCCCCCTCCGACCCCACAGGACACACCCCGCCATCACGACCGCCGACACCGCCATCACGCGCATCAAGAACCACCATCAGCTGCCACCAGCCCCGATCAACGACCGGATCATGTGACTCGCTTCCAGCCATCACGCATCACACATCACAGCTCCCTCCGCGCCAATTGATCGCATGCCCCACACACGCGATCCAGGTATACAGTCCCTGCCCGCTACTCAATAACTTCTGGAACCCATCCCAGACACCCCAGAACCCTGAGACCCGGTCCCATAGTACTTAAGCATAGTTCCCTGTTGTATTCGTTAGTCTTGATATTACACTGCTTATACTGTTTTCACTTGGTTACTTGAATTGTTGCGTGCCCTCTAT
>JAMWFC010000032.1:1239381-1395588 GCA_027475525.1 Macrolepiota albuminosa | reverse complement strand
ATATTGGTTCAGGCAGTTGCAGGAGGGCAGACATGTTTGTAGACAATATAATTTTCTGCAACCACACAGTTCTCAACCAAAGGATCACATGATAAAATATACATTTCCGTTCAGTGTCTGTTGATGACAAATGGATTCCGTTTGTCTTCGACTAATAGGGTCTGCTGTCTGCTGGTATCTGGCCTGTCCAAATTGGGGCATATTGCCAATATTGATGAGCAGTCTCATTAGATCTCTGGTACAATGGCTAGGTCCTGGCCATAGATATTTTGATCATGAACCTGAACTCTCTGAAGAAACGCAGGTGACCAAAAACAACAGTCATCAGGCAAAGGGACCTCATCCCATTTGCTGAGAAAAGGACACGACTGTCAGGTTCCGCTGACGACGGGGGCCTCCGGGGGCAAGCGGGTCCTTACTAGGCGGACTCAAAGTCTACGGAGAGTCTCCGGGTAACGGAGGGTGAGCTCCGGAGTTTTGGGTGATGCGTGGGGTGGCCACGGAGCGCCGGAGTTTGTAGGAAGAGGTAGAGCAGGATCCCGGGCTAAGTCCAGAATACGGGGCGGGAGTGGGCGGAGCCTTGCTAGGGCGGAGGAGAGGAGGGGTGATCAGAGAAAGAGACTGAGACTGGGAGACTGAGATTGGAACCGGGAGACTGAGTTGGAATTGAAGTGAGACTTTAGAGGGCTGAGAGACTTGAGAGAATAAGACAGATAGATTGAGATAGGTACGAAATAGACAAGAGAGTATAGAGACAAGTTTATGGCAATATCAAGACTACCGTAACGTACTACAAGCTACGGGTTAAGTACCAGGTGCCGGGTGAGTTCCGGGCCCCCTGGGCAAGGTCTGTACCCCTCCTCCATGTGGTGCATCCCGTGCGGTGTATTGTCCGGGTATCAGTCCTCTGCGGTCGTGTGGTCCTGGGGGGCACAGATGGGTTGCAGTGTATTGCCCAGGTTCGGGAGTGGGGGCGGCCTCCGATACGATCGATCGAGGCTTGGGACGGCGTCCGGGGCACGTGGCGTGTTGGCGGGGCTTTGGGCCTTATCCGGGGGTTGAGCGTCAGGTTGGGCCGGGTTGGCCTTGGTCAGGGTGGCATCGGATCTAGTCAGTCTTGTCCCGATGTGTTCTGGGGACGCGCTGGGGGGTTGGGTTTCAAAGGAGGGGTTGTTCCAGGCAGGACTTACTGGGGCTCGGGGTGGCGTAAGTGTGGCTCGTGACATCACCCCCTCCTTTAGCGCTGAGTCCCTACAAGGCGTCGGGGGCTGTGTCCTTCTTCATGGGAGCCGAATTTGAAGCTTTGAAGGTTGATGCCATCAGTTGGGGGGCTAGAAAAGGGCAGCGTCAGTCCTGGAAGGCTCCCTGTCTTCCCATGTCGTGTGAACAGACGCCTCTCCGCTCTCCAACCCCTCCCCCGGCCAGGGACAACTCCCTGGCCACCTGGAAAGAATACGATGCGTGTCGGAGTGCTTACGAGGGGCGCCAGGACTGCCGGCACATTGAGGAACTTGCCCGTGGGTATTCCGGCAAGGGTCTCACGATATTGCTGATGTTATCCCTGTTGTAGGGAGGATCTCGCAGACTTCGGACCCAGTACCGGTCACCGGGCCCTCGATGCTCCAGGCCCCCCCTGCCCCCGTCCCTTCGGTCCATGTCGAGCGGCTACCCACCCTCAGCATGGGCCAAGTGTGGGAGGTCCCTATGGTACAGCGGATCCCTCAAGCCCAGGTGACGGCGGAACAGTTTGCGACAGCCCAGGGGCGACATCGGGGGTCACCGGAGTGAGCTTGGTGCAAGGCGGCGGGCCCGGTGCGTGGCGTGAGTCTGTTGTCCCGAAAGAATTTTCTGCTGACTCTAGTAGTGTGTGATGTGTGCGCGTCGGGGAGTATCCTGCGAGTTCGAGGAGCCCACGGCGGGGTCCTGCTGGGATACCTCTATGTGCGTCGCATGCCGCCTTCGCCATGAGAGGTGTTCGGTGGTGTTGGTGTGGCGGGCGCATTGCATGGCCCGGAAGCAGGGATGGGGCGAGGAGTGGGTGATGAAGAGGTTGCGGGAGAGTCCCGGGACCAGGGCCCGAGCCAGGGGGTCCCCGGAGGCTGGGGGCGAGAGAGGTGGGGTCGCGCGTTGTCGTCCCCGCGGGCGTTGTGCGGTCGTACCACGCACTGTCTGGGAGTCGTCGCCTTCCAAATCGCCTCCAGCTCCGTGGGTCGACAAGGGCAAGCGACGGGCCCAGGATTTGTCGGACGAGGAGGACGTGCCCCCTGCCCAACGTCGTCGAGGGTCTCCAGGGGCTGGAGTCGCAGGTCCCTCGAGCTTCCCGGGGCAGGTGTATTCCCCTGGCTCTGGTCGCCCAATGCCCAGGCCCTCCCACATATCCGGGATGGGGGTGGACCTCGCTGCCTCCCGTCGTCAGCTCGAGGAGGCCGGGGCTCGTGAACGCCGTCTGTCGTTGCGCCTCTGGAAAGCCGTCGAGGAGGGCCAGCGGGAGCGACAGGCGAGGGAGGAGGTGCAGGAGGAGATGGGGGCGGTTGTGCGGGCTCGAGAGGCCTTGGAGGCGGAGGTGGCGGGTTTGAGGGCCCGCTTGGAACAAGGGGATGGGTCGGGGTCAGGTCCAGTGGCGTCGGAGGTGAGGGAGGCAGAGTTGAGAGAGCTGTTGGGTAGGGTGGAGGGAGCCCAGACGAGCTTGGTGCGCTGCCGGGGCTGGCTGGTGGGGAGTGTGGCAGCCGCCCATGGCGAGGCCATGCGTGAGTGTTCTTAGGCTCGCTCCGGGGCCCCGACTGACCTTCTCCTTAGGCTGGGCCCAGGAACACCGCCTCTTACTGGACGGGGGGGCTTCGGCGTATGCCTTCGTCCAGCAGGGCCTCGCGGCAACGCCGGGCCTCCCTTCAGAGGCGACTCGTGGCCTGGAGCAGTGGGGGCATTTACTGGCGGCCCATCAGAGGCGCAACGTTATCGTCCCGGAGTCATGGGTGGAGACAGCAACAGATGCGGGGGAGCCCCTCCCCTCATACAAGGAGCGAGTGGCCGCGGTGTTGTCATTGATGGAGGCTGCGATGGGGGCTCCTCCGGCGGGCACGGAGTCAGGAGTGTTGAGGGAAGTGTCTGGTAGTGGGGCAGGGGCATCGGGGAGTACCAGGGGGCCTTCAAGGTCGTAGGGGTTTTTTTTTTTGGTAGTTTTGTTTTCTTCTTTTTCTTTTTGTTGGACATTGTATCTAGTGTAACAGTAGTATGTATATAATCATCTGGAATGGTTTTCTTGGTAAGTGTAGAGGAGTAATAGGCAGGGAAAGGAAATGGGGAAACTTATGGGTGGGAGTTGAATCCCAGGTGAATCCAGAGGCAGGGGTTACGCCCTTGTAGGCCATCTGTAGGGTTTCAGCCCCAGGGGGCGCGGGACTTGCCAGGGTGGGCCCGGTGGAACTCCCGGAGCTTGTCGGGGGCGTTTTTCAGGTTTCTCAGGGGTTCCCAGGTGTCGTCTTCTGGTCCGTAGCTGGCCCATCGTACGAGGTAGTTTACTCGCCCACGAATGATTCGGGAGTCGAGGACGTGGTCCACTTCGTAAAGATACTTGTCATCTACTTTGAGGGGTGGGGGCCGGTCGGGGCGTTGTTCTGGGAGCGGGTCCGGGGCGTGTTTTTCGAGGAGTCGGATGTGGAACACGGGGTGCAGCCCCTTGAGGCCCGGAGGGAGGTCGAGCCGGTAGGCGTGGGAGGATACTTTCCGGGCGATCTTGAAGGGGCTGAAGCGCTTGTGGTCGAGTTTTACTGAGGGGCCCCAGGTCCAGAGGTTGCGTTGGTCGAGCCAGACTAGGGTCCCGGGGGGCCAGTCGGGCATGTTCTCCCGCCAGGGGTTCGCATGCTTGGAGTAGGCCTTATTCGCAGTGTCGATTTCACTCTGGAGGAATTCGTGGAGGTCCTGGAGGTCCTGGGCCGCTTTGTGGGCAGCATGGGCCAGGATGTCCCTGAGGGATAGGGTCAACCGGGGGTGGTACCCCTTGTTTGCGAAGAAGAGGGACACCCTGGTGGCGGAGTGGGGGGTATTGTTATAAGTGAACTTGGTGAGGGGGAGCTCAGCGCGCCAGTTGTCTTGGAGGTAATTGACGTAAATCCTGAAGTACTGTTCGAGGGTCTGGTTGACGCGTTCGGTCTGGCCGTCGGTCTCTGGGTGGTAGGCGGTTGACAGGTTGGTCCGGACGCTGAGAGCCTTGCACAGTGACGTCCAGAACTTCAAGACGAAGAGGGGGCCTCAGTCGGAGACGATGTCGTCAGGTAGTCCGTGCTTCGAGAACACGTATTCGAGGAAGAGCTGGGCGAATCTCGGGGCGTCGTCGGTGGTGTGGCATGGGACAAAGATGGCCTGCTTAGTGAGCCTGCAGACAATGACGAGGATGGCATCGTACCCTTCCGATTCCGGGAGCTCGACGATGTGGTCTATGAAGATGGATGACCACGGGTGCCTCCTCACAGGCAGGGGCTTAAGGAGTCCGTAGGGGCGGTGCCGGGGAACTTTGGCCCGGAGACAGAGTTCACACGCCTGGACGTACCGGGTGACGTCCTTCTTCATTCCTGGCCAGAAGTAAGTGTGGGAGATAAGTTGGAGTGTCTTACGGATTCCCGAGTGGCCACGGAGCTTGTGGTCGTGGTGCTGTCGGAGGATGTTGAGGCGTACGTGCTTGAAGTCCGGGGTGTAGATGCAGCCGTCCCGGAGGAGCAGTTTGTTATCTGGGGAGAGGGTGAAGGAGGGGTCGGGAGCTGGTCCGTCGGGGAAACTGTTCCGGGGGTCGTGCTGGGCGAAATAGTTGTCTTGGGGGGCGTCTCGAACCTGCCTCAGGATGCCTTCTTTGTTCAGGATCAGTACCGCGTTGAGGTGTTCGGGAGGGATCACCACGCGGTGGTTGAAGGCGTTTCGCTTGGCTTCGAAGGACTTCTTTGGGTAGATGTCGGGTCATCGGGTGAGGGCATCGGGCTTGGCTCCAAGTCGTCCGGGACGGTAGTGGATGGTAAAATCGTACTCTGAGAGGACCTCGGACCATCGAGCTTGTTGGCGGCTGAGGAGCTTGGTGGTCATGAAGTACTGCAGGTTGTTGTGATCTGAGTAGACTTGGATCCGGTGCGGGGTGCCCTTGAGGTAGGCTCGCCATTGCTTGAAGGCTTCAACGATCGTGAGGAGTTCCTTGTCGTAGATGTCGTAATTGAGCTCGGCTGGGATCATTGATCGGTGTAAAAAGCCACAGGTCGGAGTTCCTGGTTGTCCGGTCCCATTTGCAAGAGGATACCCATGATGGCATAGTCGGAGGCGTTGCACTCCAGGACAACCGGGAGGGCGGGGTCGTAGTGCCGGAGGATCGGGGCTGAAGTGAAAACTTCCTTGAGTAAGGTGAACACACTTTGGCACTTACTGTCCCACCCCCAGGGGGTGTCCTTCCGGGTTAGCCAGTTGAGGGACTTGGTGATACCAGAGTAATTGTCAATGAAGCGTCGGTAGAAGTTTGCGAACCCGAGGAAGGATTGCACTTCCTTGACGTTTTTTGGAGGCGGCCAATTGAGGATTGCTTCGACCTTTGCGGGGTCCATGCAAACTCCGTCCGGGGTGACGATGACGCCGAGGTATTCGACTTCTGTAGTGTGGAACGAGCACTTCTCTGGTTTTGCATGTAGGTTGTGACTTTGGAGTCGTTCGAGAACTTGTCAGACGTGGATTTGGTGTTTGTCGAGGGAGTCCGAATAGATCAGGATGTCGTCCAGGTAGACAATGACGAAGACGTCGTTCATATCGTGGAAGATGTCGTTCATAAAGTACTGGAAGGTCGCGGGGGAGTTAGTCATTCCGAATGGTATTACCAGATATTCAAAGAGGCCGTAACGGATGCAAAAGGCCATTTTCCATTCGTGTCCCAGGGCAATCCGGACGTTGTTGTAGCTGGACCAGAGGTCGATCTTTGAGTAAACCTTGGCTTTGCTGAGTCGGTCGACGAGGTCTCCGATGAGGGGTAGGGGGTACCGGTTCTTCTTGGTGATTTTGTTCAAGCCCCGATAGTCGACACAGAGGCGGAGGGATCCGTCCTTCTTCTTGGCGAAGAGAACCGGTGTGCTGGCCGCAGAGATCGAGGCGCGAATGAAACCCTTACCGAGCATGTCGTCGAGGTAGTCCTTGAGTGCCCGGAGTTTGACCTCAGACATGTTGTAGACTTTGCCGAGCGGGGGACTTGCGCTGTCCTCGAGATCAATCTTGTGGTCGTATGGCTGGTGCGGGGGGAGGTCCTTGGCGCTACCTTCAGAGAAGACGTCAGCAAACTCGTGATACTCGGGGGAAACAACTTCGGCGAGGAGTTGGTCTTCAGTCTTAGCGTCAGGGCCGGTGTTTTTGGCCCGGAGGTGTTCCTCGGGTAGCATCGGAGATACCTGGAGTTGGTAGGCCGGGGTGCCGTCCTGGAGAATTCGTGCGAAGGGGGTGCAGCCAATGATTTTCATGTGCGGGGTTCCGGGTGAGTCAGGGGGGTCGTTGGGTTTGGAGCTGGGCCTGGGGGGTTGGTGGTTCCGGGCGGGGTAGTGAGGCCCCTTGTAATGATTTCGAGGAATGTTGGGGGGAAACTTGATGGGTTCTCTTTGGGGAGTTTTGGGGCGTCCCGGGTCTTCCGAGGCCCGTGGGTAGAAATGATGGCGGCGGCGAGGCGGGCCCCTGGGTTAGGGAAGGTCATGGTGAGGTCTTCCCAGCAGATGTCGGGGTTCACCTCTCGGAGCCAACCACAACAACTACCAACACTTCACCTTTATCTTCATCTTATATGCTCATCAAAAGGGCTAAGCTCCTCACATCAACTTTTAGGATGCTCATTGCCTCCATCTGCACTGTTGTTTGTGCATCCAGCCCATCCAGCGTAACTACCACCTTAGCATCCATTTCACCTCCAACATCCACTCTCCAGCTTTCAACTGGTGCTAGCACTCTTACATTCTCATCTTGGAAAAGGCCATGCACACTGTCACGACCCCTCCCCTCCGGGCCCACCCCGGGACACCCCCGGAACACCCTCCAGGAACCCTCCCTCCGACTCCACAGGACACGCCCTGCCATCACGACCGCCGACACCGCCATCACGCGCATCAGGACCGCCATCAGCCGCCACCGATCACCATCAGCCAGCCCCCCCGGGACCCCTGCATCACGGACCCGGGATCAACCGCCATCAATGATCGGATCACGCGGCTCGCATCAAGCCATCACGCATCACGCATCACGACTCCCTCCGCGCCAATTGATCGCGCGTCCCCCACGCGCGATCCCGGTACGCAGTCCCGGACCGCTACTCAATGACCCCCGGAACTCATCCCAGACATCCCGGAATCCCGAGACACGATCCGTAGTACTTATAGTGTAGCTCTCCGCTGTATTCGCCAGTCTTGATATTGCATACTGTTACTTTGGATATTGCGTGCCCTCTGTTTGACTGGTACGCCTTGTTTGGTACGCTTCGACTGGCACGCCTTAGTATTCGCGTGCTCTAAGCTTTGGTACGCACTTCGCGACTCTTAATTTACTAACTTGGTCTCGTCTTAGAACCTCCGGTTCACGACTCGACCCCTTCTAAACCTCAGCCACCCCCAACCCAAAACTCCCGGACTCTAGTTCCCTCTCCCGGGATTACCCCTGTCCCCGTCCTGAACCCCGGAATCCTAGCCCCGGAGTTCCAGACACCCGAGTATCTGTAGATCAAGTCCGCATCGTAAGGGCATCGCTTTCCCGGAAAGCCCCCGATTCAGCGGAACCTGACACACACCTTTACCATTGTGCACAACACCCACCAGATGTTGAAAACGTGGACAGATTATATAAATGTAATGTATTGGGTAGGAAAAGAGTTTATTGCTAGACAACTTTTTCAATGGACAGACATTTATACTAGGTTTACCAAGGTGTATTCTTACAATGCAACCTTAGCTATTAATTAGCGGAGGTAGATATCAGAATAGTAACATTTTTTTAGTATAAATATGAGCATCTATAAACATGCTCCTCAGTTATTATCATGGACTTAGTCATGATGTCTGAAAAGTACGTCAATCACTGATGATGCCAACTGTGATTGGGTGTGCTGGATGTTACACAGTACAACACTGTTATAATGGAGCATCAGATGTGTTACTAGCGTGAATGATGCTATATGCATACAGTAGAGCATTATATAAAACAACATCTTGTATTCATTCTAGTTCTAGTCAAACTCAATACTGTGGTCTGATTTAGCACTGTGTGATACACACAAGATAGTTCTAGCTCGTAAGCGTCAGTTACATTTTTTTAAATCTTCTGCTATTGGCTTTAGACTCTAGGCTTGTTACCGACTAGGCAACTCATCACAAAATCTCTCAATTTTTGTTGGCATCATGTCAAAAATGTGCTTCTATGACTAGCTCACTTGATCCAGACCCTCCTTTCCCAGCCTCAGATACAGGTGATCCACATGTGTCTCAAGCTGTCAAGATGCAACCTGCATCTACTTACTAGCTCCTGCTAAAGCAGGATGAAAAGTTATCTTGCAATGTTAGCATGAGCTTTGGAATGCCAGGTGGGCTATCTGTATCATGGATAATGTCCATTGTATGGCCTGGTGGTAAACCAGGAGAGAGATCTGTGGTGTCAGAAGTTATGCTACCAGCAAGCCAAATGCCTTCACTGATGTATCCAGTATTACCTGAGAGCTCATCAGCTTAGTCTGAAGGTCAACCAGACCTTACCCAGTATTCAGAGATGTTGCAAGGCAGCGCTTTCATGCATAGCACTCTATTTCAGACTGCACTAACTGAATGGCATTTAAAGTACATGGCAGATGCTGCCACTGAACCAGGACTGTCATTATCAATGATATATGGACCAAAGCAAGGACCAACTATGATGGTCAGTAAGGAGAATGACAATGTCATATGGCTGGTAAAGGCACCATTGGTGCCTAGAACTCTGGAGTTGCATGGAAGAGTTGGCAAACAGCTACAGGTGAGGCATGAAGGCCTCAGAAAAGTTCTAGACTTAGAGTTCAAACTGGAGTCCTCAGATAATGAGGAAAGTAAAAGGTTGCATTCGACTCTGTCTATCCAGTTACAACTGGTACTGGACCAATACCCATTGGTTGTGAAGGAATTGACGTAAAAGCGTCTGCAGCTTTACATAGTAAAGCATCTACAGTTATTGGCTGCTAAGAGCCATAATGTACCTTGTGCAGATTTGACTGAATATATCAAACTATTTGTGCATATCTTTGAACTCAAAATGGTGGAATACCTCAAGTGCAAAGCAGCACAAGGGTCAGCAGTCTCAACAGCCACCTCAGCCAATTCAATGGAATGCAAAATGAGTGTGCGCCAATGAGCGCCATTGATTGCAGATGCAATGGAATTGCTGAATGTGCCTTGTCAGGCTAATGAATCTCAGCAAGACTATGTCAGGTGTCAGAATGCTGTGAACCGTCAAGGCAATGTCAGCAGAGTGCCTCAGCAGACATTATCTGAAGTGGAGACTATGATGATGACTCCAGCAGAGCCAGAGGCACTACTTGTTGTGCAAGAGGTTAAGACACCTCAAAAGCAAGTTACTATTAAAGAAGAGGTGGATGAAGTCCACATGCTTGAGAAGCAAACATGACTATGACACGTAGTACAACATGTTCACCTGGTAAACAACTGGAATAAACATGTCAATTATCAGAGGATGCACAACGAGGACTTGCATGATCATGGTGAGTTGTTGATTGACAACTAGGGGATTGCCTTTGAAAGACGTGAAGGTGTAATACCTGTCAATGATATGCAGCAACAATTTGCTGCTTGAACTGCTGAACCAGACAGAGATCCAGAGGGTAGTGATGATAGTAGTGATCACTATGATAGGAGGGAGCAGAATTGTCACAATAACAATGGTAGGGGTTGTGATCATAGACAGAATGATTGAGACAATAATAATTGTTATAATGGTGGCAGGCATGCTGGTGGATCACTAGCAGAGTGAGAGATGAGGCAACAGCCCATTCTACGGCCAGAAAAAACAGCCAACAAATATCTGTTTCACAGTCTCTGGGCATTCCCAATGCCCACACCTCATAATTTGCATGAAAATATGCTTAGAATAAATGAGGCAGTCTGGATCCATATGGATCATATGCATAACCATCTCACTCGACTGGTGAATGACTTTTTTGGAGTCAGGTTTGAATTTCCTGCTGGGGTAAGTTCCTGCAAATCTGATGGTAAGCACATTCATGCATATGCTGGAGGGCATAGGTTCTCTCAGCTGGAGGACTAGGCCATGGATGTCTGTTACCATTTGGCAGCCTGCTGCTATGGTGGAGACAACATGGACCAAGAGAGAATATTTGTGTTACACAAATTTATGAAAGAAGAGGCTCAGAATTGGTTCTTCCACCATGTCCTTCACATCAATCACAATAAATTGCATTGGACATTTAAAGAGGTTCTGATAGGACTGTATAATTGTTTTGTCAATGCTGTGACTATGCAGGAAGCTTAGGATGTCCTTAAAAAGGCAGTGTATGATGCCAAGACTGACATCCAGACATTCTATAATAACCTGGTGGGTCATACACAGAATATGGCCATCATCTATCCAGACAAATACACCATTTGCAAGACATTCCTGGACAGAATACCTGCAGAGATGAGGAGAGCATTGATACACAATGACAATTTGTCTCCAGAGGTCAATATAGTGACCAAGTTCTTGGCATACACCATTTGGTATGAGCAGTTGACATGAACTGCAAATCATTATGAACAGCATAATTCACACTAAGGGCCTGTGAACCATCAGGCAGTGAAGGTAGGAACCTTTCTTGTCAAATGGTCAGAGATGAAAAACAATTGCAATCCACAATTTGTCATTAGCAAGACAGTTCCTGGAGGCTAATGGCCTTGACCAAAACCCACTGGATATGTGCCAGTGAAAGATAGTCAACCCTCTTCAGGTTAAAACCAGGTAGCAGCTAGAGGGGGTGTAGCACCTGCAGCGCGTATGGCTAGCAAACTCAATATGGGTTCTGGAACGGTCCAGAAAAAGCCTGCAGGAGATCTCTCAGCATGCTACAATTGTGAGAGAGCTGGACATTTTGCTAAGAAATGCCCTGCTCTGTTCAAGGCACACATCCAAGCAGCCTATATGGCTGCAGCCCCCAGTGACAATGAGGATGAGGAGGTCATTGAGGAGGCTGAGGAAGGGCTGCAAGATGTGGCTGAGGGCTCAGAAGTAGATGACGCTAAAAGCATCCAGATTGATGGTGACAAATACATCACAATGGACGTGTACAACAGCAGCTACTATACTTGTAATGACAAGGAAGAACACCTGTTTGCACTGACTGAGTGCCATAGAGATCAACATATCTGAATGAGACGTGTTACTCTGCAGAAGGCAACTAATAAGTTGCAGTGGCCATGTTATACTCCTGAGGAGAAGAAGTGCTTGGTCACCTATGTTGATGTCAACAGACATCTGGCCTGGACTCTATGGGACTCAGGAAGTACCATTATGGGCATTACACCTCAGTTTGCTCACATCAACATGATTTGCATTCATGAGTTGGAAGAGCTATTGATGCTCTAGTTGGAAACTGTAGGAAGCCATGCCATGGTGCAGTTTGGTGCTGAAGTAAGAATAAAGATGTCAGATATGTTGACTAAGAAGTATGTGGACATAGCAAATTTTGATCACTATGATATAATTATTAGTATGCCATTTATGCATAAGAACAAGGTGTCTTTGAATTTTGTAAATGACATGGTCATTGTGAATAGTATGCCTATGAAGGCAGAGAAAGTTGTGTTAAGCAACATGGATGGTTGCTTGAGATGCTATCATGCAACAGAGAAGCGGTGCAACAAATGCAACTGACTGAATGGTCACAAGAGAGCAACTATACAAAAGGTAGAAGACAAGCAAGTCCTACTAAAAAGCCTGCTAGCAGACTTGCCAGCTATTATAATGTTGGAGAAAGAGTTTTAAGGAACTCTGAAGAAGGGAAAGTACCTGAATGCAGTCAGGTATACAAATGGAAAGCCTAAGCAGGCTATACAGCATAAAAATGAGCATGGTAAACACATGGTGGAGTCGCTGGAATGCCAGCTAACTAGCTCTTGAGTGAGAGTGGAGGATCTCATCAAGGACAAAGTATATAGTATAATGGAAACTGTGGGAAGCACAAGGTTGCTAATGGATTGATCAGTGCCTTGTCTAGGATTGCAATGGGCATATGACCCATAAATGCCATGAGAGTGGAATGAGTTGGTAGTGTCAATGGTGATGCATACTATGGAAAGAATGCAGTTGATCCAGACAGGAGAAGTATACCATCATGCATGAGAGGACAAGATTTCTGAAACATCAGATATTGTATTTGACAGGGTATCGCTGAAAGCAAAAAGTGTGCAATTGTTGTCAAATATGACAAGAGTAGCAAGGAGGCAACTAGTTGTAAGGTTGAATCTGGGAGATCTCACAAAAAAGCACGTATGTGCCTTACAGAAGCAATTTGAACCAAAGGTTCAGCTATATGTAGCACACATATTGAAAGGAAAAGGTAAGGCTATGAGCCTTACAGAGGAAGATATTCCTCAATTGTGCCAGCAATGGCAACATGAGTTTGCTAATATTATCAACAAGACAAAGGAAGAACTTTTACTATGGAAGGAGGTTAATCATGAGATTAACCTCATTGACGATAATAAGCAGTACAAGTACCATTTGCCTTGCTGTCTGCAAGCACTGCAGGATCAGCTTTGTAAAAAGACAAACAGATATATAAATGCAAAGTGGTGGAAACCACAACTAGCAGTGTAAGCTGCACCTTTACTTTGTATTCCCAAGAAGGATGGAATGTTACAAACTGCATTGAATGTGTGACAGCATAATGATAATACAGTCAAGGACATAGTGCCCCTTCCAGATCAGGAAGTCATATGCAAAGATGTTGCTACAGCAAAATATAGGTTGAAAATTGACCTAATGGATGCATACAAACAGATTTGCATATACAAAGAAGATATACCAAAGATGCTGTTTTTGTTCTTGATGGGGACATTTGTGAGCAATATCATGCAAATTAGTGACTGTAATGCACCAGCAACATTCCAGAGGTTAATGACCTCCATCTTTCAAATTGGAAAGTTTATGTACATCTATTTAGACAATTTATTTATTTTTTCAGATTCCATCAAGGAGCATGAGCGGCACTTATGAGTCATATTTGAACAACTACATAAGGCCAGCCTCTATCTCAAATAAAAGAAGTGCAAGTTGTATGTACTTAGTATAGACTGTCTCAGTCATGTCATTGATAAGAAGGGTATTTACCCAGACACAGATAAACTCAATAAAATTTGAGAGTGGCATACTCCACACATATAATGATATCCAGCGATTTGTTGGATTAGTAAATTATATTGGTAATTTTTTGCCAAATATCATGGCATACACTGGGCCACTAATGGCCATGACCCAGAATGGGTCCCCTTTTTACTGGAGACCACTGCATCAGCAGTGCTTTGAAATGATTAAGCGCATTTGTGTAAAGACACCAGTAATCTGGCCAATTGACCCACACATCAATGAGCCCATTTGGCTCATATGCAATGCCTCAAAGACAGGGGTTGGGGCCACATTTGGCCAAGGTAAAAAATATGGCAAACTTGCTAACTAGCAGGATTTATGTTCTGCAAATTCACTGCTGCACAGCAGAACTATGCAGTATACAAGTTAGAAACACTTGCTATTTTAGAAGCCCTCCTTAAGTGGGAGGATAAACTGATGGGATACAAGATCCTTATCATCACAGATCACAAAGCACTTGAGTTTTTCAAGACTCAAGTGCACCTATCACTGCGACAACATCGCTAGATTGACTACATGTTGTAATATCAGTTTGACATCACCTATGTAAAAGATGAATTGAACAAGGTTGCAGATTGCCTGTCTCAATATTTTGAGAGCAATACTTGAGATGATGTTTATAACATGCATGATTATGTTCAGGCAGACAAACACATTGACTTAGAGGGCGAAGACTTGCCCTTGCATAGGTTCTATGAAATCAAGGAATATACAGTTGAGCTATGCATCACGCAAGTGCAGAAATCATGTCATAGCAAGTGACTGCAAGAATAGTAAGAAGCTCACAATATCAAGGCCCAGAAGCTGATGGACCATGAGGCCCTCCAGCCAGACAAAGAGACAAGGTAAGAGGTGCCTTCTAGTGGTGCTGAGATGACTCTCTAGCAAGTGCTGAATTCGCATGATTGTCAGCCCGCACCAGCTGCCTAGCAACGTGCAATTTTACACACATATCTAGCAAGGATACAAGGATGACAATCTCTTTCTAGAGATTATAAATAATATCCAAGTGCATCCATGCTTCAAGATAAAGCAGCAACTTGTTTATCTTACCAGACTCACTAGGTTTAAAGTCATCTGCATTCCCTGAAAGAGGTTGTTGATCACAACTATCCTGAATCAGGCCCATAGAGTAGTAGGCCACTTTGAAACTCAGAAAACACTGGACTATGTGCAATGCTGATACTGGTGGCTACAAATGGCCAAGAAAATAAGTCAATTCTGCTTGACATGCGAGCTATGTCAACAGTTGAAAGTGTCAACATTGAAGCCGCCAGGGAAGCTTCATTTGCTTTCAATCTTAGTCAAACCCTGAGACTCAATTGGGATGGACTTTATTGGTCCATTTCTGGAGTTGAAGAGTTTTAACTACCTATAAGTAGTAATCTATAGAATGACCAGTATGGTGATAATGCCCAAAAGTAGATCAGTAGCAGACATGGTTTATGGCTACTGACCTGTGTAACAATGCATTGGGCATGCTAAGATTGAGGAAGTCCTGGGCAGTTCCCAGAGAACAAGTTGGAAAAATGAGTTGAATGGCAAGATTTAGTGAAGGTTAGCAATGGTAGTTGGCAAGAGTATGCGGTAAGGAAGGGGCACTAAAGACGAAGTATGCCTAAAGAAGATAGAGAGGTGAATATGAGTAAGTGTGGCAGATAGATGCGGTAAGGAAACTAGAGGCTTAGTGATGACTAAGCTATATAATGCCTGCTATAGATGCAAGGTATGTAGGTTCCATAAGCATAACTGCAGCAAGCAGGCTAAAAGTGTTCAGACAGTTGGTGACTATAAACTTAGTCAGCTCAAAAGAAATCTGAACCGTAGGGTGAACTGAGGGATATAAACTGGGGTACTCTGTTCAGTTTCTAACTAGTGACAATGGTAAATATTTATAGTAAAATGAGTTTGCCATTGCTAAGCAACTAAGCATCACCAAGGAGTGGAAAGAGTATAAGTAGTCACTGTGCATTAAACTAAATATTGAGAAGTTAACAAGAATACTGTCTGTCCAAGTAACAAGAAGGTGCTAAGCAGTGCCAGGTGCCAAGATGAAATGCCAGGCTATCAATTACAAGAAAATACCATCATTCCTGCTCATAAGTGCTGCCACTGGCTAGCACTACCATATGCTGCCTGAGTGATGCTATCTGTCAGTGCTTGCCGACAGCATGATGCCAGCTGTCACTTGTCATTCTGGCTGCTGTCAGCACTATCACTGATCAGGTACATTGCTTGCCATGCATGGCCATCAGGAATGGCTTAAAATAGATAAATTACATGTGCTAGGTTTGGAACGAGTGTGGCAAGGTGTCTGGAGCCAATGCCAAGCCTGCTGTTGATGTGCCTTGCCTATGTGTGGTCCTATCAATGGTCCATCTTATTCTGATGAAGACAACCATGACAGCCTCAGACTTGTCTTGGATCTATCTCAAGGAGATAGTACACCTTCATAGATTGCCCAGCTCGATTGTAAGTAATTGAGATGCTAAGTTTACTTCCAAATGGTGGAAGGAGCTGTACAAGCTGCTCAGAGCAAAGTTGCTCATGTTGATGTCGTTTTATCTGCAAATGGATGGCCAGACAGAATAGGCAAATAGAAATATTGCACAGATACTGTGAGTGTTTGTATATCCTGATCAGAAGGACTGGGTGGATAGATGTCCACTCATTAAATTTGCAATAAATACAAGCATATCCAAAACCACAGGGTATTCACTCTTTGAACTCAATAATGGCTATATGCCATCCATGATTTGTAAACTTTGCACTGACAAAGTTATTCATGTTAAAGTTAAACAGTTTGTGCACAATTGTCAGGTTTTGCTGAGTCAGGGGCTTTCTGAGAAAGCAATGCCTTTATGAGGCAGACTTGATCTACGTATACTCAGGTGTCTGGAACCCTGGACTAAGCTCTGGAGTTCAAGATGCAAACAGGGGGATTCCCAGAATAAGGAACTTAGTCTGGGGATTAGGTGAAGTCAAAAGAATTAGAGAGGTGGAGTCAAGTTGAGGACTGGAAGTTCTAGGACAAGACCTGGTTAGTAAAGTTTAAGTTGCAAAATGCATACCAATCTTAAGAGCACACAAACAAATTGAGCATGCCAGTTGAAGCATGCCAGCCAAGCATACCAGTCAGTGTGTACTAGTCAATCAAAAGGCACACAAGCAATCAAATGTAATATCAAGACTCAAGTACAACAAGTGGGTGGCTACTCGTTAAGTACTGGTGGAACTACTCCAGGTTTCTGAGGGTCTCTGGGATGTCTGGGTCAGTTCTGGAAGTGAATGGGTGGCAGCAGAAGAGGAAAACTGTATGCCAGGAATTGCACAGAGTGCACAATCCATTGGAGCAGAGGGGCAGCACTAATGTGTGATGCGTAATAGCTGGGGTGATTGGTGTGATCTGATGATCAGTGGGTGTGCCAGCAGACAGTTCCAGGATCCATGACATACGGCTGTCAGGGGGCACAGCGTGATGACGGAGTCTGTTGTGCATGATGGTGGTGTTGGTGGTCATGATGGCGGGGCTGTGTCATGGAGTTGCAGAGAAGTTCTGGATAGGGCTCTGGAGGTGTTCCAGGGTGGTTCTGGGTAGGGGGGTCATGACAACAATGCGCTAAGAAACTTAGCAAATGCCCATGATATGATTATAGAATTGCATGTATAGCAAACAAAACATGCAAATAATTGCAGGCGTAATGACCCAGACATCAAAAAAGGGAACCTAATATATCCCTTGACAAAGAACTTGAATTTGCGAAAAGGCAAAGCAAGTAAGCTATATCCTAAGTGGATTGGACCATATAAGGTCCTTGAGGCTGAGCTGAGCACATCTAACTATGTGCTGGAGCTACTCCATGCACTGCAGGCATGCAGGATAGTGCCTAAGTTCTATGTGTTGCTGTTGCAGCCATACTTAGCCAATAGTGATGTGCTATTCCCTAATAATGTGACACTGGAGCCATATGACTTTGGAACTGGCGATGACCAGGAATGGTTTATAGATGACCTCATAGATCATAGGTGGACAGGGGGAAACCTTGAATTCAAGGTAAGGTGGAGCTTAGGTGATACCACCTGGGAGCTGCTAGTAAACTGCAAGGATCTTGCAGTACTGAACTGATACCTAGAGCTGCAGAGCATGAAACGCCCTTGACAGCTGGCAAAACACACATAGAGCATGTGAGGTGGTGAAATGTGGATGAAGTCCACTTTGATACCTGATTAAAGACTAGGTGGCTACTAATTGTAGCTGTTTACCCAACTCTGATAACTGGTAAAAGACTGGGTGGCAAATATTTATAGTTGTTTAAACCACTGGCAGAGTTAGGAGATTTTTTTTCTCTTTTCTCCTCCTAAGTCCCAATATATGTAGTTGGCATGTCTTTGAGTAATGGCCTATTGGGGGCCTAGTAAAACTGATCAGAGCCTGCAAGGCCCTGGTGGAGGAGGGAAACCTCCTAACATACAAAATTACCCAGATCAACCAGACTATCAGAGGCAGCCGCTGTATCTGGCAGGCAGCCATACCAGATAGTGGGTGTGGCCTATCCAGGTCACAAGGAACCACTACCATATCAGATCCCCCTCTACTTGCAAGAAATGGAGGTAGACAATGAGGGGCACTATAAGTACCCAGAAGACAGAATGCACAAGGAGCACTACTATCAGGTACTGCTAGCATGACTGCAGGCATTGATACCAACATATGTGGGTGCAGTGATGGGACCACCATCCATATCATAGGTGCATCAGCCTGTGGCTGAGCCATATATATAGACTATGCACCACCAGCGCAGGAATCAGCAGTGCTAAATGCACTCTTTAGCTGACTAGAAGCAGCAGGACAGCCAGTCCCTGCAACTGTGTCCTTTCTGCAGGACAGTTTGGCTGTTGTCATGATGGAAGGACTGCTTGACCTGATTGAGCTAATGAAGAGGCAGTATGTATCAGCGCTGGAACAGATTGACCGCATGTCTAAGCGCAAAGTTTCAACAGTTGAGGAACTGACCACTAAGGTCAAGAGAGCTAGATATTAGCTTATTTGACTAGGCAAGCCTCCATGGGCTAGGATGCCACCAGCAGTGTGACTAGCATGCTCTGAGCAGCCTGCTTAGCCTGTTGCTTTATCATCTTAGCTACCTATCCCAGCCACTCAGGCCTTGTCAGAGCCACTAGCTGTAGTCAATGAGCCTTTGGCTAGACTGTCTCTGGGTCAGCATAAAACTGAACCACCTCAGGCCTCATCTATGGGGTCCAAATCTATCACTGTAGCACCAAGGGCACCTATTCATAACATTTCTCAAGCTGAGCCTGGAGAGAGAACTCTGGCACAAAATGTGCCTGCTCCTCTGGTGGCTCAGCCACTCTGTGCATCATCTGCCCCAGCAAAGCCAAGGCCATTTCATCAACATTGTGGCTGCAAGCTGCTTCTTAATGCCTTTAAATTGGAGGTCATAGCCTTTCCTGCTGGCATTCCTGCACAAGCAGGAGAAGTCCAGATGCAATTTATGCTGCCGGTATTTGTACTAGCTCTGCCAAAACATTATCCTGTGATTGTCTTGACCCCAGACCCCCACACATTGGAACAATATGATGGTCTGGTGGCAACCTCGAGAGGAAAACCCATGCCTAAAAAAGGCAAAGTGCCAGTTATGTTCTTGTCCAATGAGAGTGACTATGGAGAGTCAAGCTTGGAGCAGAAGGAGGATGGCAAGAAGGGGGAATCAGCAGCGGACCAATTCCAATGAGTATCGTGCAATAAGCACATAGCAAAGAAGAAAGTGAACTGCACCAAAGAGCTGCAGGCCCTGAAATATAGAGCTGAAGATGATTTCTCAGAGAGAATTCTTGACGGTTTAGAGGTGAAAGTATGGGGGCTGCTTGATGTTGAGCAAATAAACTCATGCTTTAAAGGAGCACTCAGCCATTGCACATATTATTTGTATGCTACAAATACTGTGCTGATGGGAGCTGATGCCAACAGAGCAGCGTTGTATGAGTATGCCTCTGGCCAGCATGCCTACATTCTGGATACAATTGTCTACAAGCATGCCCTGCATGGTCTTCCCTACACTCTGTTAGAGCTGGACCAGCTCTACAAGTATTACATGAACATTCATGTCCTGTGTCACAACAGAATTGTTGCCTATACAGTGGCTCAAAAAACTGTCCCAATGTTTTATACTTTTTCAAAGATGACATTGGCATGATGGATGAGAAGTGTCTAAAATCCTGATTAAGTCATGTAAAATACTATGACATTGTAGCTACAAAATGAATTTAGGTTTATATAATTGAGATCAAAACTGATAGAGCAATGGTCATTTTAAAATATTTACTTATTGAAACAGTTTTTTGAGCATCTTTAATTTTTCAGGTTTATCCCTATTTTACTCAGAAATAAAGAGTAAGTTGCATGTGACTTCTGAAGATAAACAAAGTCATGTGACCATGTTTTAGATATATTTTGGAGTAGTTCAAGCTGGTTGAACCACATCTTGACCTTCAACCACCATCATGAACCTATTCCTCCTGCACAACACTCTACTATTGCTTCTCTTCTTGCTCAAGGGTATTCTCTGCATCAGATTAAGGCTCAAACTGGTCTAGAGAAGTCTACTATTGAGAGGATTGGTAGAGAGTTGGAGATGGACAAGGAAAACCATCCTGGAGGCTGTCCTGCTAAGCTTACTCTACATGATAAACAGGCTATTGTTCAACAAATCTCAACTGGAAAACTTGATACAGCTGTCCAGGCCACCAATTTTATCAACAGCATCATTTCCAACCCTGTCTCTCCTCAGACTGTCCAGAATGTGTTGAAGGAGAAGGGGTATCGGTCTTTTAAAATGGCTACTGTCCTGTATCACCATGTGAAATTGGTTTGCTATGTGAAACTTACATTTAGCAGCTTAATACACCTACCCTCAGCATCCTAAAAAAAACATAGATGAATACAGTATAGATAATGAGGGCTCTATTGTTATCTAATAGAAAATTGAAGTTGTTGAAGTGTAAAAAATTCAAAAGCATGAAATCAGACCAAGTTTTGTCACCTTGTTATCTAATAGAAAATTGAAGTTGTTGAAGTGTAAAAAATTCAAAAGCATGAAATCAGACCAAGTTTTGTCACCCTCAGGCTCGGTAAAATGAATCAAGAAAGAGTGTTCAAAATTTTATTACACAGAATCCTTTGATACATACATATTGTCTTAAATATAACTTTCTGAACAATAAAACATGGCAAAAAGCCTCAGAAAGTAGAGATCTTTGTGTTGGACTCAAGAAAGCATGACAATCTAGGGGCTATTGAAACTCCACATGTGGTGTAGAGTGCTAAATCATACAATCTTTACCCTGTGACCCAGGTGTGATGGCACTTTCACTTCCCAGATTTTTAGTACCTTTGACTCAGTCATGGCCCGACGTCTTTCACATGGGATGAATTTCCCTAAAGATATTCACTATATACTAGATCATAAGTGACTTAATATTGCCTGGAAGTTTCAAGGCCATGCGTCTAGTGGTAAGAGCTACAAAAAAAAATGGCAAAAAATTTCATCTCCCAATAGACAATAGTATTCCTCCATCAGTTTCAGTCTTAATTACATAAGCCTAGGCTCATTTTGTAGCTACAATGCCATAGTATTTTACATGATTTAATCAGAATTTTAAGTACTTCCCATCCTTCATGCCAATGTCATCTTTCAACAAGTATAAAATATTGGAACAGTTTTTTGAGCCACTGTATGTTGATTACAGAGCTTCAAATGTTTGTCTAGTGAGCAGTTAAGGCTCTGCATGATTGAACCATGCAGCTTCTGATGAAGGAGCCTCAATATCTAGACCTTGTCAACCTGATGCAGGGTTCTGACGATCTCGTTTTTGTGGAGCGATGACAAATTCCAGAGTGCTTTCTGTGCATAAAGAAAGATGGTTTCATGGTGCTGCGCATAATATGCACTTAAGACCCAGCCATGCTATTTGACCTGGATCAGCTAGCGCAGTACACGCTGATTTTTGATCACCTCAGACTAGAGAACACCTATCAGAGCATCACGGTTGACTATGCATACCGCATGCACTGGCTAACCCTCTTTGGGTTTGCATTGTGTCAAGCTCTCTGTGCTAATAGCATAGCCAAACCTGTAATTGTTTAGCCCATGACTCTTGTTATGGCCCATCCAGGACTATATCATGAGACAATTGCCTTATATAATGCTATGTTTCCCGAGCAACTATTTGAGCTCCAACGTGAGCCTAAGCTTGAGATCCATCAAGTTTACATGCCCAACAAGCATGCACGGAACTTTTCTGATGATGACACATTACACATCCTTCTACACAACCAGATCCTGCTAAACTGGATAGACTACACATATACTTATAGTGTGGTCTTTCTGGAACAGCAGTTCCACTCACCTACAATGTCAATGGACATCTTTAAACAGATCAATGATGAGTGCATGGAGTGCCTATTTACTTATAGCACTCCACCTGCAATCCTGCAATGAAATAGATGGCAGGAAATGATCGAAGATGACTATTATTGTCTTATGTTCAAACATCATAAGGAGAGTAATCTTCTGATTGACCCTGAGGCCAATGGCCTCTATTATCTAATTGGCATGGACCCTAACCAGGTCAGTTTTTTAAACTGAATGTTGGCATATGGTATGCTATCCACCATTCCTCCAGCTATTAATGTCATACTTACTGAGTCTATGGTGATAGATTTGCCTGCAGTCAAGAAGTCAACTACCCTACCGAGAATAGAATTGGTGCCTCCCCTTCCTGCAATTAACATCACACCAGAGGAGGAGTCAGAGATGATGGAGACAGGCATGGTTGTGGGGTCCTCATCAGACAGGTTATATACCCATATTGTTTAGGTAACTTTGAGTATGCACTCAACATTTTCAGGCTGACATGCACTCCAGTGTAGCATGTATATATAGCAGACTCATGTTGTTGGAGTCACTCTTTTATTTTTAATTTTATCTTGCTTTTTTGCTGCTGGCCTAGTATGCACATTAGCATACTAAAATGTCATAATAGTCAGTGCTTACACCTGACACTACGATCTTGAATGTGATACTAACGCCCTACAGCAATGCAATGTGCATCACCAACTGATGTTGCACTATCATGCATATGCCGTTCCCAGTTCAACTCCTCTCCTAAGACCAAGTATTTGGTCTCATTGGGGGGTATGTAACAGAGCGTCAATGATGCTATATGCATACAGTAGAGTATTATGTAAGACAACATCTTATATTCACTCCAGTTCTAGTCAAATCTGATATTGTGGTCTGATTTAGCACTGTGTGATACACACAAGATAGTTCTAGCTCGTAACCATTGGTTATAACCGTCTCCAGCACCTGATGTGCATAGTTGTGAGGAGTTTTTAACAGAGTCTTGGTGTGCTCAAGCAAATGAGATAAAACAACATGCTAGATGATAGTGTCTCAGGTGCTACCTAGCAAACTTTAAGCACTAAAGCCTAGGCAAAGATATAGAATAAAGAAGAATAGTGCCCATAAATAGCACTGCAAACAATGAAGATGAGATAAATGATGCTAGCACCCAACTTAGTGACAAAGTTAGGTCAAGCTAGCACAATTTGAATGCTGAGTGTAAATTGGGTGCTCAAAGGGTTACAATACATTGCTATGTACATGCAGCATAGCTATCTTTTATACTATGCACTACTGTATTTTTGAAATAAGTCTATTCATGGTGCTATCAATTAGTGCCTCTCCTCATGGTTACAGTTAATAGCAACCTGTCAATGGCAACCAGCACACACAGGAGACAGCAATCAACAGCATTATAGCTCATTAAGCAACTCTAAACTAACTTAAAATTGTATGAGTCTGCTCACATTTTAGTGTAATTCTAATTGGCCAGGCCTTTTCAGGATATGGTCGGAAAATCCTTGACAGACACCGTGAGTTCTACTATTGGCACTAAACATTGTATTAATTCTTGATGAGTAAAAGTGTTGGGTTAGAATATATTCTGTTCTGTTGTTTTTGGTTCTTTAGACTTCTGATTGAGGTGCCTTGTCAAATGGTGGCACCTAATGCTAACCCCTTTTTGGAACTGATCAGGGTTTGGTCAGAGTCACCTCTCTGCCACCATGCTAGTGCCATAAATCCTGAACCTCCTAAATCTTTGAAGTCAATGGATGGTGTATGCTGAAGGATTTAATAGTGGTGGTTGGGACTCATAAGCAACCCTTATAGTTTGGAAAACCCTGCAGAAACTGTCCTTCATGCTCACTGCCCAACCAGTAGCATGCCTCAATGATGTGCCCTATGTGCTTACAATTGGTATTGGCACATACAAGTTTCAGCCTCTGTGGTTTAATATTTGCCTGCAACACAGTTGTGGTGACTCCTGCAGCCAACTTTTATGTCCTCAGACACTCTCAATAGACCATGAGGCTTGCAATCAATTCTGTCAAGGTCAGCAAG
Source organism: Macrolepiota albuminosa (assembly GCA_027475525.1). NCBI lineage: Eukaryota > Fungi > Basidiomycota > Agaricomycetes > Agaricales > Agaricaceae > Macrolepiota > Macrolepiota albuminosa. The sequence continues at coordinate 1,371,709 of JAMWFC010000032.1, read as the reverse complement.
TTGTACAGGCTAGCAACAATAGTATTCCACAACTCAGGGAGGGCGTTCATGATGATAGTCCTAAATGTCTCATCACTGATGACCACATCCTTCTTCACTGCATCTTGCCATTTGATGTGCAGGTCTGCAAGATATATCATGAAGTCAGCACCATCAGCATACATTGTGGTGCAAAGCTGGTTCTTGGCACCCATAGCCACCAGGATCAAGATTGTGCTGTAACCATTGGTAAGTATCTTTCACATGTCAGCCACCATCCTACTCATTTTTATGCCAAGTCCAATAGGGTTTTTACAATTGTTGACAATCAGAGACAGTGTCCATGCATCTTTAACATCCCACTCCTCTGCCATGAGGTTCTGGAAGGACCAGGCAGTTTGCTCCATGGTGTTTCTGTCTGTCCTCACCCCTTTTTAATTACCAGGCTTTTTGGCAGCCCTCAAATCAGTAGTAGTTTCATCTGTAGATCTAAACTTATAATAATACGTTAAGTCAAGCCTCAGTGTTGTGTCTACATGAAGGTAAACAACTATATTTCTATACCTATAATAATACATTAAGTCACTTTGTAAACAAGGTAAATATAAATAAGTCACATATGAGGAAATGATAATGTACTTACAGCCTCAGTGTCATGCCTACGTGGAGGTAAACAACTGAGGCTAGAATTGGGAAATCAACAGATGATGTATCTACTTCACATGACTGAATATATGTACTGAGATAGACTTATGGTCCAACACAACCCTATCGGTGCAGAAAGAAGGAATTATTCATTATCATCTTTGAACAATACCAAGTTGATGAACAAAACATTCATGCAGTAGGCAAGGCAGAGGTTTGGTAAGTATGTCTGCCATTATATTATCAGTAGAGATCCAAATTGGTTTGAATGACCCTGAAAACATGTGTTTCCATATGAAGTGGTAACATATGTCAATATGTTTGGATTGAAAAGTGGTAGAGTCAGATTTTGCAATATCAATAGCACTCTTGTTGTCACAGAAGAGGGGTAAGAGAAGAGGGACAGGAAGGCAAAGAGAAGTTAACAAAAGACAAATCCAAATTGCTTCTCACATTGCATGAGACATTGCCATGTATTCAGCCTCAGTTGAGAACAAGGCTATCATATGTTGTCAAACAGAAAACCATGAGATAAGGCTTGAGTATAAAAAGAATGCATAATCAGATACACTTGTCAAGTTTTCATGTCTGAAGCCCAGTTGGCATCAGCAAAACCATAGCTGGTAGGAAACAATAGATGAATAGGAGCAAAATCTGATTGAATCAAAAAATTGTATTTCAAGGCTAAGTTCACGGTACCTGCAAGATAATAAAGGACACCCTTTGCAGTAAGTAGATGACCACAGGTAGGATTTGAATTAAATTGGCCTAGACTCATTGCAGTGAAGGCCAAATCGAGATGTATACAAAGACTGAGATAGACATTGATAATGGATCTTTATATCAGCATCTCAAATGTCAGGGAGAGAGTTTGGAGGAGGTTCTAGGATGGAATGTAGAGGATAATACAAAGGGACAGCTGAGGTCTTAGCATTCAACAAGTTGTAGGTGGAAAGTAAGTGTGTTATGAAGCCTTTTTGTGATAACCATAATTTCCTCTGAGATCTATCTCACTCCATCCAGATACCAAGGTATAATGACATTGCTCCCAAATCAATGACTTTGAAATGATTGTTGAGTTCCTTGATGATCCAGTGATAAAGTAGAACAGAATTTGTAGCATTTAGGCCATCATTGACATGGATACACATGATGATAAACAGAGAAGTGCCATCATGTGGCATGGGTATAGAAGAATCAGGAGGAGTATCAAAATATCCAATAAACACAGCATAATTGACTTCACAATGTGTAAGGCCTAGTCCTTCAAAAGCCCATCTAAGTGTGATGTACCATTTATGCAAGGACTGTCTAAGACCATATAATTGTAACGAAGTTACAGAGATTGTGAGAGCTTAGGTTCACACTGCACAGAATCAGACCAGTCCGGTCTATTGACTATGTAGTATCAACACAAAATAAGCTGCTTTGTAAGCAGCTGGTAAACTAATTTATATAATAATGTAAATTAATATTATATTATAATAAATATAATATAATAGTATCTACTGTAAGGTAAGTAAAGCTATGTGGCCAACGCCACATAGCGGACTACGCTACACACCCCCCAATCAGACCAAGCTACGGTTTTGAGATAATACGACGGTCATGCCGTCGGTAAGTCAGGGACGGGGGCAATGGGAGAGCCCCCAGGCTCCTGGAATGGATCGGCAGTCGCGTCGTCCATGTCGTAGTCGAGGAGTTCATCCTTGGGTGCGGGCGCATAGGAAGTACCCGAAGGCCCTGCTACTGGCAGGGAATCGTCATAGTCCCGGAGGGGGGACAGTGTGAGATTGGGGTCGATGGTCGACCCCGGGACAGGTGGTTGGGGATCAGGCAGATCCCCGGTGTCGGACGGGTACTGGCGCGTCCAGATTTTGCGGGCATGAATGTCTTGCCCAATGGAGAGGTACATCCCCTTGGCGAGCGCGTCGTTGTATGCACGACAACTGTCCTGCTGCTGGAGCATCAGGCGTTGGCGGTCGCCAATGGTGGCCTTGCGCCACCCATCCCACTGCAGGATGGACTGGGGTGTACCGTAGTGGTCGAGGCGTTGTAGCCTCTCGTCGTCGATAGCAGCCGCCTCGTTGTAGAGCCGGCTGTCGCTGAAGAATAGATGGGCCAAGTAGGTGACCCCATAAGTGTACGCGTGGTCAGCCCAGCTGACCGGAATTTGATTGTGAAGAAGGACGCGTAACGTGTCCGAAGTGGTGAATACGGAAGCTGACGCTTCCGGAATGTCCACAGCCCGAACCTCGAAGGTAGGGTCGTCGGCGTGGAGAGGCTCAAAGGCTTGCCCCGTGGCCGCCTCGTACTCAGCCACGGCCTCTTTGTAGAGGCCTGGCCTGGCGAAGACATAGGCCAGGTACTTGTATACCGTGGCCTTGGAGGGGCGGCTGGCGCTGAGGGCGCGTACAAGCGCAAACCCAAAGAGGCTGCGCCAATGAATGCGCATGGCTCGGTCCAGAGCCAGACCGGTCCACACGTTGGACGTCCCAGGGCGTCCATAGAGGAGGGCGTATGAGCCCAGGTAGTCCAAAGCAAATGGTTGCTTTGGATCAGGGGGGGTAAGGCCGATGAAGGCGATTTTCTCTCCCTCTTTGCGGCGATAGAGCCGCTGATGACGCCAACTGTGGTTGGATGCGCTGGACGTATACGCAGTACAACGCCGTCTCCAGCGCTTGGCGTGCGTAGGTGTGAGGAGTCCTGACAGGGTCCCGGTGTGCTCGAGTGGAGGTAGTAAATGATGCGCTAGATTATAGCGCTTCGGGGGCTACCTGGCAGACGGTAAGCGTCGTAGTTTAGGCAAAGATATTGGAGAAAAGACAAATAGCGCCGTGTATTGTGCCCGTAGGTGGCACCGTAAACGATGAAGACAAGACAGACAAAGCTAGCACCCGACTTAGTGACGAAGTCAAAGGAGGCTAGCGCGAGTTGAACGCTGAGTGTAACTGTTTGCTCGAGGGGTTACAATTCGTTGTTATATACATGAAAAGTAGCTATTTTATATACAGTGCACTACCGTGTTTGCCAAGATACAAGTCCATCTATTCGTTGTTATATACATGAAAAGTAGCTATTTTATATACAGTGCACTACCGTGTTTGCCAAGATACAAGTCCATCTGCGGCGCTACCTCCTAGCGCCTCTCCTCGTGGTTTACTCTAACGGCGACCTGTCAACGGCGACCTTGTGCACATGGCTGACGGCGACCAACGGCGTTATGACCCACGGCGACCTGCGGTGACTCTATATTGACTTAGAGTTGTACGAGTCTGCTCACTTTTCTATAACTCCGATTGGCCAGGCTGTTCCGGGGTATGGTCGGAAAATCCTTGACAGACGCCGTGAGCGCTAATGTCAGCGCTACTCATTGTATTAGTTCCTGTCAGGTCCAGATGTCGGATTTAAGTATATCCGGTGCCGCTGTCATTGATCCCTTTAGACTTTTGATTGAAGTGCCTCGTCTAATGGCAGCGCCTGCTGCTGGCTCCTTCTGGAAGTGATCGGGGTTTAGTTATAGTCCTCTCCTGCCGTTGTGTTAGCGCTATACGTTATGAGCCTCCTTCGTCCTTGGGCTAGGTGAAAGGAGAGTGCTGAAGGCTTGGTAGCTAGGGGTTAGGATAAATTTCTAAATCCTGTAGTAGTTTGCCAGAGCTAGAGCTGCTCTATACTCCCAACTGGTCGCCAGAGTCCTGCGTACGTCAAGTGTTGGTTGGCCTATAATGTCCCTTGATGCGCTCAGTCCGAGTAGAAGCCTATCATCTCCCCCCAACTGAAAAATTGACTGTCCTCAGTCAAACGCCGTCATTAATTTGACTGCGCTACGGTCCGTAGAATGCCGCCGGCGCCTTATAAAAATCGTTTTTTAGCCCTTCACCTTCTCGTGTTTTCCTTCCCATCTTTCCAACATGTCCACTCCTTTCGATGCCTCTGCTCTTCGCAATTTCCTGGCTAAAGCCTCTTATTTATTCGATCGCGCTAAGTCTGTCGGTCCCGCCGATGCGCCACAAACCGTCCCTGGCATTATGCAACTATATCAGCGCTGGCTCGTGGTCCGCGGCTCCGACAGTTCCTGGGCGCGGGGCGTCGAGGTTCGTGAATGGTGCATGGCTCGGTACCGTGAATATGAGGGTGCCGATTGGTTGCTACCGTTCGCGGACTTGTTCGTAAGTTTTTAGGTTTGATTTTAGGTTCGTGGCGCTAAGGTTCAGCGCCCATACTAGGCTCCTTCTCTATCCAACGAGATCGACGCCCTGCTGGCTAGTACCGAGGTTGGCGAGGTGAGTTCCCTCCTTTTCTTCCTCACATTTTCCGTGTTAACCCTGAGTAGTCGGTTGCTACGTCGCCCACCGTTGCAAGTCTTCCTAGTGCCCCGTTGGCCTCTACCGTTCCTTCCGTTCCAGCCGCTCCTGCTGCTCCTGTTTCCGTTCTGCCTCCTCCCATTCTTGGTAGTCCCTTTCGTGGCGATGCTTCTCCCACTCGCCCTGCACCCATCGTCGCTTCTCCCACTTGTACTGCGCCTCCTCACTCGGCCATCAAACGGATTGCCGTTACTGCCAGTGAGCCCTGGCCCGGACCTACCCATACTATTTCTCGCCTTCCCCCCCGTAACTTCGCCGTCGTTATTAATCGCGCGCCCCCTACTCTCGCTAGTCCTCCCAAACGTACCGTGCGTCCTTGTCTTCTTGCCTCTAGTTCTTCTACTCACTCTGCTTCTTAGGTCAATCTCCCTGCTCGTGTTGCCCCTTTGTATGTTGTAAGTGTTTCCTTTTAAGATCGCTTGTCTCTAGCGCCTGATCGAGCCCTCCTTAGGTGCCCAACCAAACTATGTTTACCGATGCGGAGCTTCGTGATTTGCTGCGTCTTCGTCGTGATACTACCGTCATTGATACCGGCCTCCCGGCTGGTGTCCAGGTGCGGAGCTTCGTGATTTGCTGCGTCTTCGTCGTGATACTACCGTCATTGATACCGGCCTCCCGGCTGGTGTCCAGGTGCTCGGCGCTAAGAAGAAGGTTACGGTGGCACCCGTGGAGCGCCGCGCCTTTAGGGCGAAGATTGGTGCGGTAAGTGCTTGTTTGTCCCTGAAAGGTTGATGACGTCGCTAACTTCTTTCCCAGTGCGATAAATGCTGGTCTGAAAACGATCCTGAAGGTTGCTGGTTTCCTACCGCCTCTCTTCCCTGCTACCGTTGCGATGCGTTGAAACGGGGCTGTGCCTTCAATGGGATTCGTACTCGCGAACGTGGTAGGGACGCTATCATGCAGCGCAATTACGAGCGCGCAGTCTTAGTTCGTAACGCCCGGGCCTTTGTGCTGCAGCAACGCGATTTGGCCGCTACTCGTCAGCCCACTGTAATTAGCGCTGCAAGTCTAGCGCTTTCCATCACCCAAGATGGTACTACCGTGACTGCCCCCTTTGCCCGTTCTCCCCATCGTCCCGTCCCTTCGAAGCATAAGCCTATTGTCGCCTCTCCTAGCAAGAGTCCCGGTAAGCGCCGGGAGCTAGCGCCTGCTACTCCCGTCGTCTTGTCTTCTACCGAGTCGTCTACTGATGAAGGCGAGGATACCGAGAGGGACGCCGAGGGCGAAGATGACGATGAGGCTGGGCCTGTAGTCGACACCGATGCGCTGTTGGCGGTACGCGCTCTTCTGCTTCGCATTACTCCCCCTTTCGCCGCTAACCCTTATCAGAGTGGCCCCAGTGGTAACCGGTGCGTAGTCTTCGGGTTTTCTTCGCCAGGTAGTGCTAACCTCTTCGTCGCTAGTTCCCCTACTCCCTCGCTTCCGGTTGTCGTGAATATCCCTCCCGCCGAAGATGTCGTAATGTCTGTTGCCGGTGCTACCCCTGCTCCCGAGCCTGTCGCGGCTAGCGCCTCCCCCGTTGCCCTTCCTATTACACCATCTCTTACCCCTCCTCGTAGCCTCTCTTCTTTCCCCAGTACTTGCGAGTCCTCTACCGCGCCTGAGTTCGAAGGGACCCTAGTAGCTCAGGGCAAGCGCCGCCGCTGCTGGAGGTACTTGCCTTCCTATGGCATCTGCCTTTCTTCCGCTAGGGCCATGTCCCCAGGCGATGAGCGCCATGAATAGACCCCCCGTGCTCCCGTAACCGTTCGAGTAAGTCTGCATTTCCTAGTTAGTTCGCCTCTCCGCTGACCTCCTCTAAGTTCGATCCTTTTTGGACTCCTCCCCCCGCCATGCGCGTTTCCGGCGACGCCTATCCCTGGCTTGGGGATGAGTTCTCTTATCCTGTCACTCCCCTACGTCTTGCCGCCGATCTCCATCAACAACTTCGCCAGATCGAGGACGCAACCGACGTCGTTGGTAGCAAACTCGCCCTCCTCCGTCCTCGAGTCTCCACCTTAGCGCGCTGTGAGCTCCTCCTGCTTGAGCTCCATGACGACATCACTGATGCGCTTGAGTGGCAAGCGAGTAACGCCATTCAAGACGGGGACTTGCTTCCATTGGGTGATCCCGCTCCCTCCGCGTCTGATGCGTAGTCGCCGGCCCGTAGCGCTTCGAATTTCTGTGGACTTTGAAAATTTTGATACGTAGTTTGTGATAGCCATACTAAAAATAAACGCTCCCCTCCCCTTGTTTCAAAATTGTCAGTTTGTAAGTAATCAAAATACAAAGTAAGAAAAAGGGGAAACACTCAGTAAATCATCATGGCGTAAAAACCCCTATTACCAGCGCGACCCAATAGCACAAAGTAAGAAAAAGGGGAAACACTCAGTAAATCATCATGGCGTAAAAACCCCTATTACCAGCGCGACCCAATAGCCAATATTGCGCCAGCCTAGGAAGAAATAGGTATCGTCTGTAGAAAAATAAGTCGATTCATGCAAGAAGTTTTAATGTATAAGAAAAGAGTGCCACTGATCGCTTGTGGTTATTCGGTGATGGTGGGTATAAGCGCTAGATCTTGAAGGTTAATACCCTCTTTGTGCGACCTAAAATGGACTCCAGTGCATCCTATTGGCTCGTGTCTGCGTCAGGGTCCAAGCCCCTTGAGAAGTGCCCTCCCACGCTGTCGCTAGTTGAAACACCGTCCGAGCCCTATAAATTGCCCATGCCCCGACAGCATCTCATCAGTCTTCGCGATGGAAAGCCCAACCGGCATTGTGTGGACTGCCCGTTGTGATCGTGCTCATATCGTAATGGATCCCCCCACTTTCCTGGAACGCGCTACCTCGTTCTTCCACCACTACCCAGCGGTCGGCGTGCCCGGGCTGACCGACAGAGTCGTTGAGTTAGGTCGTCGCTGCCAGCTACTTTGTGTGGCCTGTGAGATCTGGAACGATGACCTGCCGTTGACCCGTTTCAGTATGGAGAAAAACTGGAGTCGGATTTTTCAGGTGCGCTATTGCCTTTTTCGCCCTCCTTCTCTTCTGATAGTCGCCCAATAAAGCAAATCGCGACCAAGGAAATGAAGGAGCATCTTGAGTTGCTGCTGGAGGAGAGTCACTACCTGGTCCGTTACCTTATTACCTTGTTTTCTTCCTTCTAACGCATTGCCCCGCTAGGCGCCCCGCTCGTCTACTGGTGGCCGGCTTTTTCGCGGTCCAACTGAAGGCTGGCGGCCTTCCAGGCCTCTCCTTTTGCCCGGTCCTTGATACTCGTCCGTCTCCCATGTCGTTTATGTAAGTCGGCTTCTTCTTTTTCGTGGCGCCACCGGGCTGACAGATTTTGGCTAGTTGATTTCTTTTGTCATAGTTATATGAAATGCATCATTGTCTTCTCCCCCCCCCCTCATGATTGTTTGCGCATGTAAGAGTTCCCAAGTATCCGCGACCCTGCAACCAGCTGGAGGTATTTTATGGATTCTGGCGCAGTTAACCCGGTTAGTATCATATCATGCCAGAACCTTCCCTCCTTCTTGATGACCCCGTACTCATTCACCGGCCTCTCATCCTAGATCGCCTCGAGCGCTTCCTCGCGTTAATGCCTGACGGCGGCTTTCCGCAGGAGAATAGTAACATATTGACCCTTGTGCGCCGATACCGGATCCTTCTAGCGGCCTCCGCCGAATGGGAGATAGACACAGACCCGGCCCTAGTCACCGTAAACCCTTTATTAGCGCATGTTTTAGGTAATACTTATGCGCGCCGTAGGAGCAGACCATTGCTGGTACCGCGTTGAGCCTTCATAGTCTTCTCCGCGAGACTGGGGGTTTGGTTAGTACCTGTACCCCTTTTTCGCCTGGCTTTGGTTAGCTAACTCCCTGCCCTTTTCTAGAGCCTTTCCTGGCTCCCTCTTCCGGTTCTTGTCAACCCTACCGCTAGTAGAGCCGTGCTCGACCGCGTGATCGTTCCTTTCACAGCTTTAGAGCGTCGCTTGGACGAGGCCGGGTGGTACTTGTCCCCTACTCGTCCCGCCGCTCCCCCGGGTCCTTCCCTCGCTCCACCTACAATCGCCTTTTCCATGCCTCCTCGCGCTCCCGTACCTCCTTCTCCAGTCGCTCCCGTACCTCCTCCTCCAGTCGCTCCTCCCGCGCCGCCTAACGCTGCCATCCGTCCCCCTTCCGGTGCTCCTCCCGCCTATAGGCGACACAAGGAGCGAGTCAAGGGTCCTCGTCGGCGGTCGTCATCGTTGTCCTAAGCTTTTTGTAGTCAAGTATAGTTTGGTAATGCCGCATGTATTAGTATCGCCAAGTTATGCACCCTTTTCATGATTACTAGCGCATGCTTTAAGTCCGTAGCAGGGGGCGCTAGCCGCTGGCGCCTCGTTTTCTGTGGTCTTTTATTGTTCCTCTTCGTCATCAGGAGTGATCTCGTCATCGTCCACCAACTCAGTCTCTTCAAGCTCTCGCAGTTTGGCCGTGTCAATGTCTAGCGCCGGCAAAGGTAGTGGAATGTGTTCACGCGCTAAGTAGGGAATGAGTCGAAACGCCGCTACCGGTCGATGCAAAACCGAGCCGTCCAGCTCGCAGAGTACGTAGGCTCCTCCCCTATTGCGGGAAACGACTATGAGGGGCCCTAGGTATTGAGGTCGCATCTTTTTGTTATGGGTTACTTCGATTTTTGAGTTGCGCATTAGCACCAAGGCGCCAGCTGTAAAGTTGTAGTCTCGGATAGTAGCGCTATGCTCGCTTTCAAATCGTAATGCGGCTTGTCGTCTAGCTTGAAATACCACCTCGTGTAGGCGCTCTAGATCCTCCATGCGTCGTTGTAAGTCAATGGCGCGCCTAGCGATAAGGTCGGTAGAGGACAGGATTGAGTTAGGTGGGGGTTGTAGGTATGTTGCCTCCACGATGTCTGCTGGAAGCAGGGGATGGGTGCCAGTCACCGCGTAGTAGGGAGAGCAGCCCATCCTCTTCCGTACGGTAACTCGTTCGGACCAAAAAATCGAATAAGTCGCTTCGCTCCAGCGACTTTCGTCGCCGTCTACCGCCTTAAATAGCGCCTGTCGTACGTCAAAATGTGGTCTCTCCACTATACCGTTAGCGCGTTTATTGTATCCTGAGACTCGGATATGCTGTATGTTGTATTTCTTAGCGAGGTAGGTAAGCGCCTTAACTATTGGCGCTCCGTTGTCTGTAACAATCTCGTGAAGGGCTCCCCATCTGCAAATAACATCTTCGAAGAGCCACTTAGCTATAGCGTCGGTATTTTCCCGCTGGAGCATACGGAACTCCGGCCAATGTACCAAAGAACACCTTCCCTGGATAATGTACTTGTAGCGTCCCGACTTGGGCATGTGCATAGTGTCGATATATATTTTTCCGAACAAGGGTGCTGGAGTCGCTACGGTTGGGGGTATAAGGACTTGGCGCGTCTGTTGGATTTGGCAGAGATGGCAAGTACGAATATACCATGCGATATCGGCGCTAACTTGAGGCCACCAAAAACGTTCCAATAAATTCGCCCGCGTAGCGTAGAGTCCTCGATGTCCCAAGTCATCATGCATAGCGCGCAAGATCCTGACGCGGCCCTCTGGCTTGATTACTAATTTGTGAGCGCCAGACCTATTTCGTCGCCAAAGCCGATTTTCAACCACAAAGAAAGTCGTTGCATATCGAATGAAGGTGGCGTATTCCGTGTCCGTAAGGTCTGATGGTCGGCGCAAATCCTGTAACCATTTCCTAACCTGATCAACTCGTTGGTCTTCTGACTTAGCCTTGGCGCTACGAGGTACTGCCGAATATGGAAGGTTGCAACTATCTTCCCGCAAGGGTCTTGGTTCCTCGACTATCTTTAGGTCGTTATATGGCTTAGCGACGTTATAGATACTGGCCGTGTAAAAGGTCGATGGAGCTTGATACGGTTTAGGTTGATACGAGATGATAGGGTGTAGCCAAGTTGAGACAGGTTGGTCTTTGCGAAGGGCCAAAATAGGCAATTGAATAATATGTATGAAACCGTGCAATCGGTCAATCCAGTCGTCAAATACGTCCTTATCGCTTTCATCTAGCGTTTCGTCCTCCGGCTGCCTAGGTCGCCTAGATAGTCCATCAGGTCCGTGAAACGCACTCTTAACATGCACGAGCTCGAAGTGGAACATTAGTATCGCTACTACCCAGCGATTCATGCTAGCCGAGGGTTGAATGTCTGGGTTCTGAAGCATCCCTTTGATGTAGCGTGCGTGAACTTCGACGATCAGGTTTCGAACCCCAATAAGATACATGCGTAGTGCCTGAAACGCTCGAAACAATCCGTATAATTCCAGTTTGGGCTGACTATAGCGCGACTCTCTGTCGTTAAGGGTAATTGATCCGAAGCGATTGTAGCGTCTGATTTTTCGATTCGCGCTATCACATTGACATAAAAAGAAGCCGACCGCGATGTAAGAGGTGTCGACGGCAAGTATAACTGGATCGGATGTAGTATAATCGATGGGTACCAATGGCTTCGCTTCCTGCAGCGCCTTCACTAAGTCTTTTTGGGCGTTAATTTGGTCAGGTCCGAATTCGAAGGGGACCCCTGAACGAGTTAAGCGATTTAGCGCGTGCGCTCGATGCGAAAAATGGTGTATGAACATGCGCAGCACGCCTACCGTGCCTAGAAACGCGCGAACTTCCGAGAGGTTATGGCAGATCCCCCACTTCTCCAGAAGCGCTAATCGGCTCTCCTCAGGGATCCTGCCTTCTGGCGTGCAAACGTGCCCCAAAATTTTAAATTGTGGTGCGCAAAGAACCAACTTGTGTCCTGAGAACGTTCCACCACAATATTTCATGTGCTGAAGCACCCGGTTGACCAATTGGAAGAAGTCCCATAGCGCCATGCGGATATTAGGATTTTCCAGGTGCACTTTGGGCTTGCCATCTACAAGGCGCCAATCTTTTGGGCCCTTAACGCCAACATCGTCGATAAAACTAAGCACATGGTGGGGTATTTCGGGTTGTAGAATAAACGTAATGTCGTCGTGGAATATGGGTACCGAATTCGTCCACCCCATGGGAAGTGTAACCAGTCGTAGCGCTCCGAATGGCGTTTGAAATGTCGTTAAGTCGCGAGAGGAAGGATGAATCAAGCGCTCGTCATAGCCAACGTACAGATCCAGGGTAGCGCCACATATTCTTCCCGCGAACGATTCAGCGACGTGATCGGGGAAGGGCGGTACCCCTGAATGATGAATCGTGACTTTGTTCAGCGGCTCCAGACTGTGAACTATACGTAGCTTGCCATTTTTCTTTAGTACACAAAACCATCGCGACTGGTATGCCGAATTGGAAGGCTCGTAAACTCCCGCCGCTATTTTGGAACGAATAATTTGGCAAACCTCCGCTTCAATACCCGGCGGTATCGGTCGGTTATGCTCGGTCCAAGGTACATGAGGTATTGTTGGTATAACCACTGGTGGAAAGAAGTCAGTTCTCAGTTTACCGCGTTCGGAATCCTCCCAAGCAAATGCTTTGTTTTGTTTTCGCATAATGTCGGTCAATACATCTAGTTCCGCCGTCGATAGAAAGCCTGTATCGTGGGCGCTAAGGAATAGCGCCCGTCGTTCTTCCGTAAATTGTCCGGTAGGCTCGAAGGGTGGCGGGTTCGGATTAAGCTCGGGAAGGGTCACTAACGGGTCTCCAATGATTTTTCTCTCGATGCGAAATTCTTCGGGTACGCCACTTGCTACCGGTTTCGTTTTAAGCGCTACTGGCTTGTATTTCTTTTTAACCTGAACCCCTTTGCGCTTAGGGGTACTGTTGTTAGCAAACATATTATAAATGGAACTCTGGTTTCTAGCAAAACCGGATATCAAAGGTTCTTTAGAATCAGGGGAAGAAATGAAATAAGTGTCTGTCGAAAGATTTTCAGTAATATCGGATGCAGTGAGGTATAAGTAGGATAAAGCTTCGCTAGTAAGCGACGTAGAAGTGTTCAAGATTTCAGGGGCTAAAGGGGTATATGATATAAAGGTTACTTGCCCAGTCCGATGATTATAGTCCAAAATAAGCGCTTCATCTCCATGATCCTCATCACTCATCTCCTCAATGGCGCCGGAAAACACTCGCAAGGGTCGTCGCTAACGTAAGGTCGCTTTCTTGGTCCAGGCTTCTGGAACCTCCCTCGGGGAAATGTCGGTACCGTTCTCCTAACTCCAGAATTGGGGTCACTAATAGTTAGCGTCGTTTCCTCCTCGGATGTTGTTTTGACCACTGATCGTGCTAGCACATCGAAGGGCCTTCCTAATAATAAATCGTAGGCAGGCGATCTAAGTATGTGAATTTGTAGATAGAATGTAAGATCGCCTATAGCACATGGCACGTTCCGAGCCATCCCCAAGGATCGATCAATCGTGCCGTTAGCGCTCTGCATGTTAAGAATGATTGTTGGATCGTAAATGATACCCAGCTCGTTAGCGACGTCGGCAGCCATTGAAATAATTTGTGATCTGCTATCCACGATAGACTCTATTTCGCTTTTCCCATCAACTGTCAGCATAATTGAGCGAATCGCGTGAGAGTCTTGAGCTACAGTCAAGATGGTGGGATCGTCGCTAGATCTTAGCGATTTGAGGTAGGTTTCGACCGGGTTGACGGACGTGGCTTCTTTAGGTGGTGCGACCTCTTCCTTGGTTTCCGGAGCTACCGTCTCAGTTATATATGCGAAACCCGGCAGCGCGTCGTCGCATTCGTCCACCGTTGCTACATTGTTAGCTATGTTTCATCGAGGGGTAACCGCGGTACGCATCTGGTTCCTGACGTCTGGCGCCACGCTGCATAACTCTCCTACCGATAGCGTAACCTGACTTTGCATGATGCGATCAAAGACTAACTTCGACTTTTCCAGATCATATATAGGCGCTGTGGGTCGATATCCCCCCGTAGGTTTATCTGGCGCTCCGAAGTTACGATTTAGGGGCGGGGCGTAGTTGCCCCCTAGGCCAGCGTAAGGATGTAGCGGTGGTTCCGGAACGACCGGCGTCTTGGTGGCTTCTGGTACTTCGTCGTTAGTGCTAGAGGTTGAGGCTGGTGTTGGGGCGGGGCCTGTCGTCGCGCCCGACGGTCTGTAATCCTTTAAAGGCTGCTTGCCCTTTTTGATCTCCACTCCATCGAAGACCTGATTCTTTAGCGACCTCAGTTCCTTTTCTAGCGTCTCAATCCTTTCCTCGCGGGACAGCGTGGGTCGGTCACTGATAGCGTTTAGCTGGAGTACCTCGTGAATTAGTGCTTGTTGAGGAGTCGCCTCCGCTTCTGTTGTCGTCGTGCTATTCAGGTTGCCTGTCGCTAAGTTTCCAGGGTTCCGACGGTGCCACTCGTCAATGCGTCCCTGGAACGTCTTATGCTCGGGATATAGGGGAATGATAGCGCCTGAGGGTAAGACTAGTTTCCCGTCCATTCCCCGGCGCGCCTTCCCTTGTCGCAGATATTGTTCAAGGATAGCGCACCTACCGGTAAGACTAGTTTCCCGTCCATTCCCCGGCGCGCCTTCCCTTGTCGCAGATATTGTTCAAGGATAGCGCACCTACCCCTGGTCATGGTATGTCCTGCCTCGCCGCAAAAATGGCAAAGTCCCGTCAGTACGTTGTTTCTAGGCGCCAAAAGACTAGTCGAGATCAAGGTTTCCAGTTTATTCATGACGTTAGCGACTGCATTGTTAACGGCATTCTCCAAATCCTCCTTCTTGACGTACCCATTACGGTCATTGGCGGCGCTAGGTGCTGGCGACTCTGTCTTGGGTGCCATTCCTCCATGGTCCGCCCCAGGTCGCTGTAATGGTATACCCGTATCCGTGCCCTTTAATACCCACTTTCCTGCCTCAAAGACCTTTTCTATGTCGTATGGTTCCTCGGGGTGATGGTCATGCATAATGATCTCCAAGCGTCGCGCAATCTTAGTCCATAACGAAGTCGGGAATCCTTGTTGAAACAAACGGCGCTCCTCGTTCCCATATAACTTCCCATTTTGGACCAGCCATCTCGCTATCCGCTGGAAATCACGATAATAAGTCGATAGCGCTCCTAAAGTATAGATACCAGCCGCGAAGGTGTCCTGTACTAGCTTCTGGATTTCCATTACCATATAACGCGTAGCTTCTTCGGCGCCAGGATATAAATGAACGATAGCCTTTTTCCATTCATCATAGGTAAAAGGCCTAGGTGGTGCGTCACTAGTAAGTCCTTGGAACTCCTTCAGCCCTGTCCATGATTCGGCTGTGTCGTATGAGACGTATCTGGCGGCGTATTCTTTCATTTGTGTATCGTCGGTCACCCGGCAATCGCGTAGCAGATACTCCAACTCTTTGAAGTACTGCGTTAGTTCGCGAGGCTTCGTCTCGTCCCATTTTGGCGACGAGAAGTGGTTTCGGGATGGCATGCGCTGATTGTTTGGCTGCTCCATACCAATAGGTGTGTTTGTCGAGGTAGGAAGAGTGGTGGTGCTCGTGTTACTTGGCGTCGATGTCGTAGGTACCGGCTCAGTTAGCTCCGAGTCGCTAGGTTCTGGCGATAATAACCTAGATAACTCTTCTAGAGGAGTAAGCGGCGTATGGTTTTTGCCTGCTAAGTACTCAAATGGTCGGGAAAAAGGGAAAAAGCTTTTGGCTAAGCTGTCTGGGGCGGCCTCAAGCTCCTGATCCAAAGTCTGTCTCGGTAGCGCGCCTGGTAAGTGTGGTGAGTCGGTGGTACTTGGTTCAAACGCGCTCTCCAACAGGAGGCGGCGCTGTCGCTGGGCTTGAGTTTCCGGCGGAATTCTGTCTCAGAAGAACCCCTCGCGGTGGGCTCCAAAATGATGACACCAACTGTGGTTGGATGCGCTGGACGTATACGCAGTACAACGCCGTCTCCAGCGCTTGGCGTGCGTAGGTGTGAGGAGTCCTGACAGGGTCCCGGTGTGCTCGAGTGGAGGTAGTAAACGATGCGCTAGATTATAGCGCTTCGGGGGCTACCTGGCAGACGGTAAGCGTCGTAGTTTAGGCAAAGATATTGGAGAAAAGACAAATAGCGCCGTGTATTGTGCCCGTAGGTGGCACCGTAAACGATGAAGACGAGACAGACAAAGCTAGCACCCGACTTAGTGACGAAGTCAAAGGAGGCTAGCGCGAGTTGAACGCTGAGTGTAACTGTTTGCTCGAGGGGTTACAATTCGTTGTTATATACATGAAAAGTAGCTATTTTATATACAGTGCGCTACCGTGTTTGCCAAGATACAAGTCCATCTGCGGCGCTACCTCCTAGCGCCTCTCCTCGTGGTTTACTCTAACGGCGACCTGTCAACGGCGACCTTGTGCACATGGCTGACGGCGACCAACGGCGTTATGACCCACGGCGACCTGCGGTGACTCTATATTGACTTAGAGTTGTACGAGTCTGCTCACTTTTCTATAACTCCGATTGGCCAGGCTGTTCCGGGGTATGGTCGGAAAATCCTTGACAGACGCCGTGAGCGCTAATGTCAGCGCTACTCATTGTATTAGTTCCTGTCAGGTCCAGATGTCGGATTTAAGTATATCCGGTGCCGCTGTCATTGATCCCTTTAGACTTTTGATTGAAGTGCCTCGTCTAATGGCAGCGCCTGCTGCTGGCTCCTTCTGGAAGTGATCGGGGTTTAGTTATAGTCCTCTCCTGCCGTTGTGTTAGCGCTATACGTTATGAGCCTCCTTCGTCCTTGGGCTAGGTGAAAGGAGAGTGCTGAAGGCTTGGTAGCTAGGGGTTAGGATAAATTTCTAAATCCTGTAGTAGTTTGCCAGAGCTAGAGCTGCTCTATACTCCCAACTGGTCGCCAGAGTCCTGCGTACGTCAAGTGTCGGTTGGCCTATAATGTCCCTTGATGCGCTCAGTCCGAGTAGAAGCCTATCACCGCGACGGCACAATCATTCGCGGGACGTTCTCCTGCTCCTCTGGACTCGCGAAGGGTACCGCGATAGTCCTATACTCGACCTCGTCGAGTAAATGAGACATAGCTCTGTCTCAGGCCGTAGGGTGGCAGTTGAGCGCCACCCGCTTGAATTCGTTGAGCAAGAGGTAGCCCAACTGACCCTGACGAAGCGGTGTAAACTGGTTGTTAACCAGTGCGTGAAGTCTGCGGACTTCTCAAGGACTGCGGGGAAACCCGCGAGGTGCAACTTGGTACACCTTACTATTGTGGGGCGTCGCGGCGGCGTTGCCCTGTTTATCGTCCTCAAAGGACCTGGCTGCGCGGGCTTCTTGCCCGACGAAGATGGTATTGGTCATTGGCGACCAATAGAATTGGGGAGCCAACCCCGCGCCAAAGAATGAGTTCTGGCGCTCAATAGTGTGATCACGGTAGATCACCACACCGAGCGCATCAGGGATGCGCCTGGTTTCGTCCTCAAGGAGGGCGGCCCCTTGTTTGGCGCTGTTCTGCGCCCGACGCTCCATCTTGGCTCGTCAATTGCTGTTGCGCCGTTCGCGCGCCATACGTTGTGCCGCCGTCTCGTGCGGCACTGGGGATTTCATACGAGCCTCTTCAGGCTCCTCATACCAATCGTCGTCGGAGGGAGGGGAAGGCAGCCTCTCCGGCTCCGACTTCTCAGATCGTGGGTCCATTGCCCACACACACCGCGGGAGTCGGGCTGGCAGGCCCTCTACCAGTATAGCGGGTAAAAAGGGGATGTTAGCCCCTGGGGCCCCTTTCGGGGCATCCTCGGGGAAGTGCACGTTGACGTAGGCGCGCCCTTCCAGTTGCTTACCCCGACGATCCTTTTGGGGTTGTGAGGCCTTGGCCTCAATGGGGCGTGTGCTCACGCCCCTGGAACTCTGCTTCCCAGAGTACGTGGTGGATACCACGGATACTGGTTGCGAAGACGCGACCTCAGACGCGCCGCTGGCGAGGCGCTGGATAAGCTGGGGGGCGGCTGGAGCAGGAACATCTTCATAGGGGAGGATGTCCCGTCCTAGACCGGCCTCCCAGCCGGGGGCAGCAACGCTCAACTTAATCGAGCGGGAGGGCGCGTCCTCCACTCCTTGCCGATGCGCCCTTTTGCTGGAGTCGGTGTCCCGACTCGGGGGTGTAGTCTGCCGCTTACGAGCGGCCGAAATGGCAAGGAGATCAGTTTTGCGCTGAGCGTGCATATGATCCATGTCGTCCATCATCCGGCAGATGAGGACGACTGCCTCCGCATCGCGGAGGAATGATGACTCTGCGGGTACATCGTACCCGTTATCTCCCAGACGTTGGAGAAGGGTAGCCAGGACTAAGTCCTGGCTGTGAGTGGGCTCGACAGCCCGTGCTTTTCCTTTGTCGTGTCGAGGACGCGACTCTTCTTCCGAGCTGGGCTCGGATTGGTGCGGCATTTCCAGCCGCTGTAGCAAGGAGAGCTTGGCCAAGCTCTCCGTCGGCGCATCAGCCGATGAACTGATGCTCCGTTCTGTATTGAGAGTTTCTGTACTCTCGATGGCCGCGGTGGCCTGCCCGAGGGATGCTTTGCGTCCCTCTAGATTGTCAATTGGTGCTGTGGTCGACAGGGAAATCGACCGGCCTCCCTTGGCTTGCGACTCATGCAAGTCGCTGTACTGGGGCATTGCGCCCCAAGCCCCCATCCAAGCCGGGGGGTACGGCATCATTACGGGCACACCACCCATCCCAGGGTAGTGCGCCGGGGCGGTAAACTGGGGAAAAGGATGTGTCCCCAGTTGCCCTGTTGCCGGTACGGGGGCAAGCTGCCTCCATGCTGACGCTGCTTGGGGGCTGACTAGCCCCCCGTAGGCCTGTTGCTGGAATTGGCCCTCGGTGTGATGTGGCGCATAAGCGCCCAGTGCTGGTTGTTGGGGCTGATAGCCGCCCACAGGTGCGTTCTGGGGCATGAAGTTGCCCTGCATGGTTTGAAGTGGTGGATAGCCACTGATCACCGGCTGCTGCGGCAGGTAGCCCGCCGCTGGTGGTTGCTGCTGCTATGGGAAGCCCACAGCTGGTTGCGATTGTCCCCACTGGGGCGCATTTTGGGTCAGTGGGGGAGCCATCTGCCCCCCCCTTCAGCCGACGGTAAGACCGACGGTGTACTCTCAAACTGCTGCTGCTGCTGGTCACTCAAGTCCACGGGCATGCTGTCCATAGTTGGGAAAAAAAAGCGAAAAAGAAATTTCGCCTTTTAAGACGTGTTTCAGCCACAGCTGCTGACCAACTCAGCCAAGCCGCGATTGGCACTGCCGATCAAATTAAGCGCCGGCACGCTTACTTAATTGATGTGGGCGCTTAACGCCCTTCAACTCCAAATAACGGTCAAGTGCCGCTAGCTTGGAGCAATGGGAGTGTGGCTCCCATGTTGTGTCCCCCAGGGACCATCGTACTTCAAACTCGAGCGTGTTACGCTCAGTCCACCGGTGCCCAATTATGCACTCGACGAACCATTCGTCATTGTCTCGAGCCCCAAAATCATAGGGGCCCGGGGTTGCCCTGTTAGGGAACAGCACATCGTCAGACGCGCTGTAAGGTCGCAACAGCGACACATGAAACTTAGGAACGATGCGTCGTTCCTGTAATGCCAGAGGCAGCTCCAACACGTAGTTGGAGGTACTTGGCTCTGCGTCTAGGACGCAGTATGGGCCTACCCATTTCGGGCAGAGTTTACTCGCCCGTCCCTTTGGGAGCTTCAGATTACGCGTTGATAGGTAGACCAACGCTCCTACTGCTATTGGCGGGTCCGCTCGCCTACGGTGATTGGCGTTTTTTGCCTGGAAGACTCGCGCCTCTATGATGGCGTCATGCGCTGCCGCGATGTTCTTCAGGGCCTGCCTGGCAAACTCGACAACTCCACGGTGAGCCACCGTATCAGCACGTCATGCGCTGCCGCGATGTTCTCCAGGGCCTGCCTGGCAAACTCGACAACTCCACGGTGAGCCACCGTATCAGCACGAACTTCGTGCAGCATGGAGGGCAAGTACCCTCCGTTGAGTTCAAAGGGCGCATACCCTGTGGTATCCGAGATACTCGCGTTAATCGCGAACTCGGTGAGTGGACACCAGTCCACCCAGTCCCGTTGGTCAGGGCGAACAACTGCCCTCAAAATCTGACCTATACTGTGGTTAGCCCGCTCTGTCTGCCCATCCGTTTGAGGATGGAAGGACGTCGACATGAGGAGTCACGCTCCTAGCAGTTTGTGGAGTTCTCTCCACCATTGAGACGTGAACTTCGAGTCACGATCGCTCACAATGGTGCTAGGCAGCCCATGCAGCCTAACGATCTCCCTCAGGTAGATCCACGACAGCTCCTTAGCCATCAGCGTAGTTCGCACCGGTATGAGGTGCACCATGCTCGTCATGCGGCATATGACTACCCAGAGGTAATCGAACCCTCTGGACTCGGGAAAGGGACCTACGAAGTCCATTCCGATTGAGTCCCAGGGTTTCACCGGCACAGGTAGCTGGTGTAGCTTCCCGGGAGGGGATCCAGGGGGCAACTTTGCCCTCTGACACGCTGTGCATGACGCGCAAAACTTAGTCACTTCTTGGGCCATATGTGGCCACCAATACCATCTCCGGATGTAGCCCAGCGTCCAGGCAGCACCAAAGTGCCCCACCAGGGCATGGGCCTGGTCCAAGACCCGTGTAACAATGGTATGCGTATGGGGGAGGCATACCACTGCCACCCCTTGACGGTTCTCCGTCGTGATGAGTCCACCAGGCTCATGCCTGAACCGAGGATGGTCGTCAGGATTGGCAATTATCTCGGCGAAGAGAGGATCATTGCCATAGTCCTGCACCACCTCCTGCCGAAAGTCGTCATTGACCAGGCTAGGAGGCTGGGATGAAGGCAATTCGCCTTCGAGCATCTCCGCAAGCGTAACGGGTACATCGTGGTGCTCGTGCTCCCTAGTGGACACTGGGTCCACGGCTTCATGCTCCTTGAGCAACTGGGTGGCTACGTCCCGTTCTTCACGCTGCTCTCTGAGGCGAGTGCTTCGCCTCCGTTCATCATCACGCATAGCGTGTACTTCCAGGACATGCTCCCTGAGCTCCTGGTATCGGTGGAGAGGTAAATCCTCTCCATCAGGGTCTATGCGGCAGTCTGCCTGCACATACTCATGAGGCTCGTGAGCCTCCCCGACTACATCGCTCTCAAAGTAGCGCAACAAGCAGTCTGCCACTTTGTTGAGTTCACCTTTAACATAGGTGATGTCGAACTGGTATCTCGACATGTAGTCTATCCACCGTCGCTGGCACGGCGACAAGTTCACCTGAGTTTTAAAGAACTCAAGGGCCTTGTGGTCCGTTATGATGTGGATGGGGTATCCCATCAGCTTATTCTCCCACTTGAGGAGGGCCTCGAGTATGGCAAGAGTCTCCAGCTCGTGCACTGCATAGTTTTGCTGGGCCGTTGTGAACTTCTTCGACATGAACCCTGCTGGGCGGCACGTCTGCCAGCTGCTTCCCTGGCCGTACATGGCTCCGACGCCTGTCTTGGACGCGTCGCAAATGAGCCATATTGGCTCGTCCCGTCTAGGGTCGATTGGTCGAATCACCGGAGTCTTCGTACAGATCCGTTTGACCATCTCGAAGCACCGCTGGTGCAACGGCCTCCAATTGAACGGTGATCCGTTCTGCGTCATGGCCATAAGTGGCCCAGTATAGGCTGTGACATCAGGCAAGAAGCTCGATATGTAGTTGACAAGGCCAACAAATCGTTGGATGTCATTGTAGTTTCGGGGCGTGCGCCACTCCCGAATACGATCGAGCTTGTCCTGATCAGGGTGGATACCCCGCTTGTCTATGACATGCCCTAGGCAGTCTATACTCTGAGCGTAGAGCTCACATTTTTTCCACTTCAAGTACAACTTGTACTTGCGCAGTCGTTCGAATACGACTCTGAGGTGCTGCTCATGCTCCTCCATAGTATCCGAGTAGATGAATATGTCATCTAAGTAGACATGCATGAACCGTCCTATTACGTCTCGGAAGATAGAGGTCATTAGCCTCTGGAAAGTTGCTGGAGCATTGCAGTCTCCGATCTGCATTATATTGCTCGTGAATGTACCCATGATCGACGCAAATACGGTCTTTGGTACGTCCTCGGTGCGAATGCGCACCTGCTCGTAGGCGTCAGTAAGGTCAATCTTCGAGCGATACTTTGCCCGAGCCACGTCTTCCCGGATCACCTCTTGATCTGGTAAAGGAGTTACATCCTTTATGGTATTGTCATTGTGCTGACGCGCATCAAGAGCTGTTCAAAGGGTTCCATCCTTCTTCGGGATGCACAATAACGGTGCAGCTTGAGCGGTGGTGCATGGGGACCACCATTGAGCATTCAAATAGCGATTAGTCTTATCGCGTAGTTGCTCCTGGAGGGCGCGCGGACAGCGCGGCAAGTGGTACTTATACTGCTTGTTCTCGTCTATGAGATTAATCTCATGGTTCACCTCCCGCCACGGCGGGAGCTCCTCCTTGGTCCCATTGACCATGTTGGCAAATTCTTCTTGCCATTGCTGACGCAACCGAGGAATATCTTCCTCACAAAGGCTTGTCGCCTTCTGCTTCCCCTTCATACGCACCGGGGGAAGTACTTCCACCGTCTCTGAGGGTGGCCGAGGCGGCGGTGCATACTGCTCGCGCATTGCAAGCACCTGATTGACACTGTCATCAGGTATATGTAGTCTCAGCGGAGCACCCGCTGCCGCTGTCTTATAAGCCACGAGGCTTCTTCCTTCATGTACAAGCGAGTACGCTATGGATACCTTGTCCGGGGCTGGCTGGCGATACGCTGGTTTGACGGTCATCCGTCTCTGGTGCGCATTTCGCGCACACGTGGCTGCCACCAGCTCGTTCCACTCTTGCGGCATTTGGGGGTCGTATGCCCAGTCGTACTCCGGCAGGGGAGCTGGTCGCTCCCATAGGGACCGTGTGTCCCCCTCTACTGAGGCTTCCGCCTCTCGGATGCTGTCTTTCAAGTCTTCCAACTTGACTCGTGAGGACGTAGGTGGACATACATCCACTGAGTCCTCCCGTCGTCTCGCCTTTCAATGGCGTTTGTCTGGAGGCCTTGCGCCTCGAATCTCAGGAGCGATTATTCGCTCATTGCTCCTCTTGGAGGCTTGATACTCCTCCTCGCTCATCATTACCACGTTGTGGTCTGCGCTCAGTCCAGGCATAGCCTGCACTTCCTCCTCCACATCCTCCATGGCTGGCACTCTGCGCCGGCCAAGTCATGGAGAGTCCTTGCGTTTCTCCATAGTGCGATGACGTCGCAGACGATTATCAGTGTCGTCTGCTGTAGCTTGTTCGGCTGGGATCACTTTCCCATTCACTAGTACCTGACATTGGTCAAAGTCTAGTATGACTTTGTTACGCCGCATGAATGGCGTTCCCAGTATCATATCGTAGCGATCGAAGTTCGCTACATCCATGTATTCCTGGCTACATGAGCCCGGCGTTTGGACATTCACATTTGTCCCATACTGCACCATGGCTCGGCTCCCTACGGTGCCCAGCTGTAACGCCAATGGCGTATCCAACTCCTGCATGGATATTCCGTACACATGGGCGAACTGGGGTGTTATGCCTGATGTGGTACTCCCAGAGTCCCATAGGGTCCATGCCTTGTGGCCGTCTACGTCCACATACGAGACCAGGCACTCCTTGTCTGCTCGTTTCAATGTTGGGCGCTGCAAAGTGCCCTCTGCACGACGAAGGGTCACCTTCTTCATCCGAACTACGTTATTCTGTTTGGGATCATTTGTGGACGGCCAATCCGTCATCGCCGCTAGGCACTCTGAGTCGCTGTCATGACTGTAATACTCATTGTCGTAGACGTTGTCATATACGTTGACTGTGACGTACTCCTCCCCCTCCACGACCACACTCTCGGGCTCGGCACCCAATGCCTCCTCTGGGGGCTCCTGGTCGTTTGTGGGGTGCTCCGCCTCAGACTCGGCAGATACGTCTCCATCACTCCCACTCGCGGCTGCAGTATGTGCAGCTCGAAGGTGGGTGCGGGGTGTATACCCCTTCCTCGGGGGTCCTGGCTTCGCAGGGCAGTTGGTAGCGTAGTGGCCTGGTTGGCCACACGCAAAACAAGTCCCCGACTGCCCCGGTGGGTTGGCCGGCTTGAAGTCCGGCCTTGGTTTAGGACGTTCGCCGTCCGGCGCCCGCTCTGGGCGTGGGCGGCTCCGCCCTCGGTTCGCAGCAGGGGTTCTGCATACAACAAACCGCGTGTTGCAGTCACGGTCCAAATCGGTCTTTTTGGCCAGGAAGGTCCCCACATGCTGACCCCGTGAGGGTGTCCCACCAGGCGGTAGTCGCCTGGGTCCCCCTTTGTGTCCACTCCGATGTTTGTAGTGGTTAGCAGTCTTCAGAGACTGCTCATACCGGATGGCATATGCCACAAATTCTTCCACATCGTTGACTTCTGGGGACAATCCGTCCTCACGTATCAAATAGCGGCGCATATCCGCTGGAATGCCATCCAAGAACGTTTCGAGCATTGTATACCCGTCCGGGTATACTGCCATGTTCTGGGCATGGTCATTAAGGGTATCATAGAACCCTTGTACTCCCAACTTCTCGGTGTACTTGGCGGACTGGAAGTCCCGCCTTGCATCCTGGAGCGTTGAGGGGTGTATGAATCGATCGTACAGTCCTGTAAGGACTCCTTTAAATGTCCAGTCATATTGGACACGATTGACGTGCAGTACTGCCCGAATCGATCGTACAGTCCTGTAAGGACTCCTTTAAATGTCCAGTCATATTGGACACGATTGACGTGCAGTACTGCCCATCGAAACCAACCCATGGCCTCTCCGGCCAAGAACTCAGGCAGAACGAAGATTCGTTCTTGTTCCATACGGTCACCTCCGTATAAGCACATGGCAAGATGGGTGCATACATCCATCGCCCAATCTTCCAGGTCGCTGAACTTGGATGTGCCTGTATAGGCGCAAATGTGCCTACTGTCTGCCTTATGCAGCTTTACTCCGTCTGGTAACTGTAAGGTTACGCCCAGGGCATCATCGACTACTCGATGCAGGCGATCGTGCATGGCTTCACGATGCATTCGAATGGCTTCCCGCTGACCCGGGGATCTAGTCGCCAAATCAGCGGCATGGGGAAGTGACTTCCCCCGTCCACCTTGCGGGGGACGTCCCGAGCCTCCTCGACTGTGGGCATAATTGCCCTCGTCTCGAGGAATCGACCTAGGGCCGTCATCCTGGCCGTTACCAGGGACATCACGTCTCGTGGCACCATCTCGATTGAGGAAGTCTCCTCGATCATGATCGTTGCGCCGCCCTGGACCTGGAGAAGCTTGATTCTCCTGACCCTGCATGACAAATTGACGACGCATCTTGTCAATGGGCTTAGTGCCCTCGAATACGATGCCCTGATCGTCGATAAGGGACTGTCCCTTCGTCCTGAGGTCGCCATTGCGCATACGTTGATACGCGACTCTGTCGCTCAACGTTTTGGCCATGGGCACGCGCGGCATCACGGATGCCTCGCTTTCCACTTTGAGCACAGTGCTATCGTGCCCATCCGGACCTGACATATCTGTCCTACGGTCATGGTTACGCATGTGCGGGGGCTCCTCACACCACCCTTGTCCTGCTGGAGTATAAAAAGTACTCACCGGTCTTACTTCAGGCACTTCTTGCGCCCATGCTAGTGCCTCCACTAGCTCAATTCCGACGTCTTGATTGCGTCGTGCTGAGCATTCCTCTGACGTGTGGCTCCAGGGGGTCGAGACCCCCGATTGCCGTGTGGCCTTACGCTGCACATACATTTGCAGCTCCATAGTGAGCACTCTCACCATCAAATCAGTATATTTTGTACTGAATACATTGGGCACTTTGTGCCCTTGTCACCTAAGTGCTACTATATGGGCTGACGCGTAGCGCTCAAGTCGCGCTTGGGTGGTGTATTTCATCACCTCTGGGTGCAAGTCCCAGAACACCCGCAAGCGCACGGTGTACGCGGTTTTCAGCCGCTGTTCCTCTGCTCCGACGTCGTCGTCACTTGACGACTCCATCACCTCCTCTGGAAGCTCTACAACCTCCGGAGCTTCCTCCACTGCTGGTGTGCATGGAAATCGATTTTCCGCGCAGTATCCTTCAGGCCTTGCAGCCTCCTCTGGTACCTCTTCTAAGCGGGCTTCCGCTACTTTAGAAGGCATTGGACCCGCTGTGGACCGCCTGGTCCCACTGCTCCGGCTTGCAGGGAGGGTTCTCCCAGTCCGTACTGACGACTCGGCGTCTCCTGGGGCACCATAGGCGCCGGTTGACTGTCGGCCGTCCTGCGGGGGTCCTTTGGAAGCCAATCGGCTAGACCGTTGCGGTCCTCCTGGCAACTGCGTAACTGGGGGCGTTAATCCCCCGGGCATCTTGTCTTGGAGGCGTTGCGGACCGTCCTGCTGTGAGCTTTCAGCTCTCTGGGCCTCGCTCTCATTCCTGGCCAGGTCGGTACTCTGACCTCGGTCTCGAGCCTTGGGTCTTACCTGACCCGCATTGGACGCTGACGCGTCCTGGGTGTCTGCTGGGTCTCCCCGTAGGTTGTGGGCATTTTGCCCGCCGTCAGTGGGCGCTGCAGGTATGGGATTACTCATCGATCCCCTGTTTGAAATTTGCACGGTGTGGCTGTGCAAGAAGCTCGAGAAGCTGATAGAGTTCTGTCAACGAACTCAACGACTGACGTCGGATGCTAGGCAATAGATCCTAGCTGGCGGATTCAAAAAAATGTAACGAAGTTACAGAGATTGTGAGAGCTTAGGTTCACACTGCACAGAATCAGACCAGTCCGGTCTATTGACTATGTAGTATCAACACAAAATAAGCTGCTTTGTAAGCAGCTGGTAAACTAATTTATATAATAATGTAAATTAATATTATATTATAATAAATATAATATAATAGTATCTACTGTAAGGTAAGTAAAGCTATGTGGCCAACGCCACATAGCGGACTACGCTACAATAATGCTCAGAGCAACCTATATGAAGCTGGAGGATTTGCTTCTGAAAAACCTGGAATTTGCTTGCAGTATACTTTGTGAGAAAATTGTGCATTTAAAAAAGCTGTCTTAACATCAAAAGTAAAAAGGTCCAGATCATTTTGGGCTGCATATGCAAGCATAACCTGTATACTAGTCATTTTTGCAACTGGCACATATGTGGGACCATAGTCTTCAGGATGTTGACTAAAACCTTGAGCAACTAAGCAAGCCTTTTCTTTGCCACATATAATGTTGCCATTAGCATCCAACTTGTATGTCACGACCCCTCCCCTCCGGACCCACTCCGGGACACCCCTGGAACCCCATCTGGACCCTCCCTCCAACCCCACAGAATGCGTCCTGCCATCACAACTACCGACACCACCATCACACGCATCAAGGACTGCCATCACCTGGCACCCCCTGGCAACCCCGCATCATGCACCCAGGATATACTGCCATCAACCCCAATCAACAACCAGATCACGCCAACCGCTTCTGGGCCATCACGCATCACGCATCACGGCTCCCTCTGCGCCAATTGATCGCATGCCCCACATGTACAATCCCAGTGTACAGTCTCCCTCCCACTACTCAATGCCCCCCAGAACTTATCCCAGACACCCCGGAACCCCAGAGACCTGGACCTGGTCCCATAGTACTTATAGTGTAACTCCCCGTTGTATTCGCTAGTCTTGATATTAACTTGAATTGTTGTGTGCCCTCTGCTTGATTGGTACACGCTGACTGGCATGCTTCGACTGGCACGCTTGAACAACCACATGCTCTAAGTTTGGTATGCACTTTGCAACTTGCAATTTGTTAATCCGGTCTTGTCTTAGAACCCTCAGTTCCCAACTTGACCACCTCCCAATCCTCAGCCTCTAAAACTCAAAACCCCTGGACCAAGTTCTCTTCTCTGAGACTACCCCTTGTCCGCATATTGAACCCCAGAGTCCTAGCCCTGGAGTTCCAGACACCCAAGTATCCGTAGATCAAGTCCACCTTGTAAGGGCATTGCTTTCTCAGAAAGCCCCCAACTCAGCAGAACCTGACATAATATCAAGACTCTCTCCTTACACCATTCTTGATGGCTACGTATACTCACACCTATTACCCCACAGGCTACCAGACCGACCCTTATGAACATCTGGTCCCCAACCACTACTCTGCACAGACCCCCCGCCCCGTTTACCCACCTCTCCCGTAGACCTTGCTCAATTTCTCTCAGCAAGGGTCCCTTTGCACCCACCCCCTATTACAGTTACCAATGCCCTGCCCCCCAACCCCATGCACCCTCCAACTACGACTACCCCCCTTGACACTACCCAGCTGCCGCCCCACCCGCTCAGACCCCCCCCTCGCCAATGGGACGACGACGCCTTGAGGAGTATGAACGGCAGCAGGACAAAGTGCTCCACTCACTCAGGATCTCACCAGAGAACTTCGCTGATGACACCAACTGTGGTTGGGTGCGCTGGACGTATATGCAGTACAACGCCGTCTCCAGCGCTTGGCATGCATAGTTGTGAGGAGTCCTGACAGGGTCCCGGTGTGCTTGAGCGGAGGTGATAAAATGATGCGCTAAATTATAGTGCTTCAGGGGCTACGAGTATCGCAGCGTATTGTGCCCGTAGGTGGCACCGTAAACAATGAAGACAAGATAGATGAGGCTAGCGCCTGACTTAGTGGCGAAGTCAAAGAAAGCTAGCGCGATTTGAACACTAAGTGTAACTGTGTGCTCAAGAGGTTACAATTTGTTGTTATATACATGTAAAGTAGCTATTTTATATACTATGCGCTACCGTGTTTGCCAAGATAAAAGTCCATCTGCGGCGCTACCTCCTAGCACCTCTCCTCATGGTTTCCTCTAACAGCGACCTGTCAATGGCAACCTTTTGCACATGGATGATGGCAACCAACGGCGTTATGACCCACGGCGACCAGCGGCGACTCTATATTGACTTAAAATTGTGTGAGTCTGCTCACTTTTACTATAACTCCGATTTGCCAGGCTGTTTTGGGGTATGGTCAGAAAATCCTTGACAGACGCCATGAGCGCTAATGTCAGCGCTACTCATTGTACCAGTTCCTGACAGGTCCAGATGTTGGATTTAAGTATATCCAGTGCCGTCGTCATTGATCCTTTTAGACTTCTGATTGAAGTGCCTTGTCAAATGGCAGTGCCTGCTGCTGGCTCCTTCTGGAAGTGATCGGGGTTTAGTTAGAGTCCTCTCCTGCCGTCATGTTAGCGCTATACGTTCTGAGCCTCCTTTGTCCTTGGGATAGGTGAATGGAGTGTGCTAAAGGCCTGGTAGCTAGCAGTTAGGGTAAATGGCTAAGTCCTGTAGTAGGTTGCCAGAGCTAGGGCTGCTCTATATTCCCAACTGGTCGCTAGAGTCTTTAGTACGTCAAGTGTTGGTTGGCCTATAATGTCCCTTGATGTGCTCAGTCTGAGTAGAAGCCTATCATCTCCCCCCAACTGAAAAATTGACTGTCCTCAGTCAAACGCCGTCATTAATTTGACTGCACTACAGCCCATATGATGCTGCCAGCACCTTATAAAAGTCGTTTTCAGCACTTCACCTTCTTGTGTTTTTCTTCCCATCTTTCCAACATGTCTACTCCTTTTGATGCCTCTGCTCTCTGCAATTTCCTGGCTAAGGCCTCCTATTTATTTGATCGTGCTAAGTCTGTCGGGCCTGCCGATGTGCCACAAACTGTCCCTGGAATTATGCAGCTCTATCAGCAGTGGCTCGTGGTCCATGGCTCTGACAGTTCCTGGGCACGGGGCGTTGAGGTTCGTAAATGGTGCATGGCTCGGTACTGCAAATATGAGGGTGCTGATTGGTTATGACCATTTGCAGACTTGTTTGTAAGTTTTTAGATTTGATTTTGGATTTGTGGCACTAAAGTTCAGTGCCCATATTAGGCTCCTTCTCTGTCCGATGAGATCAACGCCCTGCTGGCTAGTACCGAGAGTTGGCAAAGTAAGTTTCTCCTCTTCTTCCTCACGTTTCCAATATTAACCCTGAATAGTCGGTTGCTATGTCGCCCACCATCACCAGTCTCTCTAGTGCTCCATCGGCCTCTACCATTCCCTCCGATCTGGCCACTCCTGCTGCTCCTGTCTCTGTTCCACCTCCTCCCGTTCTTGGTAGTCCTTTTTGTGGCAATGCTTCTCCCACTCATACTGCGCCCATCATCGCTTCTCCCACTTGTACTGCGCCTCCTCATTTGGCCATCAAACAGATTGCCATTACTGCTAGTGAGCCCCGGCCCAGACCCACCCATACTATTTCTTGCCTTCCCCCCTGTAACTTTGCTGTTGTTATTAATTGCATGCCCCCTGCTCTCGCTAGCCCTCCTAAATGTACTGTGCATCCTTGTTTACCTGCCTCTAGTTCTTCTACTAACTTTGCTTCCCAGATCAATCTCCCTGCTCGTGTTGCCCCTTTGTATGTCATAAGTGTTTCCTTTTAAGATTGCTAGGCTCTAGCACCTGATCGGGCCCTCCTTAAGTGCCCAACTAGACTATGTTTACTGACACAGAGCTTCATGATTTGTTACGCCTTTGTTGCAATACTACCGTTATTGATACCGGCCTCCCAGCTAGTGTCTAAGTACTTGGTGCTAAGAAGAAGGTTACGGTGGCACCCATGGAGCGTCGCGCTTTTAGGGCAAAGATTGGCGTAGTAAGTGCTTGTTCGTCCCTGATAGGTTGATGATGTTGCTAACTTCTTTCTCAGTGCGATAAATGTTGGTCTGAGAACGATCCTGAGGGTTGCTGGTTTCCTACCGCCTTTCTTTCCTGCTACCACTGCAATGCGTGGAAATGGGGTTGTGCCTTCAATAGGATTTGTACTTGTGAATGCAGTGATACGATGCTGTACCAGCAGTCAGGGACACACCATGCACCAGAAGTCAAAATAAACATTTAATCATGGGCTGAAAACTGTAAGCCTCCTGGTAGCAGTCTCAACAAAAATATATCTCCAAAACATCCCAATAAATACACAGAAATGTACAGAGCAATAGGCAGGGACCAGCTCAAACTATCAGCTCAACAATAGTCCGACTACTGTAATGGGGAGAGGAAGCATGGAAGCTGGCAGGAGTGACAAAATGGGATCAAATTGTAGTGATCTGGATCAAAGATCAGATCTGACAATGACACAACAGGAAGGGGAAAGAAAAGAAGCATGGAATGCAGGGAAGCACGTGCTAAATGGAGCTCAAGCAAATGGGGAAGTGGCAATCAGAGACATCCGGAAGAATGATGGATCAAAAGCAAATGAGGAAGTGGCAATCAGAGACATCCGGAAGAATGATGGATCAGGAAGTTGAATGGTGGAACTGGTAGCACCAAAACAGGCCTCTCAAAAGGGAAATTGGACTATCAAACATGTTTCGGAGGTTGGGGAGTTTACAACAAAGGGTCATGTGTAGATAGTGGTCTGTGCACCAGAAAAACAGTATAAATAGCCCAAGTTTAGTAGAGAATAGACAGGCAATTGATAGGCAAAGGCTCGGTGATTCCCAGGGAGTGAATTGCTTAGGCTGGAGTTTGTTGAGAACCCTCTGCATTCCAGAAGATTAGGGTTTGCAACTCAAAACATTAATACATCAAGTTTATCATCAAGTCAGTGTGGATTGAAGAGTCATACTCTACACCAGCAAGCCCCAGAACTATCAGTAATACTCACACCAAGTACTACAGCAGTAGAGATGCTATCATGCAACAAAATTACGAGCGTGCAGTCTTAGTTCGTAATGCCCAGGCCTTTGTGCTGCAGCAACACAATCTGGCTGCTACTCATCAGCCCACTGTGATTAGCGCTGCAAGCCTAGTGCTTCCCATCACCCAAGATGGCACCACCGTGGCGGCCCCCTTTGCCTGCTCTCCTCATTGTCCTGTCCCTTCAAAGCGTAAGCCCGTTGTTGCCTCTCCTAGCAAGAGTCCCGGTAAGCGCCGGGAGCTAGCGCCTGCTACTCCCATGGTCTTGTCTTCTACTGAGTTGTCTACTGATGAAGGCAAGGATACCAAGAGGGATGCTGAGGGCAAGGATGACGATGAGGCTGGGCCTATAGTTGACACCAATGTGCTGTTGGCAGTACGTGCTCTTCTGCTTTGCCTTACTCCTCCTATCGCTGCTAACCCTTATCAGAGCGGCTCTAGTGGTAATTGGTGCGTAGTCCTTGTGTTTTCTTTTTCAGTCACACTAACCTTTTTGTTGCCAGGTCCCCTACTCCTTCACTTCCTGCCGTCGTGAATATCCCTCCCACTGAAGATGTCATGATGTCTGTTGCCGGTGCTACTTCTGTTCCTGAGCCTGTCATGGCTAGCGCCTCCCCCGTTGCTCTTCCCATTACCCTGTTTCTTATTCCTCCTTGTAGCCTCTCTTTCTTCCTCACTACTCACGAGTCCTCCATCACACCTGAGTCCAAAGAGACCTTAGTGGCTCAGAGGGAGCGCCATCGCCGCTGGAGGTACTTGCCCTCCTATGGCATCCACCTTTCCTCTGCTAGGGCTATGTCCCCAGGCGATGAGCGCCATGAATGGACTCCTCGTGCTCCCATAACCGTTTGAGTAAGTCAGCATTTCTTAGTTGGTTTGTCTTTTCTCTGACCTCCGCTAAGTTTGATCCCTTCTGGACTCCTCCCCCCGCCATGCGTGTTTCTGGCAACGCCTACCCTTGGCTTGGGGATGAGTTCTCTTATCCCGTCACTCCCCTTTGTCCTGCTGCTGATCTCTGCTAACAACTTTGCCATGTTGAAGACGCGACTGACATCATTGGTAGCAAACTCACCCTCCTACGACTTTGTGTTTCCACCTTAGCACGCTGTGAGCTCCTCCTGCTTGAGCTTCATGACAACATTACTGATGCGCTTGAGTGGCAAGCAAGTAATGCCATTCAGGATGGGGACTTGCTTCTTTTGGGTGATCCCACTCCCTCCAAGTCTGATGTGTAGTCGCTGGCCCATAGCACTTCGAACTTTGTGGACTTTGTAAATTTTTGATATGTAACTTTGTTGTAGCCATGCTAAAATTAAATGCACCCCCCCTTTGTTCCGAAATTGTCAGTTTGTAAGTAATCAAATACAAAGTAAGAAAAAGGGAAAACGCTCAGTAAATCATCATAGCATAGAAAACCCCTATTACCAGCATGATCCAATAGCCAATACCGTGCCAGCCTAGGAAGAAATAGGTATTGTCGGTAGAAAATAAGTCGATTTATGCAAGAAGTTTTAATGTATAAGAAATAGAGTGCCACTGATTGCTTGTGGTTATTTAATAATGGTGGCTATAAGTGCTAGATCTCAAAGGTTAACTTCCTCTTTCTGCGACTTAAAAATGAGTCAAGCGCATCCTATTGGTTCGTGTCTGCATCAGGGTCCAAGCCCCTTGAGAAGTGCCCTCCCACACTGTCGCTAGTTGAAACACTGCCCAAGTCCTATAAATTGCCCATGCCTCGACAGCATCTCATCAGTCTTCATGATGGAAAGCCCAACTGGCATCGTTGTCACGACCCCTCCCCTCCGGGCCCACCCCGGGACACCCCTGGAACACTATCCGGGACCCTCCCTCCGACCCCACAGGACATGCCCCGCCATCACGACCGCCGACACCGCCATCATGCACATCAAGGACCGCCATCAGCCGCCACCAGCCCCAATCAACGATCGGATCACGCAACTCGCTCCTGGCCATCACACATCACGCATCACAACCCCCTCCACGCTAATTGATTGCGTGCCCCACACACGCGATCCGGGTATACAGTCCCTACCCACTACTCAATGACTCCCGGAACCCACCCCAGACACTCTGGAACCCCAAGACCCGGTCCCGTAGTACTTATAGCGTAGTTCCCTGTTGTATTTGCCAGTCTTGATATTACATTGCATTACTTGGATTGTTGCATGCCCTCTATTTGACTGGTACGCATTGACTGGCACGCTTGACTGGCACGCTTGGATATTCGCGTGCTCTAAGACTGGTACGCACTTCGCGACTTTAACTTACTAACTTGGTCTCGTCTTAGAACCTCCGGTTCACGACTCGACCCCCACCCGAACTCCCCAGTTACCCACCACCCAAAACCCCCAGACTAAGTCCCCTCTCCCGGGATTTCCCTGTCCACGTCTTGAACCCCGGAGTCCTAGCCCCGGAGTTCCAGACACCCGAGTATCCGTGGGTCAAGTCCGCATTGTAAGGGTGATTGCTTTCCCGGAAAGCCCCCGACTCAGCGGAACCTGACATAATATCAAGACTCCCTCCTTACACCATTCTTGATGGCTACGTATACTCACACTTACTACCCCATGGGCTACCAGACTGACCCCTACGGATGCCCGGTACCCGATCATTACTCCGCACAGACCCCCCGCCCCGTCTATCTACCCCTCCCGTACGAACCCCCGTATCTCCACCGCCACTGGGCCCCCGACCCATCCCTCTATGATCTGGGGCCCTCAGCCAGCTGGGCCCCTCCGTCCAACTTAGCCATGGCACGACCCGTGGAGGTCCCCTCGTACTGGAGCATCCCCGGGGGCCTGCCGGAGACCCCACCAGTACCCAGTGGACCTCGCCCGATCCCCCCCAGCGAGGGCCCCTTTGCACCCACCCCCTACTACGGCTACCAGCGCCCCGTCCCAGTGGACCTCGCCCGATCCCCCCCAGCGAGGGCCCCTTTGCACCCACCCCCTACTACGGCTACCAGCGCCCCGTTTCCCAACCCTGAGAACCCCGAGGACCCCCCTACTCTGACTACCCCCCTCATCACTATCCGGCCGCCGCTCCACCCGCTCGAACCCCTCCCTCGCCAATGGAACAACGACGCCTCGAGGAGTATGAACGGCAACGGGACAAAGTACTCCGCTCACTCAGGATTACGCCGGAGGACTTTGCTCAACGGACAAGAGTGCTGCTCACGGAATTTGGGCATGACAACTTTGAAGGCACTCCGGAGGAATGGGCTCATTGCTTGGTCGAGTTCGGGGACCGCCTCACGCGAGGAGAACTCCCAGAGCAAACTATGGTAAAGTATAGGCGCAATACGATCCTCTCGAGTTCGGGGACCGCCTCACGCGAGGAGAACTCCCAGAGCAAACTATGGTAAAGTATAGGCGCAATACGATCCTCTGAGAAGAATTGCAGCAGCTGCTCGACGAAGTCCACGTGTCCCCCTTCCCTCGACCCCTCAACGACCCCGCGGACCCAGGTCGCTTGATCCACGTTTGACGGGAACCCCCGGAGCCGGCCCCAGCAGCCCCGGCAGCCCCTGCGGACCCCACTCCGGAACAACGACAATGGGAAGAGCGACAAAACGCCTCAGCCATATTGTGGTCCCTCAACCCGACTGGAGGCCTCTTCGATCAACCTGCTGCCCGCATGGTAGGCTTGTCAACTCGCCGCAGGGCTAACTCCGTTTCTAGTACCTTCAAGACCTGGGGACAGCCCCAAAGACCCCTGGAACCCCTCCTGTGAACAGACAATGCCCGACCCCCGGCCCTGGCGAACCCTGGTAGACCCCGCGCAGACACCCCTAACACGGACGACACGCTGTGCTACATCGATAAGCTCATGCGTGGCAACAA
This sequence comes from Macrolepiota albuminosa, assembly GCA_027475525.1. Taxonomy (NCBI): domain Eukaryota; kingdom Fungi; phylum Basidiomycota; class Agaricomycetes; order Agaricales; family Agaricaceae; genus Macrolepiota; species Macrolepiota albuminosa. The sequence goes on along the minus strand of JAMWFC010000032.1, from coordinate 1,336,175 downwards.
TAAACCACGCCCCACGTCCGCGCCCGCCCCGGTACCACCCCCTACGTCAGCCCCGGTCCCTCCGGAACGCAACTTCCGCCATGATCCGCCACCCCACTTCGACCTACAAAACCCCCCGCGACCCCCGATGCAAGCACGGCCCTCCCGGGTTGAACGTCCCCCACGCAACCCGGCACCCGACTCAGCACCCGACCCCCCTCCACCCGACCCGACACCGCCGAACCCTCCCCGACCGCCTCCGCCACCCCCAGCTGAACCTTGAGGACGACCCCCAGGGCCCCCACCTCCGCCACCCCCTGCGTGGAGACCCGGGCCTCCCCCCGGCAGGAACGAACCCCCCTGGGATAACAGACCCCCCGGGTGTGGATCCCCAGGTGAGCCACCCAGAGGAGGCCCTTCAGGCGGGTGGGGTCCCGCCCTTGGTGCTTTTCCTCCTCAAGGAGGGGGGGGTAATCACTACTAGGAGGAGGCCCTCCAGGCGGGTGGGGTCCCGCCCTTGGTGCTTTTCCTCCTCAAGGAGGGGGGGGTAATCACTACTACTACTATTACAATGCTGGCTCCCCTCCCCGCAACGCTGCCGGACCGGACGACGCTTGCGATGCCCTCGCCCGCAAAGGATGACTGGACATTCAAAAGCCCAACGCTTTCACGGGCCAGGACCCCCAAAAATGGCGTACCTTCCTCACTCAGTGTCTCAATACATTTCAGGCAAAGCCGCTCACGTTTCAGGTTGACAGCTCCCGGGTGGCCTTTGCCGCATCGTACCTCCAGGGGATCGCCTTCGATCACTACACGGCCCTCATCCAGTTCGACCCCAACAACCCGGCACTCGCTCGCTGGCAAGCCTTCGTCGACGAGTTTTCCAAGAAGTTTGGGATCTACGACACCGTGGCCGAGGCCAAGGACAACCTCTTCAACCTCCGGATGTGCTCTGAAGAACGTTTCACCACCTTTATCGTACGTTTTGAGAAGGAAGCTTACAAAACAGGTTGGAACTACAGCGCCCTCCGGTACGCCCTCTGCCGCGCCCTGCCACAACGCATCAAGAACGTCCTCCGACTCGCCCCGAAACAACCCTCCTACGACGGATACAAGGCCCTCGTCATGCAGATCGACCAACGCTACTGGGAAGACCGCAGCGAGTACTCGAACTCCCGACCCCCCTGGAACCCTAGGGGAGGACCCCCTTGGCCCTCTGGCAAAACCCCCAACCCCCAAAGTCAGAACCCCGATTCCCCCGTGTTTCCTGGCGGCCTACCCCCGGTGAGTCGCGGCCCGCCCAATGCTAACCCCAGCAGCGGCGTCCGCCCCCAGGCCCAACTCAACGCCGCCGTGGCCCGGTGAGTCGCGGCCCGCCCAATGCTAACCCCAGCAGCGGCGTCCGCCCCCAGGCCCAACTCAACGCCGCCGTGGCCACCCACAATCCAGGCGACGCGCCAAGCCCTGAGGAACCTCTGGAAGACCCCAAAGGCTTCGACTTCGACGACGAACGGGACAAGGAGGCCCTCCAGGCCAACCGGCTTTAAAAGAAGGGACGACCCTGGATCGAAGTCCCGACGGATGTGCAGGAACGGCGGAGAAGGGAGGGTGTCTGCATACTCTGTGGTGAGAAAGACCATTTCATCTCCGAGTGCCCAAAACGACAGGTCATGGGACGTGCCACCTGGTCTGCATACTCTGTGGTGAGAAAGACCATTTCATCTCCGAGTGCCCAAAACGACAGGTCATGGGACGTGCCACCTGGACCTTCGAAGGGGAGGACGCCACCTACGAGTATTTGGAAAACGACCCGGCGATTTAGACCTGGAAGACGCCCTAAATCGCGGAATCGACCCCGACGTCTTCTCCACCCTGGTCTCCCATCTTTGTTCCATGACACTTGCACAGGACACCCTCATGGCTTACCTACCCTCCCACTCCTCGCACTCTCTCCTCCTCAAAACTCGCCTCACCCCCTCCAGAACCCCCCTCAACACCCTCGTTGACAGTGGCACTCCTCGCACTCCCTCCTCCTCAAAACCCGCCTCACCCCCTCCAGAACCCCCCTCAACACCCTCGTTGACAGTGGCGCCACCGACAACTTCATCGATGAAGCATGGTCCACCTTCACCCCGGAACCCGCTCAGCGACTCCCAGTCCCAGTACGACTCTGCCTCTTCGACGGAGACGCCTCCATGGCGGGGGACATCACTCATTTCGTGCGTATGCCCGTTACTTTCGCCAACGGACAGACTCACACCCTCCGAATGTTGATAACCAAACTCCACCCTTTCACATCCCTGGTCCTAGGGCTTCCGTGGCTCCGAGACACCAATCCCCGCATCGATTGGCGACATCTTACCCTTCGCTTGACCCGGGACCCGACACCCGACGACCAGCAACTCCCCTTTGACATCCCCCACTCTCCCGATCTTACCCCAAAGGACGGACCCCCGCCACCCCCCGGGCTCCAGTCCCGCTCATCCTGATCCTTCGTCATCAATGCCAGGTTGGACGGCACCCTGGGACCGATATCGGCCCTCATCGACAGCGGAGCCACCGGAGTTTTCGTCAGCGACGCCCTCGATCTCCCCCACGACTCCTTCGACCAGCCCCTCCACCTGCAACGCCTCGACGGCACCCCCTCCTCCGGCCCCATCCAGAGGTCCCACTCGGGACGCGTGACGCTGGACAACGACTACAAGTTCACCTCCGACTTCCTGGTCACGCGACTTCACGAATCAACCCCGATGGTGCTGGGACTACCCTGGCTGTGCGACACGAACCCCAACATCAATTGGAGGACGCTCACCATGACCTTCCCGGAACCCGAAGACCACCCCTTGACCGCCGTGCATCTCCGGGCCCTAGGGAACGACCTGACGCCCGACACCCTCAGGACGACTGCCGCGCCTCCCATGCATGCACCACCCACACCCGTCCAAGACCGCAAGGCCCCCGATCGACCTCCAAACATTCCTTGGAACAGGTACAAAGGGCCGAACTACCCCTGCCGGTCTCAGACACGCATCACACCCCGCTCCGGCCAATCCTTCTGTGACCCCGACCGACCTGAGCGCACTCGACATTAGGATCATCGGGGCCGCCCCCTTCACCCGCCTCATGAGGGATGGAACTCCCACGTTTCAGCTACACACCTCGCCCTCTCTCCCGGAAGAACACCTATGAGGGGATGCTATTTCCCCAGAAAAGAAAACCGAGAAGTAGTTCCCCCGGAGTATCACGAGTTCGCTGACATATTCTCCGAAGGAGACGCCAAGGAGATCCCCCCTCACCGCCCCTATGATCACACCATCGACCTCGAGGAAGGAGCCAACCCCCCTTTTGGCAAGGTATACAACATGTCGGAGGTCAAACTCCGGGCCCTCAAGGACTACCTCGACAAAATGCTCAGTAAGAGATTCATCCGACCCTCCACCTCCGCCGCCGGAGCCCCAGTTCTATTCGCCAAGAAGAAGGACGGCTCGCTCCGACTCTGCGTCGACTATCAAGGACTCAATAAAATCACCAAGAAGAACCGCTACCTACTCCCGCTCATCGGCAATCTGGTCGATCGACTCCGCAGTGCCAAGGTTTACACGAAGATTGACCTCCGCTCCGGTTACAACAACGTCCGCATCGCCCTGGGACACGAGTGGAAAACCGCGTTCCGCACGTGGTATGGTCTGTTTGAATACCTTGTGATGCCTTTTGGAATGACTAACTCCCCTGCCACGTTCCAATACTTCATGAACGACATCTTCCACGACATGAGCTTGTGATGCCTTTTGGAATGACTAACTCCCCTGCCACGTTCCAATACTTCATGAACGACATCTTCCACGACATGAGCGACGTCTTCGTGATCGTCTACCTGGACGACATCCTCATTTATTCTGACTCACTGGAGGATCACCAGAAGCATGTCCCGACGTCTTCGTGATCGTCTACCTGGACGACATCCTCATTTATTCTGACTCACTGGAGGATCACCAGAAGCATGTCCAGCAAGTCCTCGAACGCCTCCGGGAGCACAACCTCCACGCCAAGCCCAAGAAGTGTTCATTCCATACGGAAAAGGTTGAGTATCTTGGTGTCATCGTATTCCCGAATGGCATTCGCATGGACCCCCACAAGGTCGAGGCCATCGTCAACTGGCCGCAGCCCCGGAACGTCAAGGAAGTACAATCTTTCTTGGGTTTTGCTAACTTCTACCGGAGGTTCATAGATAACTACTCTGGTATCACGAAACCCCTCAACCGGCTCACGCGCAAGGACGTCGCCTGGAACTGGGACAGTAAGTGCCAGAGTGTCTTTAACCTGCTCAAGGAGGCTTTCACGACCGCCCCTGTACTCCGGCACTACGACCCGACCCTCCCGATTATCCTGGAATGCGACGCCTCCGACTACGCCATCGCCGGGATCCTCTCGCAGATGGAACCTGACGGAGGGGAGCCCCGGCCAGTTGCCTTCTACACCCGGTCCATGATCAACGCCGAGCTCAACTACGACATCTACGACAAGGAGCTCCTTGCCATCGTCGAAGCCTTCAAGCAATGGTGAGCCTACCTCGAGGGAGCCTGGCACCGGATTCAGGTCTACTCAGATCACAACAACCTGCAGTACTTCACCACGACCAAGCAGCTTAGTCGATGGCAGGCCCAATGGTCCAAGGTCCTCTCAGAATACGACTTCACAATCCAGTACCACCCAGGATGACTCGGAGCTAAACCCAATGCCCTCACCCGTCGCCCAGACGTCTATCCCAAGAAGTCATTCGAGGTGGAACGCAATGTGTTCAATCATCGCGTGGTGATCCCTCCCGAACATTTGAATGCCGTACTGATCTTAAACGATGAAGGGACCCTGAGCCAGATCCGCCGCGCCCCCCGAGACAAGTACTTCATCGACCATGACCTCCGCAGCCCTCCCGACGGAACCGACCAGGACCCCGCCTTCTCCTTGTCCTCCGATGAAAAACTCCTCCTCCGGGACGGCTGCATCTATGTCCCAGATTACGCCCGACTCCGCTACGACGTCCTCCATCAACACCACGATCACAAGCTCCGGGGACACCCTGGAATACGTAAGACTCTCCAGCTGATCTCCCGGACTTACTTTTGGCCAGGGTTGAAGAAGGACGTGACCCGCTACATTCGATCATGTGAACCCTGCCTCCAGGCCAAGGTCCCCCGACACCGACCATACGGACTCCTGAAACCCCTGCCAGTTGGACGACGCCCCTGGACCACATTGTCGAACTCCCGAAATCTGAAGGGTTTGATGCCATTCTCATCGTTGTGTGCCGGCTAACCAAACAGGGCATCTTCCTACCCTGCCACACCACAGACACTGCTCCGGATTTTGCCCGGCTGTTCCTCGAGCACATCTTTGCCAAACACGGACTCCCGGACGACATCGTCTCCGACCGTGGCCCACTCTTCGTATCCAAGTTTTGGACTTCCCTGTGTAAGGCACTTGAAGTAAAGACTAACCTCTCTACCGCCTACCACCCTGAAACTGACGGCCAAACCAAAAGGGTCAACCAGTCCCTCGAGCAGTACCTCCGACTGTACGTCAACTACTTGCAGGACGACTGGCGCGCTGAGCTCCCCCTGGCCGAGTTCACCTACAACAACACGCCGCACTCTGCCACCGGGGTATCGCCCTTTTTTGCCAACAAGGGATACCACCCTCGACTAACACTCTCGCTCCAGGACATCCCATCGCACGCCGCCCACGAGGTCGCCTGGGATCTCCAGTCCCTTCACGAGTTTCTCCGGGAAGAGATCGACACCGTGAACCAGGCCTACATGAAACACGCTGACCGGAAACGGGAAGACACCCCCGACTGGACCCCCGGGACAAAGGTATGGTTAGATCAACGACACCTCCGCACCCGCCGGCCCTCCTCAAAACTCGATCACAAGCGCCTCGGCCCGTTCAAAATACTGAAGAAGGTCTCATCCCACGCCTACAAGATCGAGCTTCCCCTGGGACTAAAAGGTCTGCACCCGGTATTCCACGTCCACCTCCTGGAGCGACACCTCCCGGATCCTTTCCCCGAACGACGCTCTGAGCCCCCTCCCCCGGTCAAAGTCGAGGACGAGTACCACTACGAAGTTGAAGACATCCTCGACTCCCGGAACATTCGTGGACGACCCCACTTCCTCGTACGGTGGAAGAGTACCACTACGAAGTTGAAGACATCCTCGACTCCCGGAACATTCGTGGACGACCCCACTTCCTCGTACGGTGGAAGGGATACGGCCCGGAAGACGACACCTGGGAACCACGCGGAAACCTCGAAGGCGCCCTCGACAAACTCCAGGACTTCCAACAACGGCACTCGGGAAATGACCTTCCCGGGCGCAGGACTCACAGACGGCAGTAGTGGGCGTAACCCCCGCCTCTGGGCTCAGTAGGGATTCAACTCCCATGTATACTTTCTGCTTTCGCTTTCTAGATCTTACTCCCTTTTTAGTACCTTCTCCTCAAAGTAGCACCCCGGAGTCGGGGCAAGGTCACCTTCCAACTCTCTCGCCACATTACGATTCCTTGTTTTAATTGTTCCGGCGAACCAAGTATATACATTTTTATATCACCTTCCAACTCTCTCGCCACATTACGATTCCTTGTTTTAATTGTTCCGGCGAACCAAGTATATACATTTTTATAGGTACATTACTCTACAGGTTACAATGACAAAACAACGGGGCGGACAAGAATAACAAGAAAAACGCGAAAAACACCGCTCTTAGCCGGAACTCCCCTTGCCAGACCTCTCCCTTGGCCAACCCCGGAAATCCTCCCCCACCCCCTCTGGACCGTGTTCCTGCCACACCTCCTCGGCCAGCTGGTTCCAAGATGGGAGCTGCTCACCCTCGTCCAGGACCCGCTCAAACCACGACCTTGGGGCTGGGACGTTTCTCCGATGATGCGCCACCACCAGCCTCCCCAACAAGTCCAGACCCCGCTCCACCCCGGGGTTCCCCGCCTCTGACTGTAGCCTCTCTTGCAGGAACGCGAACGCCGCGGCAGCCCCGTCTAAAAGCAAGCGATGCTCCCGAGCCCAGCCTGGAGATATCAGTATCAACCCGACAGCGAGAGAAAAAGGGCACTCACTCAGGGAGGCCATGCGCCCGATGACCATGTCCCGGCGCAGGGCCTCAACCAACTCTGGACTCGAGGGACCTTGCGCCGGGATCCCCACCCCCTGCTCCAGCCTGGCCCTCATAGCGTCCAGCTGGGCCTCGGCTCCTCCCCGGGCTACCCTCGCCTCCTCCAGCTCCCGGAGGGCGGTCTCACGGTCCTCCTCCAGCCCCCTCCGGATCGCCGCCTCCTCCCTCGCCGCCTCCTCTCGCTCCTCCCGCTCCTGGTCGGCCTGCTCGAGACGCTCCTGCAGAGCCCCCACTCCGACGTCCAGTGGTCGTCCTGACAATGGGGAAAATATCGCTGGGGAGAGGCGCACTGGGGAAGCCGGGGGTGGGGACTGGGGAGCCGGGAACGGGGTCTCCACGGGCAGGCGCGCCCTCTTGGATGGACCCGGTAAGGGACTGGGCGACACCCGCCTCTTCCCTTTGTCAAGGCGCCCCCCTCGACCCTCGTGACTCCCAGTCCCGGCCCGGGTCACCCGACGAGTAATGAGGACCATGGGCCGGCCCCGGCCCCCCACCTGGACGACTCCCCGCTGGACGACTGCACAGGCGCCGCGGGCACCTCCCCCTCCGGCTCCACCCCCTCGTCCACCGGCTCCACCACCCAGTCCCGCTCCTTGACCCCCATCCTCCGGGTGATCCCCTCCAGCGGCCACCCCTGCTCCCGTGCAACACAGCGCGCCCTCCACAACGCCGAGACAGAGCACCGCTCGTGGTTGAGGCGGCACGCCTCACATACCGACGTGTCTCGGCAGGACGAAGGAACCGGGACCTCGAACTCGCATGGTACCACCCGGTGGGCACAATGCAGACACTGTGATGCTGGAGTTAGCCAGGAAACCCGAGGTAAGAACCCACTCACCGGCCCATTGCTCACGCACCAGTTGTGCGCGGACAACCCCCGGGGCCTCTCCAGCACCTCCTTGAACACCTCCTGCGACGCGTCCACCCACACGACGCGCCGGTCATCCGGGACCACTGTAACTGTCTCTACTGTCATCCCGGAGCGGCGGAATCGAGGGCCGGGCAACCTAGGGCGGGGAGGGGGCTGCAGACGGGGAGGATGGACAGTCATGTGCGCAAAGGTCAGCGCAGGGTGACTGGAACCCGCCCCAGGAACAGACTCCGGGAGCCGGCTGGGACCCGCCTCCGGGGCAGTGGTGTTGTGTTGTTCTGAAAAAGGAAGGTCAGTAGCGACAAGCGAGCAGCGCGGGAACCACTCACGTTGTTGCACGAGCGCCGCCACGCGCTCCCAGTCTTGGCGGGCTCGGTACCACGCATCCCGGGCTTCCCAGGCCATGAGGGGCGCGACCTCGTTGGTTTGCGGGGGCGTTGGGGAATGGGTTGGCATACGCGACATGTTTGAACTTGACGGTAAAATTTTTTTTTGATACGTGGCAGGTCAGGTGCCGGATCCCACGGTTGAACCCCGGTCCGAACCACCAGCTACGCGCACCTCGGAGGGTCTCGGCACTGAGGGGGGGGTGATGTCACGACCCCTCCCCTCCAGGCCCACCCTGGGACACCCCCGGAACACCATCCGGGACCCTCCCTCCGACCCCACAGGACACGCCCCGCCATCACGACCGCCGACACCGCCATCATGCGCATCAAGGACGGCCATCAGCCGCCACCAGCCCCAATCAACGATCGGATCACGCAACTCGCTCCTGGCCATCACGCATCACGCATCACAACCCCCTCCGCGCCAATTGATCGCGTGCCCCACACGTGCGATCCAGGTATACAGTCCCTACCCGCTACTCAATGACTCCCGGAACCCACCCCAGACACCCCGGAACCCCAAGACCCGGTCCCGTAGTACTTATAGCATAGTTCCCTGTTGTATTCGCCAGTCTTGATATTACATTGCATTACTTGGATTGTTGTGTGCCCTCTATTTGACTGGTACGCATTGACTGGCACGCTTGACTGGCACGCTTGACTGGCACGCCTTGGATAATCGCGTGCTCTAAGACTGGTACGCACTTCGCAACTTTAACTTACTAACTTGGTCTCGTCTTAAAACCTCCGGTTCATGACTCGACCCCCACCCGAACTCCCTAGTTACCTATCACCCAAAACCCCCGGACTAAGTCCCCTCTCCCGGGATTCCCCTGTCCACGTCTTAAACTCCGGAGTCCTAGCCCTGAAGTTCCAGACACCCGAGTATCCGTGGGTCAAGTCCGCATTGTAAGGGCAATCGCTTTTCTGGAAAGCCCCCGACTCAGCGGAACCTGACAATCGTGTGGTCTTCTTGCTGTGATCGTGCTCATGTCATGATTGATCTCCCCACTTTCCTGGAACGTGCTACCTCATTCTTCCACCACTACCTGGCGGTTGGCATGCCCAGACTAACCAACGGAGTCGTTGAGTTAGGTCATCACTGCCAGCTACTTCATGTGGCTTGTGAGATTTGGAACAACAACCTGCCGTTGACCCATTTTGGTATGGAGAAGAACTGGAGTCAGATTTTTCAGGTGCGCTATTGCCTTTTTTGCCCTCCTTCTCTTCCGATAATTGCCAAATAAAGCAAATCGCAACCAAGGAAACAAAAGAGTGTCTTGAGTTGCTGCTGGAGGAGAGTCACTATCTGGTTCGTTGCCTTATTACCTCGTTTTCTTTCTTCTAACGCATTGCCTCACTAGGCGCCCCGCTCGTCTACTGGTGGCCGGCTTTTTTGCGGTCCTGCTGAAGGCTGGAGGCCTCCCAGGCCTCTCCTTTTGCCCAGTCCTTGATGCTCGTCCGTCTCCCATGTTGTTTATGTAAGTCAGCTCCTTCTTTTCCGTGGCTGACAGATTTTAGATACTTGATTTCTTTGTCATAGTTTTATGAATTGCATTGTTGTTGTTGCCCCCCCCATGATTGTTTTGCGCATGTAAGAATTCCCAAGTGTCTGCAACCCTGCAAGTAGCTTGAGGTACTTTATGGGTTCTGGCGCTGTTAACCCAGTCAGTATCACATCCTGCCAGAACTTCCCCTCCTCCTTGATGAGCCCAAACGTCTTTACCATCCCATTATCTTAGATTGGTTGGAGCAGTTTCTTGCTCTAATGCCTACTGGCAGCTTTCTGCACGAGAACGGCAACACCATGACCCTGGTATGCAGGTACCAAATTCTTCTCGCTGCTTCTGAAGAGTGGCTGGTCGCTGTCGACCCATCCTTGGTCACCGTACGCCTCCCCTTAGTGCGAGTCATGATTAATGCTCATGCGTTGTGTAGGAGCCGGTTACGGGTACCACTTTGAGTCTGGCCAGCCTACTCCGCAAAATGGGAACCTTGGTTAGTTCTTATCTTTTCCTGACCTTAGGTTGTTAACTCCATGCTGTCTCTAAGGGTCTTTCCTGGCTCCCTCTCCCTCCTCTCGTCAACCTTGATGCACGTAGAGCCATACTCAAATGCATGGCCTTTCCTTTCCCATTGTTTGAGTCCCGCCTGGATGGGGACGGTTGGTACTCATCCCTCAACCCCTCTGCCGCTCCTCCAGGCGCTCCTCCTGCACCTCCTCCTAGTGTTCCCATTCCTCCCATACCATCTACTAACGCGCCACCTCCAGGCGCTCCTCCTACCCACAGGCGACCTAAAGATCAAGTGAAAGGTACACGTCAATGGTCTTCCTCTTTAGGGTAGTTCAATTAGTTGTAGTCGTAGTTGGATTGCTAGTTCCTTGTGTATCAGTACCACTTGTTTATTTATTCTTTTCTGGTTATTGGGTTGCCTGAGTCTGATCAAGGGGGGCGCTAGCGGTTAGCGCCACACGTTTTGTAGGAATTTATTGCTCCTCATCTTCATCCGGAGTGGTCTTGTCATCGTCCACCAACTCAGTCTCTTCCAGCTCTCGAAGTTTGGCAGTGTCAATGTCCAGCGTTGACAAAGGTAATGGAATATATTCACGTGCTAAGTAGGGAATGAGTCAGAACTCTGCTACTGGTTGATGCAAAACTGAGCCGTCCAACTTGCAGAGTATGTAGGCACCTCCCCTATTGTAGGAAACTACTATGAAGGGTCCTAGGTATCGAGGTCACATCTTTTTGTTATGGGTAACTTTGATTTTCAAGTTGCGCATTAGTACTAAGGCGCCAGCTGTAAAGTTGTAGTCTCGGATGGTAGCACTATGCTCGCTCTCAAATCGCAATGCGGCCTGTTGTCTAGCTTGAAATACCACCTTGTGTAGGTGCTTGAGATCCTCCATGCATCATTGTAAGTCAATAGTGCGCCTAGCGATCAGATTGGTAGAAGACAGAATTGAGTTAGGTGGGGGTTGTAAGTACGTTGCCTCCACAACGTCCGCTGGGAGCAGGGGATGGGTGCCAGTTGCTGCATAGTAAGGAGAACAGCCTATCCTCTTCCATATGGTAACCCGTTCAGACCAAAAGACCGAATAAGTTGCTTTACTCCAGCAACTTTTGTCACTGTCTACCGCCTTGAATAGCGCCTGTCGTACGTCAAAATGTGGCCTTTCCACTATACCATTAGCATGTTTGTTGTATCCTGAGACTCGAATATGCTGTATATTGTATTTCTTTGCGAGGTAGGTAAGCACTATCGGTGCTCCGTTGTCTGTAACAATCTCGTGAAGGGCTCCCCATCTGCAAATAACATTTTTGAAGAGCCACTTAGCTATAGCGTCAGTATTTTCCCGCTAGAGCATACAGAACTCCAGCCAATGTACCAAAAAACACCTTCCTTGGATAATGTACTTGTAGCGCCCCAACTTGGGCATGTGCATAGTGTCTATATATATCTTTCCGAACAATGGTGCTGGAGTCGCTATAGTTGGGGGCATAAGAACTTGGCATGTCTGCTGGATTTGGCAGAGATGACAAGTGCAAATATACCATGCAATATTGGGGCTAACTTGGGGCCACCAAAAACATTTCAATAGATTCGCCCACGTTGCATAGAGTCCTTGATGTCCCAAGTCATCATGCATAGTGCGCAGAATCCTGATTCGGCCATCTGGTTTGATTACCAATTTGTGAGTGCCAGCCCTATTTCGTTGCCAAAGCCGATTCTCAACCATAAAGAAAGTTGTTGTCACAACCCCTCCCCTCTGGAACCTCCCTGGCACACCCCCGGAGCCTCATCCAGAAGCCTCTCTCGTCAACTCCACGACGTGCCCCATCCCCACGGCTGCCAATGCTGCCATCACATGCATCAAAGACTGCCATCAACCAGCACTCCCAGCAACCCTGCATCACAGACCCCAGAATCAACTGCCATCAACGATTGAATCATGCTGCTTGCTTTCGGCAATCACGCATCACACATCACAACTCTCTCCGCACCAATTGATTGTGTGCCCCACATGCACAATCCAGGTATACAGTCCCTGTCCGCTACTCAATGCCTCCCGGGACTTATCCCAGACACCCTGGAACTCCGAGACCCAGTCCTGTAGTACTTATAGCGTAGTTCCCCGTTGTACTCGCTAGTCTTGATATTAACTTGAATTGTTGCATGCCCTCTGCTTGATTGGTACGCGCTGACTGGCACGCTTTGACTGGCACGCTTGAACAACCGCATGCTCTAAGTTTGGTATGCACTTTGTGACTTGCAATTTGTTAACCCGGTCTTGTCTTAGAACCCCCGGTTCCTGACTTGACCACTCCCCAACCCCCAGCCTCTAAAACACCCAAAGCCCCCGGATCAAGTTCTCTTCCCCGGGACCACCCCTCATCCATGTCTTGAATCCCAGAGCCCTAGCCCTGGAGTTTTAGACATCCAAGTATTCATAGATCAAGTCCACCTTGTAAGGGCATTGCTTTTCTGGAAAGCCCCTGACTCAGCGGAACTTGACATAATATCAAGACTCCCTCCTTACACCGTTCTTGATGGCTACGTATATTCATACCTACTACCCCACGGGCTACCAGACTGACCCCTACGGGCATTCGGTCCCCGAGCACTACTCTGCACAGACCCTCTGCCCCACCTATCCACCTCTCCTGTACGAACCCCAATATCTCTACCGCCACTGGGCCCCTGACCCATCTCTCGATGATCTGGGGCCCTCAGCCAGCTGGGCCCCTCCGCCCAACCTAGCCATGGCACGACCCGTGGAGGTCCCCTCATACCAGAGCATCCCTGGGGGCCTGCTGGAGACCCCACCAGTTCCCAGTGGACCTTGCCCGATACCCCCCAGTGAGGGCCCCTTTGCACCCACCCCCTATTATGGTTACCAGCACTCTGCCCCCCAACTCCGGGGACCTCCCAACTATGACTATCCCCCTTGACACTACCCGACCACTGCCCCACCCGCTTGGACTCCTCCCTCGCTAATGGGACGACAATGCCTTGAGAAGTACAAATGGCAACAGGATGAAGTACTACGCTCACTCAGGATCTCACTGGAGGACTTTGCACAGCGGGCAAGGGCGCTACTCACGGAATTTGGACATGACAACTTTGCAGGCACTCTGGAGGACTGGGCCCATTGCTTGGTCAAATTCGGGGATTGCCTCACATGAGGAGAACTCCTGGAGCAGACTATGGTAAAGTATAGACGCAACACGATCCTCTGCGAAGAGTTGCAATAACTGCTTGACGAAGTCCATGTGTCCCTCTCTTCTCAACCCCTCAATGACCCTGCAGACCCAGGTCGCTCAATTTATATCCGATGGAAACCCCTGGAACCGGCCCTGGCAGCCCCTGTGGTCCCCACTCCAGAGCAATGACAACGGGACAAAATGCCTTGGCCATACTACAGTTCCTCAATCTGATGGAAGGGCTATTTGATTAGCCCGCTGCCCGCATGGTAGGCTTGTCAACTCGCTGTAGGGCTAACTCCGTTCTTAGCACCTTCAAGACCTGGGGACAGCCCCAGAGACCCCTGGAACCGCTCCCACAAATGGACAACGCCCGACCCCCACCCCCGGCAACCTCCGGTAGACCCTGGGTGGACACCCCAAGCACAGATGACACACTGTGCTACATTGACAAGCCCGCTCGCGGCAACAACAAACAACACCCTGTGCCTGCGACCACCCTGGTACTGCCCCACACGTCCACCCTGGCCTCTCCAGAGCCCAACTTCCACCGCGACCCACCGCCCCACTTTGACCTCCGGAACCCCCTGCGACCTCCTATGCAGGCGCAACCCTCCTGGGCTGAATGTCCTCCGCGCAACCTGGCACCCGGCCCCCCTCAGACCAACCCGACACCACCGAACCCTCCCCGGCCGCCCCCGCCATCTCTAGCCGAACCTTGAGGACGACCCCCAGGCCCCCCACCTCCACCACCCTCTGCGTGGAGACCTGGGCCTCCCCCCAGCAGGAATGAGCCCCTTTGAGACAATGGACCTCCCAGGCGTGGACTCCCAGGTGAGCCACCCGGAGGAGGCCCTCCAGGCAGGTGGGGTCCTGCCCTCGGCACCTTTCCTCCACAAGGAGGGGGGAGTAACCACTATTACTCCTATTACAATGCCGGCCCTCCTCCCCGCAACGCCACAGGACTGGACAACGCTTGCAACGCCCTCGCCTGTGAAGGATGCCTGGACATCCAAAAGCCCAACACATTCACGGGCCGAGACCCCCAAAAATGGTGTTCACCCAATGTCTTAACACGTTTCAGGCGAAGCCACTCATGTTTCAGGTTGACAGCTTCTGGGTGGCCTTTGCCGGTACCTCCAGGGGATCACCTTCAACCACTACACGGCCCTCATTCAGTTTGACCCCAACAACCTGGCGCTTTCCCACTGGCAAGCTTTTGTCAACGAGTTCTCCAGGAAGTTCGGGATCTACGACACCATGGCTGAGGCTGAGGACAACCTCTTCAACCTCCAGATGCGCTCTGAAGAATGCTTCACCACCTTCATTGTACGTTTTGAGAAGGAAGCTTACAAGACAGGCTGGAACTACAGCACCCTCCAGTACGCCCTCCACCGCACACTGCCGCAATGTATCAAGGATGTCCTCCGACTTGCCCTGAAACAACCCTCCTACAATGGATACAAGGCACTCGTCATGCAGATCAACCAACACTACTGGGAAGACCGCAGCAAGTATTCAAACTTCTGAGCCTCCTGGAACTCTAGGGAAGGACCCCAATGGCCCTCTGGCAAGCCCCCCAGCCCCCAAAATCGAAACCCCGGCCCCCCTGCATTTCCTGGTGGCTAACCCCTGGTGAGTCGTGGCCCACCCAATACTAACCCCGGCAGTGGTGCCTGCCCCCAGGCTCAACTCAACGCCATCATGGCCACCAACAACCCAGGCGACGTGCCAAGCCCTGAGGAACCCCTGGAAGATCCTGAAGATCCTGACTTCATTGATGAACAGGACAAAGAGGCCCTCTGGGCCAACCGACTCCAGAAGAAAGGATGACCCTGGATCGAGGTTCCAAAGGATGTGCAAGAACGGCGGAGAAGGGAAGGTGTTTGCATACTCTGCGGTGAGAAAGACCACTTCATCTCCGAGTGCCCCCAATGACAGGTTATGGGACGTGCCACCTGGGCGTTCAAAGGAGAGGATGCCACCTACGAGTATTCGGAAAACAACCCGCCGATTTAGACCCAGAAGACACCCTAAATCGCAAAATCGACCCCGACGTCTTCTCCACCCTGGTCTCCCATCTTTGTTCCACGACACTTGCACAGGACACCCTCATGGCTTACCTACTCTCCCACTCCTCGCACTCCCTCCTCCTCAAAACCTGCCTTATCCCCTCTGGAACCCCCCTCAACACCCTTGTCAACAGTGGCACCACAGACAACTTTATTGACAAGGCATGGTCTACCTTTGCTCCGGAACCCACTTAGCAACTCCCGGTCCTGGTGCCACTCTGCCTCTTCAACAGAGACGCCTCTACGGCAGGGGACATCACTCACTTTGTGCATATGCCCATTACTTTTGCCAACAGACAGACTCACACCCTCCAGATGTTGGTAACCAAACTCCACCCCTCTGCACCCCTGGTTCTAGGGCTTCCGTGGCTCTGAGACACCAACCCCCGCATTGACTGGTGACATCTCACCCTTCACCTGATTCAGGAACCGACGCCCGACGACCAGCAACTTCTCTTTGATATCCCCCACTCTCCGGACCTGACTCCAAAGAACCCCCTGGACAGGCCCCCACCACCCCCCAGACTCCAGTCCCGCTTGTCTTGATCCTTCATCATCAATGCCAGGTTGGACGGCGCCCCAGGACCAATATCGGCCCTCATCGACAGCAGAGCTACCAGATGTCATGACCCCTCCTCTCCAGAACCTCCCCAGGACATCCCTGGAGCCCCATCCGGGAGCCTCTTTCATCAACCCCACAACGTGCCCTGCCCCCACAGCTGCCGACGCTGCCATCATATGCATCAAAAACCGCCATCAGCCAGCCCCCCAGAAACCCCACATCACGGACCCTGGGATCAACTGCCATCAACAATCGGATCACGTGACTCGCTTCCGGCCATCATGCATCACGCATCACAGCTCCCTCCATGCCAATTGATTACGCGTCCTCACATGCGCGATCCAGGTATACAGTTCCTGCCTGCTACTCAATGACTCCCAGAACCCATCCCAGACACCCCGGAACCCCGAGACCCGGCCCTGTAGTACTTATAGTGTAGTCCCCCATTGTATTTGCCAGTCTTGATATTAACTCGAATTGTTGCGTGCCCTTTGCTTGATTGGTGCACACTGACTGGTACGCTTTGACTGGCATGCCTGAATAACCGCGTTCTCTAAAGTTTGGTACGTACTTCATGACTTGTAATTTGCTAACTCGGTCTCGTCTTAGAACCTCCAGTTCATGACTCGACCCCCATCCAACCCCCAGCTACCCACAACCCAAAACTCCTGGACCAAGTCCCCTCTTCCGGGACTACTCCTGTCCACATCTTGAACCCCAGAGTCCTAGCCCCAGAGTTCCAGACACCCGAGTATCTGTGAATCAAGTCCGCATTTTAAGGGCGTTGCTTTCCTGGAAAGCCTCCGACTCAGCGGAACCTGACATAATATCAAGACTCCCTCCTTACACCGTTCTTGATGGCTACGTATACTCACACCTACTACCCCACGGGCTACCAGACCAACCCTTACAGATGTCTGGTCCCCGATCATTACTCTACACAGACCTCCCGCCCCACCTATCCACCTCTTCCATACAAACCCCAGTATCTCCACCGCCACTAGGTCCCTGACCCATCCCTCTATGATCTGGGGCCTTCAGCCAGCTGGGCCCCTCCACCCAACTTAGCCATGGCATGACCTGTGAAGGTCCCCTCGTACCGGAGCATCTCCAGGGGCTTGCCAGAGACCCCGCCAGTTCCCAGTGGACCTCACCCGATTCTCCCCAGCGAGGGCCCCTTTGCACCCACCCCCTACTATGGCTACCAGCACCCCGTTCCTCAACCTCGGGGACCCCCCCACCCTGACTATCCCCCTTGTCACTATCCGGCCACCACCCCACCTGCTCAGACCCCTCCCTTGCCAATGGGACGACGACGCCTCGAGGAGTACGAACAGCAACGGGACAAAGCGCTCTGCTCACTCAGGATCTCGCCGGAGGACTTCGCACAACAGGCAAGGGCGCTGCTCACGGAATTCAGACACGACAACTTCAAAGGCACTCCAGAGGACTGGGCCCATTGCTTGGTCGAATTCAGGGATCACCTCACGCAAGGAGAACTCCTGGAGCCGGCTATGGTAAAGTACAGGCGCAACACGATCCTCTGCAAAGAATTGCAGCAACTGCTTGATGAAGTTCATGTGTCCCCCTCTCCTCGACCCCTCAATAACCCCGCGGACCCAGGCCGCTCGATTCACATCCAACGGAAACCTCTGGAACCGGCCCCGGCAGCCCCTGCGGTCCCCACTCCGGAGCAACGATAATGGGAAGAGCGACAAAACGCCTCAGCCATACTACGGTCCCTCAACCTGACGGGGGGCCTATTCGATCAACCTGCTGCCCACACAGTAGGCTTGTTGACTCGCCGTAGGGCTAACTCTGTTCTTAGCACCTTCAAGACCTGGGGGCAGCCCCAGAGACCTCTGGAACCACTCCCACGAATGGACAATGCCTGACCTCCACCCCCAGCGAACCCCAGTGGACCCCAGGTGGACACCCCTAGCATGGACGATACGTTGTGCTACATTGATGAGCTTACACGCGGCAACAACAAACAACGCCCCGCGCCTGCAACCACCCCAGCACTGCCTCCCACATCCGCCCCGGCCCCTCCGGAACCCAGCTTTCATTGCGACCCACTGCCCCACTTCGACCTCCAGAACCCCCTGTGACCTCCTATGCAAGCACGACCCTCCTGGGCTGAATGTCCCCTGTGCAACCTGGTACCCGACCCAGCACCTAGCCCCCCTCAGACCAACCCGACACCACCGAACCCTCCCCGGCTGCCCCCGCCATCCCCAGCCAAACCTCGAGGACAACCCCTCCCAGGCATGGACCCCCAGGTGAGCCACCTGGAGGAGGCCCTCCAGGCAGGTGGGGTCCTGCCCTCGGTGCCTTTTCTCCACAAGAAAGGGGGGGTAACTATTATTACTACTACTACAATGCTGGCCCCCCTCCCTGCAACGCTGCCGGACCGGACGACGCTCGCGACGCCCTCACCCGCAAAGAATGCCTGGACATTCAAAAGCCCGATGCATTCATGGGCCAGGACCCCCAAAAATAGCGTACATTCCTCACCCAATGTCTTAACATGTTTCAGGCAAAGCCACTCACATTCTAGGTTGACAGCTCCTGGGTGGCCTTTGCCGCCTTGTACCTCCAGGGGATCACCTTCAACCACTACACGGCCCTCATTCAGTTTGACCCCAACAACCCGGCACTTTCCCACTGGCAAGCTTTTGTCAACGAGTTCTCCAGGAAGTTCAGGATCTACGACACCATGGCTGAGGCTGAGGACAACCTCTTCAACCTCTGGATGCGCTCTGAAGAACGCTTCACCACCTTCATCGTACATTTTGAGAAGGAAGCTTACGAGACAGGTTGGAATTACAGCGCCCTCCAGTACGCCCTCCGCCGCACCCTGCTGCAATGTATCAAGGACGTCCTCCGACTTGCCCCAAAACAATCCTCCTACGACGGATACAAGACCCTCGTCATACAGATTGACCAACGTTACTGGGAAGACCGCAGCAAGTATTTGAACTCCCGACCCCCCTGGAACTCTAGGGAAGGACCCCCATGGCCCTCTGGCGAAACTCCCAACCCCCAAAATCAAAACCCCAGTCCCTCTGCGTTCCTTGGTGGCCAACCCCCAGTGAGTCGTGGCCCACCTAATACCAACCCTGGCAGCGGCGCCTGTCCCCAGGCCCAACTCCCTGCCGCAGTGGCCGCCCACGACCCAGGCAACGTGCCAAGCCCCGAGGAACCTCCGGAAGACCCCGAAGACTTTGACTTTGCTGACGAACAGGATGAGGAGGCCCTCTGGGCCAACCGGCTTCAAAAAAAGGGACGACCCTGGATCGAAGTTCCAAAGGATGTGCAGGAACGACAAAGGAGGGAAGGTGTTTGCATACTGTGCGGTGAGAAAGACCATTTCATCTCCGAGTGTCCCCAACAACAGGTTATGGGATGCACCACCTGGACCTTTGAAGGAGAGGACGCCACCTTTGAGTATTTGGAAAACGACCCAGCGATTTAGATCCGGAAGACACCCTAAATTGCAGAATCGACCCCAATGTCTTCTCCGCCCCGGTTTCCCATCTTTGCTCCATAACACTCACACAGGACACCCTCACGGCTTACCTACCCTCCTACTCCTCGCACTCCCTTCTCCTCAAAGCCCGCCTCACCCCCTCCGGAACCCCCCTTGACACCCTCGTCGACAGTGGCGCCACAGACAACTTCATCGACGAGGCATGGTCTACTTTAGCCCCGGAACCCGCTCAGCGACTCCTGGTCCCGGTGTGGCTCTGCCTCTTCGATGGAAACGCCTTTACAGTGGGAGACATCACTCACTTCGTGCATATGCCCATTACTTTTGCCAATGGACAGACTCACACCCTCTGGATGTTGATAACCAAACTCCACTCTTCCACACCCCTGGTCTTAGGGCTCCCGTGGCTCTGAGACACCAACCCCTGCATTGATTGGCGACGTCTTACCCATTGCCTGACCTGGGACCCGACGCCCGACGACCAGAACTTCCCTTCGACATCTCCCACTCTTCGGACCCTACCCTGAAGGACCCTCCAGATGGGCCCCCATCGCCCCCCAGACTCCAGTCCCACTCGTCTTGATCCTTTGTCATCAATGCCAGATTGGACAGCACCCCGGGACCAATATTGGCCCTCATCGACAGCGAAGCCACCGGAGTTTTCATCAGCGACGCCCTCGACCTCCCCCACGAGTCCCTCGACCAGCCCCTCTGCCTGCAACGCCTCGACGGCACCCCCTCCTCCTCAGGCCCCATCCAGAGGTCTCACTCAGGATGCGTGACCCTGGACAACAACTACGAGTTCACCTCCAACTTCCTGGTCACGCGACTTTATGAATTGACCCCGATAGTGCTGGGACTACCCTGGCTGTGCAACACAAACCCCGACATTGATTGGAGGACGCTCACCATGACCTTCCCGGGACCCAAAGACCACCCCTCGACCACCGTGCACCTCCGGGCCCTAGGGAGCGACCCAATGCCCAACACCCCCAGGACGGCAACCACGCCCTCCACGCATACGCCACCCATGCCCATTCAAGCCTGCAAGGCCCCTGATCGACCCCCAAACATTCCTTGGAACAAGTACAAAGGGCTGAACTACCTGGGCTGGTCTCAGACACATGTCAAACCCGCTCCAGCCGATGCATCTGCGACCTCGATTGACCCGAATGCACTCAACATTAGGATCATTGGAGCTGCCCCCTTCGCCCGCCTCATGAAGGATGGAACCCCCACATTTCAGCTACACACCTCGCCATCTTTCCTGGAAGAACACCTACGAGGGGACACTATCTTCCCGGAAAAGAAGACCGAGGAGCAGATCCTCCGAGAAGTAGTTCCCCCAGAGTATTACGAGTTCGCTGACGTATTCTCTGAAGGAGACGCCAAGGAGATTCCCTCCCACCACCCTTATGACCACACGATTGACCTCGAGGAAGGAGCCACCCCCCCTTTCGGCAAGGTGTACAACATGTCAGAGGTCAAACTCCAGGCCCTCAAGGACTACCTCGATGAAATGCTCAGCAAGGAATTCATCCGACCCTCTGCCTCTGCTGCCGAAGCCCCAATCCTATTTGCCAAGAAGAAGGACAGTTTGCTCTGACTCTGCGTCGACTACTGGGAATTCAATAAGATCACCAAGAAGAACTGCTACCCGCTCCCGCTCATCGGCGACCTGGTCGATCGACTCCGCAGTGCCAAGGTTTACACAAAAATCAACCTCTGCTCTGGCTACAACAACGTCCATATCGCCCCAGGACATGAGTGGAAAACCGTGTTCCACATGCGGTATGATCTGTTTGAGTACCTTGTGATGCCTTTCAGAATGACTAACTCCCCTGCCACGTTCCAATACTTCATGAACGACATCTTCCATGACATGAGCGACGTTTTCGTAATTGTCTACTTGGACAACATCCTCATCTACTCCGACTCAAAGGAGGACCACCAGAAGCATGTCCGGCAAGTCCTTGAGCCCCTCTGGGAGCACAACCTCCATGCCAAGCCTGAGAAGTGTTCATTCCACATGGAAGAGGTTGAGTATCTTGGCATCATTGTATCTCCGAATGGCGTTCGCATGGACCCTCACAAGGTCGAGGCCATCGTCAACTGGCCGCTGATGACGCTAACTGTAGTTGGATGTGCTGGACATATACGCAGTACAACGCCGTCTCCAGCGCTTGGCGTGCATAGTTATGAGGAGTCCCGACAGAGTTCTGGTGTGCTCGAGCAAAGGTGTTAAAGCGACATGCTAGATGATAGCGCTTCATGTGCTACCTGACAAATGGTAAGTGTCGTAGTTTACACAACGATATAGAAGACAAGGCGAATAGCACAGCGTAGCGTGCCCGTAGGTGGCACCGTAAATGACAAAGACGGGATAAGCAAGGCTAGCGCCCAACTTAGTGACAAAGTTTGAGCAAGCTAATGCGATTTGAATGCTAAGGGTAACTTGGGTGCTCAAGAGGTTACAATTCGTTGTTATTTACATGCAATGTAGCTATCTTATATACTGGGTGCTACCGTGTTTGCCAAGGTAGACAGTCCATCTGTGGCACTACCTCCTAGCGCCTCTCCTTGTGGTTCCCTCTAATGGTGACCTGTCAATGGCGACCTTTTGCACATGGTTGACGGCGACCAACGGCATTATGACCCACGGCAACCAATGGCGACTCTATATTGACTTAGAATTTATATAGGTCCGCTCACTTTTATTATAGCTCCAATTGGTCAGGCGGTTCCGGGGTAGTTGTTGGAAAATCTTCAACAGACGCCGTGAGCGCTAATGTCAGCGCTACTCATTGTACTAGTTCCTGACAAGTCTAGCCGTCGGGTATAAGTATATCCTGCGTCCTCGATATTGATCCCTTTAGACTTCTGATTGAAGTGCGTCGTCGAATGGCAGCGACTACTGCTGACTCCTTCTGGAAGTGATCAGGGTTTAGTTAGAGTCCCTTTCCGCCGTCATGTTAGCGCTGTACATCCTAAGCCTCCTTTATCCTTGGTATAAGTGAATGGGGTGTACTGAAGGCCTGGTAACTGGTGACCAAGGTAAATGGATAAGTCCTGTAATAGCACGACAGAGCCAAGACTGCTCTGTAATCAAGCCAGTCACTAGAGTCTCCAGTGTGTCAAGTGTCAGTTGGCCTATAATGTCCCTTGATGTGCTCAGCCCGAGTAGAAGCCTATCACCGCAACCCCAAAACGTGAAGGAAGTACAATCCTTCTTGGGTTTCGCTAACTTCTACCGGAGGTTCATAGACAACTACTTCGGTATCACAAAACCCCTCAACCAGCTCACACGCAAGGATGTCACCTGGGACTAGGACAGTAAGTGCCAGAGCGTCTTTAACCTGCTCAAGGAGGCTTTCACAGTTGCCCCTGTACTTCGGCACTACGACCCGGCCCTCCTGATTATCCTAGAATGTGACGCCTCTAACTACGCCATCGCCGGGATTCTCTTGCAGATGGGATCTGATGGTGGGGAGCCCTGGCCAGTCGCCTTCTACACCCAGTCCATGATCGACGCTGAGCTCAACTACAACATCTACGACAAGAAGCTCCTTGCCATCGTCGAAGCCTTCAAGCAATGGCGGGCCTACCTCGAAGGAGCCCGGCACCAGATCCAGGTCTACTCGGATCACAACAACCTGCAGTACTTCACCACGACCAAGCAACTTAGTCGACAGCAGGCCTGATGGTCCGAGATCCTCTCGGAGTACGACTTCACAATCCAGTACTGCCTGGGACGACTTGGAGCTAAACCCAATGCCCTCACCCATCGACCGGACGTCTACCCCAAGAAGTCGTTCGAGGCGGAATGCAATGTGTGCAATCATTGCGTGGTGATCCCTCCTGAACATCTGAATGCCGTACTGATCTTAAACAATGAAGGAACCCTGAGCCAGATCTGCCGCGCCCTCTGAGACAAGTACTTCACCGACCATGACCCCCGCAAACCCCCCAACAGAACCAACCGGGACCCTGCCTTCTCCTTGTCCCCTGACAAGAAACTCCTCCTCCAGGATGGCCGCATCTATGTCCCAGATCATGCACAACTTTGCTACAACGTTTTCTGCCAACACCACGACCACAAGCTCTGGGGACACCCTGGGATACGTAAGACCCTCCAACTTGTCTCCCGGACTTATTTTTAGCCAGGATTGAAGAAGAACATGACCTGCTACATTCAATCATGCAAACCCTGCCTCCAGGCCAAGGTCCCCCAGCACCGACCCTACGGACTCCTGAAACCCTTGCTGGTCGGATGACGCCTCTGATCCTCTATATCTCTGGATCACATTGTCGAACTCTCGGAATCTGAAGGGTTCAATGCCATTCTCGTCGTGGTGTGTAGGCTAACCAAACAGGGCATCTTCCTACCCTGTCACACCACGGACACTGCCCCGGACTTTGCCTGGCTGTTCCTCAAGCATGTCTTTGCCAAACACGGACTCCCGGACGACATTGTCTCCGACCATGGCCCACTCTTCATGTCCAAGTTCTGGACTTCCCTGTGTAAGGCCCTTGAAGTAAAGACTAACCTCTCTACTGCCTATCATCTCGAAACCAACGGTCAAACCAAAAGGGTCAATCAGTCTCTCGAGCAGTACCTCCAGCTGTACGTCAACTACTTGCAGGACAACTGGCGTGCCGAGCTCCCCCTGGCCGAGTTCACCTACAACAACACGCCGCACTCTGCCACTAGGGTATCACCCTTCTTTGCCAACAAGGGATACCACCCTCGACTGACACTCTTGCTCCGGAACATCCTGTTGCATGCTGTCCATGAGGTCGCCTGGGACCTCCAATCCCTTCACAAGTTCCTCCGGGAAGAGATCGACACCACGAACCAGGCCTATGTGAAACACGCTGACCGGAAATGGGAAGACACCCCTGACTAGACTCCCAGGACAAAGGTATGGTTAGATCGACGCCACCTCCGCACCCGCTGGCCCTCCCCAAAACTCGATCACAAGCGCCTTGGCCGGTTCAAAATTTTGAAGAAGGTCTCATCCCACGCCTACAAGATTGAGCTCCCCCCAGGACTTAAAGGCCTGCACCCGGTATTCCACGTCCGCCTCCTGGAATGACACCCCCTGGATCCTTTCTCTGAACGACGGCCTGAATCCCCTCCTCCGGTCGAGGTCAAGGACAAGTAACACTACGAGGTTGAAGACATCCTCGACTCCCAGAATATCTGTGGACGACCCCACTTCCTTGTACGGTGGAAGGGATATGGCCCAGAGGATGACACTTGAGAACCACGCCAAAACCTTGAAGGCGCCCTCGACAAACTCCGGGACTTCCAGCAGCGGCACCCGGGAAATGACCCTCCTGGGCGCAGGACTCACAGATGGCAGTAGTGGGCGTAACCCCCGCCTCTGGGCTCAGTAGGGATTCAACTCCCATGTATACTTTCTGTTTTCCCTTTCTAGATCTTACTACCTTTTAGTACTGTTTCACAGTAGTGTCCCAGAGTCTGGGCAAGGTGCTCTTTCCAGTTTTCTTGCCCCCTTACTCACACTACCCTTTGACCCTGGGAAACCAAGTATATACATTTTTCTATAAGTACATTATTCTACAAGTTAGCGGTAACAGGGAACAAAACAGACAAAAAAAAATGACAAGAAAACACAATACGCCGCCCCTAACGCTGGGGCCCCGAACCGGAACTCCCCTCGCCACCCCTCCCCTCGGCCAACCCTGGAAATCCTCCCCCATCCCCTCTGGACCATGCTCCCGCCACACTTCCTCAGCCAGCAGATCCCAGGACAGGAGGGGCTCGCCCTCGTCCAGTACGCGCTCAAACTAGGATCCTGGGGCGGGCACATTCCTCTGCCGGTATGCGACCACCAGCTGCCCCAGGAGGTCAAGGCTGCGCTCCATCCCAGGAGTTGTCACCTCCAGGCGCTGCCCCTCCTGCAGCGCAGCGAGTGCCACGGCAGCCCCATCCAGGAGCAGACGGTGCTCCTGGGCCCAGCCTGGAGACGTTAGCAAAAGAGGTGAGCAAGTGACAGAGGACTCACTCAAGGATGCCATGTGTGCGATCACCACATCGCAGCGCAGCCCCTCCATCAACTCCTGTCCCGAGGGGACCCTCTCTGGGATCCCCACTCCCTGCCCCAGCCTCGCCCGCAACGCCTCCAACTTGGCCTCCACTTCTCTCCGGGCGACCCTGGCCTCTTTCAGGTCCTGGATCATCACCTCCTGACCCTCCTCCAGATCTCTCCTGGCCACCGCCTCCTCCCTCACCCCCTCCCTGTGACCCCCCTGCTCCTGCAGGACCCCGACTTCATCAGCTAGGAGTCCCCTGGACAGAGAGGAGAACGCCGCTGGGGATAGACACGGGAGAGAGACCGGGGATGGGGTCTCCAGAAGCAGACGTGCCCTCTTGGAGGGCCCCGGAGAGGGACTGGGCGACACCCACCTCTTTCCTTTGTCGGGGCGCCCCCCACGACCCTTGTGGCTGTGGGTCCCGGCCCAGGTCACCCGACATGTGATCAGGACCACAGGGCAACCCCAGCCCCCACCTGGATGACTCTTCAGCCCTCCGAACCCCCACTGGGTGCTGCAGGCACCTCCTCCACCGGCTCCACCCAATCCTGCTCCTTGACCCCCATCCTCCAGGTGACCCCCCCCAGCGGCCACCCCTGCTCCCGAGAGACACAACACGCCCTCCACAGCGACAACACGGAACACTGCTCATGGTTGAGGCGGCAGGCCTCACACACGGACGTATCCCGGCGGGACAAGGGGCCCGGAACCTCGAACAAGCAGGGGACCACTTGTTGGGCGCAGTGCAAGCACTGCACCAAAGTCAGCAAGGAAGACCAGAGGTAGGAGACCACTCACCAGTCCGTTGCTCACGCACCAGGCATGGGCAGGTAGACCCCGGAGCCTCTCCAGGGCCTCCCCAAACAACTCCTGCATCACAACCGCCCACACAACACGTTGATCTTCCAGGACCTCTGAAACAGTCTCTATTACCATCCAGGAACGACGAAAACGGAGGGCAGGCAGCCTAAAGCAGGGAGGGGGTTGCAGACAGGGAGGGTGGACAGTCATCCACACAAAGGTGGGCGTGGGATGACTCAGATGGGACTCTGGAGGGACACTGGGGCCTGCATTGGGAGCTGGCTGGGACCCACCTCTGGGGCAGGAATGTTGCATTGTTCTGGAAAAGGAAGGTCAGTGGCGATAAGCAGATGACATGGGAGCACTCACATTGTTGGGCGAGCGCCGCCACGCGCTCCCAGTTGAGGTGAGCTTGGTACCACACGTCCCAGGCTTCCCATGCCATGAGGGGCGCGACCTCGTTAGTATGTGGGGGTGTTGGGGAATGTGTTGGCATATGCGACATAGTTGAGTTTGATGGTAAAATTTTTTTTCAATACGTGGCAGAAGAAGTGCCGGATCCCACGCTTGGACCCCGGTCCGAACCTCCAGCTATGCATGCCTCGGAGGGTCTCAGTGCTGAGGGGGGGGTGATGTCACGACCCCTCCCCTCCGGAACCTCCCTGGGACATCTCTGGAGCCCCATCTGGGAGCCTCTTTCGTCAACCCCACAACGCGCTCCGCCTCCACAGCTGCCAACACCGCCGTCATATGCATCAAAGACCGCCATCAGCCAGCCCCCCTGGGAACCCCGCATCACGGACCCCAGGATCAACTGCCATCAATGATCGGATCATGCAACTCGCTTCTGGCCATCACGCATCACGCATCACAGCTCCCTCCACACCAATTGATCGCACGTCCCCACATGCGTGATCCAGGTATACAGTCCCTGCCCGCTACTCAATGACTCCCGGAACCCATCCCAGACATCCCGGAACCCCGAGACCCAGCCCTGTAGTACTTATAGTGTAGTCCCCTGTTGTATTCGCCAGTCTTGATATTAACTCGAATTGTTGCATGCCCTTTGCTTGATTGGTATGCACTGACTGGTATGCTTTGACTGGCATGCCTGAATAACTGCGTTCTCTAAAGTTTGGTATGTACTTCACGACTTGTAATTTGCTAACTCGGTCTCGTCTTAGAACCTCTGGTTCACGACTCGACCCCCACCCAACTCCCAGCTACCCACAACCCAAAACTCCTGGACCAAGTCCCCTCTTCTGGGACTACCCCTGTCTGCATCTTGAACCCCGGAGTCCTAGCCCCGGAGTTCCAGACACCCAAGTATCTGTGGATCAAGTCTGCATTGTAAGGGCATTGCTTTCCCGGAAAGCCCCCGACTCAGCAGAACCTGACACCAGAGTTTTCATTAGCGACACCCTCAACCTTTCCCATGACTCCCTCGACCAACCCCTCCACCTGCAACGCCTTGACGGCACCCCCTCCTCCTCCGGCCCCATCCAGAGGTCTCACTTGGAACATGTGATCCTGGACAATGACTACGAGTTCACCTCCAACTTCCTAGTCACACAACTTCATGGATCGACCCCAATGGTGCTGGGACTACCCTGGCTACGTGACACAAACCCCGACATCGATTGGAGGATGCTCACCATGACCTTCCTGGGACCCAAAGACCACCCCTCAACCGCCGTGCACCTCCAGGCTCTAGGGAGCAACCCGATGCCCGACATCCCCGGGGCGGCAGCTGCACCCCCCACCCATATGCCACCAACGCCCATCCAAACCTGCAAGGCCCCCAATCAACCCCCAAACATTCCTCAGAACAGGTACAAAGGGCCGAACTACCCAGGCCGGTCTCAGACACGCATCAAACCCACTCCAGCCTGTGAATCTGCGACCCCAATTGACCCAAACACACTCGACATTAGGATCATTGGAGCCGCCCCCTTCGCCTGCCTCATGAAGGACGGAACCCCCACGTTTCAACTACACACCTCGCCATCCCTCCCAAAAGAGCACCTACAAGAGGATGCTATCCCTCCAGAAAAGAAAACCAAGGAACAGATCCTCCAAGAAGTAGTTCCTCCGGAGTACCACAAGTTCGCTGACATATTCTCTGAAGGAGACGCTAAGGAGATTCCCCCTCACTGCCTCTATGACCATACAATCGACCTCGAGGAAGGAGCCGCCCCCCTTTTGGCAAGGTATACAACATGTCAGAAGTCGAACTCCGGGCCCTCAAAGACTACCTCAATGAAATGCTCAGGAAAGGATTCATCTGACTCTCTGCCTCCGCCACTGGAGCCCTGGTTTTATTTGCCAAAAAGAAGGACGGTTCTCTCTGACTCTGCGTCAACTATCGGGGACTCAATAAAATCACCACAAAGAACCACTACCCGCTTCTGCTCATTGGCGATCTGGTCGATTGACTCCACAGTGCCAAGGTTTACACGAAAATCGACCTCTGCTCTGGCTACAACAACGTCCGTTGCTGTTCCTATGAAGGTCGCACCCTCTTTGTCATAAGTCCAGAACAATTGTCTATCTCAAAGGATATGAATAGTACAACCCAAATCCAATATTGCATTGAAATAATTCAAGAACAAAGCAAGTGCAATCAATAGAGGGTAAGGTTTGAATAAATGCGAGATGAGGTGGTTTCAGCAATGTCAATGATTCAGGAAAATAAGCAGTTAAATGAATTTCATTGGCACTGTTATCTGCAGGAAGTACATCTGATTCATCATGTTCTTTGACAAAAGATAAAGGTATAAATAAGTGTTGAGTGTCCTCCATGGCTACATTTGCTCAAGGATGCATTCTGGCAGCATCAGGTCCATTCTCCATAGCACTACCTTTAGACCAACAATTTTTGATCATGTGTCCATACATATTACAGTTCATACATATTACAGTTGGAGCATTGAATATGAGGGTGTGTGTTTGTAGTTGAATCAGAAGGATTGGATAAAGAAATGGTCAGTGTGGCTGATTGTATGTTTGTCTGTGATGTAGTTGCAGTTGGATTGGGTAAGGTTGGTTGAACTTGAGGACAGTGATTCAAAGAGAGGTGTCGCTGTTCAGTGTCTATATTCATGACATGAATAGCTAGTATTGGCTAATCATAAGCACCTTCAGGACCAACATTTTTCCAAGATTGCTGAACTTCTTCCTTGAGAACAAACCATCAATCTCCATTTGGTAACCCATCAACAAATTTCTGAATTTTCTGCCAAGGTGTAAAATCCCAAGGTGTGCCAGCAAGTTGGTGGACAGCAGAACACTATTGTTGAACATATGTCAAAACAGTTGTCAGAGAAGCTACAAGCAAAAAAAAACTTTTGATTTGGTAAATTCTGCATTTGATGCACTACTAATCCCAAAACATTCCTGAGGAAAAGACAGTAGATCATGAGCAGGCCAAATTGGTAAATCATAAGGGCCACCTCATTTAGAGGGAAGTGAATCTTGTATTTCTTGGGGATAGTCTGCCAACTATAATGTGTTCAACAATATTGTCATGATCCAAAAAAAAAACATGAAAAGCTTCAATTTCTTCAGGAGTAGAGTCAAAACCATATGGGGGAGGAAGAGCTACTGGGCTTGTCAGATCCCAAAGATCACCAACATTAGAGATCCTGCATATATGACCATGGAGACCAATGCTTGTAATAATCCTAGTGACCATCAAGTGCCACAAAACCCATTCCATGGAAGATTTCAAGAGAGGGACAGTAGCTAGTGAAGGGAGTTTGGTATCAGATAAGGTAAGATCATGACAATGAGAAGAACAAGATGAAAGTTGAGGGGAATGAGGCAGAAAAATAAGAACAGGGGGGAATATGAGAATTAGGGAAATTATCATTGAAGACTCATTGGTGATTGGCATATGGTGTGTAAACAAAACATGTCTGTGAGTTGACTGGAGCTAGAGAAGACTGAGAGTATACAGAAGTTGAATTGGAAGAACTGGAAAAAGCATGATGTGTGGAAACATTATTTGTATTAATAAAGGTATGACCTGATAATGAGGAAGAGGAATGTGAAGATGGTACAGGAATATTATGAGGTTGTATATCCTCCAGACAAACGGAATTTGCATGAAAAGCATTTAAGATAGGCGAATAAAGTTGAGGTTGAGCAGAATTTGATTGTGAAGTAACAGGAGAATCAGAATGATATGTATGAACAGAGGGAGAAAGAAAAGGAGGTCATCAAGGAGTAGGAGCATGGAAAGAGGTAGATGTATGCAGTAACAAATTGGCAGAAACAAAAGTAAAACAGTGATGAGAAGTCTGAAAAAAACAGTGATGAGAAGTCTGAAAAGAACGATTGTTCTGGAGAGTGCCAGGAGTATCAAAAAAATGAGGAACATGAACAGAGGAATGTGGTCTTTGTGGAATATGCAGTCCATCAGCCAGTGATTCAGGTAACGGGATGTTGATTGACAGGCCCATGTCAGGGAATGTCTGTGCATTAACTCCTGAATGAGGAAATCATCGAGGATGGTGTCCTCCAGTCGAGTGACGAGGCATGTGAGAAATGTAAAAACAGCAACACTGTGGAGGCAGCCACAAGTGTTAGACAGGAATAAAGTGTCCTAAAAACTGGTCCAGTCCAATAGAAGGCCCATAACCTGTAGACCCAAACCTATAATAACATGTTAAGTCACTTTGTAAATGAGGTAAACATAAGTAAGTCACATATGAGGGAATGATAATGTACTTACAGCCTCAGTGTCATGCCTATGTGGAGGTAAACAACTGAGGCTGGAATTGGGGAATCGATAGATGATGTGTCTACTTTACATGACTGAATGTATGTGCTGAGATAGACTTATGGTCCAACACCATCTAAGTACCCCCATGCTCTGCAAGTGTGCGCAGCGATAAGAACCCTGTCGTGGAAAGCTGCAAAGTTTGTACCATCAAAATGCACCCCCATGCTCTGCAAGTGTGCGCAGCGATAAGAACCCTGTCGTGGAAAGCTGCAAAGTTTGTACCATCAAAATGCACCTTCTCTGGAAAAATAGAGGGGTTCAGCATTGCCAGTGCTGTAGCCGACATGTCTGGATAGGTGGTCTTGGTGTGGGTAGTGTAGTGGTTGTAGTGTGGGTGCGTCTCGACAATATATGCTTAGTTCTTCCACAGCAGGAAGAGCTAACAGGGCCCGATACCTGTAGAGAATAGTAACAAGTAAGCTACAGGTAAATAAGTAAGTGTGTTTGATGAGGTACTGTAAAGGATGCTCACCCTCAGTTGTATCATGACTAGTATGTCGAACACGACTGAGGGTGGTGAAGATTTCAGGAGCATATTTATCTGTGTCTGTAATTATAATTTTATAACAAAAATAAAAATAAAGGAAAGGAAACAACACGAGGCTCACGGTTGTGCCACAC
This sequence comes from Macrolepiota albuminosa, assembly GCA_027475525.1. Lineage (NCBI taxonomy): Eukaryota > Fungi > Basidiomycota > Agaricomycetes > Agaricales > Agaricaceae > Macrolepiota > Macrolepiota albuminosa. The sequence continues at coordinate 1,304,156 of JAMWFC010000032.1, read as the reverse complement.
CTCGTTTGATTAATACCGGATCGGTAGAAACCACCGATCCGGTTTTTTGTTGAGCATAACAAGATATCTACCTCAACACTTGCTACTTTTATGACCTATGTTTGTGACTTATCAAAGGCACCTTACTATGGAATTAGTGACTTAGCTTCACTGAAGGCTTAGAATACGCGCCAAATCTGGTCATGTCCCTGACAGACAGTTTCGATGCTACGCAACACAGCAACAAGAGTGTAATTCTCATTTGAAAGCTACTGACAATGTATCTGTAACCTAGACAGACTGTTCTATGTTGAGTGAGACCTAAAATGTGACTTGCACTCTCGTCTTGCGTTGAGTCCTGCAAGAAAGTCCCGCGTTTGTGAAGCAAAACTACTGGGTGAATAGCGGTTCACTCTGGTAATGCACCACACTCTATGTGGATGAAAAATCCCGAGGCGAATAATAAATCGGTTATTGGTTATCAGGATAGGCTGGGTGGGTGATTTAAGTAGGATAGCATCAAGCATAGGATACATTGAGTGACTAATATTACAGAAATGGATACGTAGAGTACAGACCAATGGTATAGTGAACTTGGAAAACAATACAGAGATACTGGATGCTACATAGGAGTAAGAGAGCGTAAAGGAACGATAACGAGGGCAATGAACGTATTGATAAAAAGAGCGAACAGGATAGGGAAAGTGTTCGTAGCCGAAGGAGATGAGAGTTGAGTTCAGATGGAAAATAAGGATGATACATGATGCTGAGGATGCCGAGCAATGATGAGGGTAGGTGTTTGTGTCGACGACTCATGCATCAAGCTGAGACGGTGATTTGCAACTTGGGTTTTTGAGAGCCATTGAGGCTAGAGTGGATGGACCGTTTATAGGCAATTGAAACGGCAGATACGTTTGCCTGGAGGAGGTTGGACTGGATTCACCGGAGCCGATTCAACCTGTGAGAAAGGTTTCTTGAGACGGGTGAATGAGACGTAAAGTAGGACTCTGCATACCTCTGTCCTTGCCTCGACGTCAAGGGGCGGGGAGATAGGTATAGGTGACGCCCAAGCAGAAGTAGACACTGATGGTGTTGATTAGATGATCGTCAGATGCAAGGATCATCGACTTACTGTAGATGACAAACGATGAACAAAGCAGTGAACTGAGGCGCATTTTGATGGATAACTCTCGTGGGGAGAACGAGATTTTATTTGCAGTCTCTCTCTGGTCGAGAGAACTAAGAGAGCGGCGGAAAAGTACTTTGCGGAAAAGGAGCGCACAAAGTGCTTGAACTTAAGTACTACGAGTTCATGCACACGAGGAACAAAGGAGGCTCCAAAAGAAGTAAGTATCTAATTGCTTCGGTAACCTTGTCCACGGGGGTGTACAACGACCACATCGGCGAAGACGCCTTAGATCTAGTCTCCAGAGATCACGAGTAGCTGTGAATGTTCTTTGTATTTAGGCGGCAGGGCGCCTTCTCCAAAACAACATTGCCTAATTGGGGGGTGATGGTAACTCGACCCTTCTTCTCGATCAAGACGTTGCTTTGTTCATTGCTGAAGCAGATTTCTCCCAACCTTCTGAGTTTACCACGTTGCGATCGCCTGGGAGAGGTCATTGACGATGCCAAAAGTACTGAACTGCGCTGACAGGGCTCGACAAGGCCTGGCAAGCTACGACAGACACGCCATGCGGTTGCGATGTAGAAAGAAAATCAGGTATTTGGTCATATTAGGACCTGACGCTGTTGAACTGCCGAAAATACGTCATGGGCCACGAATTAATTTATCGTTTTCAACTTGAAGCAACGGCCACTGACAGTGACACGCTCGATGCGTTCAGCTGGTTTTTTCACTTCAAGTATCCAGTAGCAGTCATCTGGCTAAATTCGCTGCCATAGCTCTCTTATGTTCGCGCTACAGCGGTCACCTCTTTATGGACTGCATCGGCATCTTCAGCAGCGTTTTTTCTCGAGTCAAGCTGTGAAAAAGGCTCCCTCAACGCGGTTAAGGAAGTTTGTTCGGCGGACGGCATACACAGTAGCTGGTTTCGGCGCCCTATGGGTGGTGGATAGAACATATAATGCCTCTGCTGTCTCCCGCAATATTAGGACATTATGGACTGTGCGTTGTCATCAATGTCCTGTTTGACATAGCTAACATGCATCAAGTGTGCTGCTATTACCTTAGATTATAAACTCAACTTTACTCCTGAGAAAAGCGATCTCATACCAGAGCTGCACGAGCGTGTTGCAAACAGGATGTATAATCTATTCACGTCTAATGGAGGACTTTATATCAAGATTGGGTACGTGATATTCCTTTTCCTTTTTGAATATTAGCTAAAGCACTGATCAGACAGGCAATCGGTGCAAATGCTGCGTTTCTTCCGAAACCAATGCAAGTGAAGTTTGCTAGATTATTCGACGATGCACCCCAAATTCCCTTTTCCACTGTCGACCAAGTTTTCCGGTCTGAACTTGGCCGTCCTCCCTGTGGTCCTGACGGAGTTTTCGAGATATTCGAGGAGCAAGCCGTGGCCAGCGCGAGCATAGCACAAGTACATCGGGCGAAGTTGTGGTCTCAGCCTGGTGATACAGAAGAGAAGTGGGTGGCCGTCAAGGTGCAAAAGCCTGACGTAGCAAAACAGATGGAATGGGACCTAGGCGCTTACCGTGCCGTAATGTGGATGTTTGAGAATTGGGCGTTTGACCTACCTGTGTACTTCATCGTGGGTCAGTTATCCTTTTATCATAACTGAAAGCCTGGGCTTATTTGAGACCAGATTTTATATCCGATCACTTGCGTCAAGAGCTCGACTTCGTCAATGAAGCCAATAACGCTCGTAAGACGGCTGAGTTTGTTGCAAACGAACCGCGTCTTGCCGACAGTGTCCATATTCCAAGAGTGTACCCCGAATATTCTACAAAGAGGGTGATGACCGCCGAATGGATTGAAGGTGTACGACTCAGTGACGGCCCCGCGATTCGCGCTCTCATGGGCGAGCCCAATCCACTTGACCCACCATCTTCCCTTCCGGATTCCATGCCAACCAAACCATTGAGAGGCGGAGTCAAGGCCATCATGCAGGTGATGGTCGAGTTGTTCAGTGCGCAGATGTTCAACTGGGGATGGGTCCACTGCGATCCGCATCCAGGAAACGTGATCATACGTCCTCATCCATCAAAACGGACCCGGCCTCAACTCGTGTTGATTGATCATGGACTCTATGTATCAGTCGAAGATAACTTCAAACGTCAATGGGTGGAGCTATGGAAAGGAATGCTCGCCGGAGATTTTGATTCTGTCGAGAAGATAACGAAGCAATGGGGTATGGGTTTGCCGGACCTGGTCGCCAGCGCCACGTTAATGAAGCCGACAAGGCTTAGAAGACCAGTCATCAGGAAAGGGGAGACTAAGGAGGAGAGTAACAGACGTCGAGAACGAGAAGCCGCGTTCCAGGAAAAGATGAAAAGCATGTCACAGTATGAATTAAGCGTGCTGATGAAGAAGAGGTTGAAGGAATTCTTGACTGACACGGATAGAATGCCGAAGGCACTCATATTCTTGTCACGAAACATGCGGTATGCATGCATCGTTCTACAGCAAAAAATTCTCGCGCTAACTTCTTTCTTTTAAAGAATGGTTCAAGGTTTGTTCCCAAAAGGGCTCACGTAATGTTTGTTTGTTGACAGTTCCCCATAGGGAACAATCAATCCCTTGGGTCTCCAGTAAACCGCATCAAGATCACCGGCTTCTGGGCCTCAAGGTCTCTAACTCAAGCCCCCAACCTCAGTTTCACTCAGCGATTGCGGGAGTGGTGGCACTACCTGGTCTTCCGGAGTGTCATGTTCACTCTTGATCTAGCTTTCTGGAAGAACAAGATTTCTCTATGGATACGGCGTCATTTGGGTCTTCGTCCTGGTGAAGGTTTTGAGGACGAGATGGAGCGGACGATGCGAGGCTTAGCTAAATCGAATCTTGGTGTTGATGTTTCATCCTCAGCTTTTGAGGGCTAAAAAAAGTCCTAGCTCTTTTTGGCTAATCTGCTTGAAGACGCATAATCATGGTCCGTGTCAGTTCCCTTTCACGAATTATTTCAAAACATCCGCCCCGCAATCGGCAATCGACAATTTCACACCAATTCGTTTTCCGTCTTTGGCAATAACAAACACTGCTGTGTAATTGCAGTGTGATTGAGACGCTGCGGCAGCTCTTCCCATCGTGGCGGCATACTAGTCAACTGTTTGCAGCTGCGATACTTAGGTTTTCATGCCATGTCGCTCACCGACACGCGGTACGCTTGCGAGGCGAAGATTCCAGAAACATAGCAAGGAGAAGCGTACCTGGGGATTGAACGTTTGACTTGATGAACCGTAATTTAACGAGGCGCCTATCAATCATTATTGATATTGCCTCCTAATATATGTCTCAATGATGACCAAGGAGATCTGTCAGCTTATTGGTTGATATCATCCAATGTTACTATGTTACTTCGATATCTATCTCCTAACAAAATGGCTGTGACTGTCTCCTCATCATCGATGCAAGCATTTGGCTACATAAACTCCACTGGATTTGCTTCTATCGAGATAATAGTCTCATCATTATCATGTCTCTCGGCTCTACTCTAGGTGCTATCTTCTTAGGTTGTACGTGGAACAGCATGTGAGTTCGCAAAGGGATCTTTCACATTGCCGAGTACAAGGTGCTTACTTCAGTTCAGACTCTATGGCGCGGCTTGTATACAAGCCTATATATATTACAAACGATCTCGGAACGATAATCCATGGTTTAGAATTTTAGTGAGCTATAATAAAGTTCTCTATGGGATTAATTATTCAGGTCTGCGATAGATTTTCTTTCTTTGGTAGACTTTCCATCTCTAGGTTCTGCGTTGACTGACTTCTACATAATGAGGCTCCTTGATACGCTGCAAACAGCTATCGTTATACAAGCAATATACTGGTATAGCATTTCACACTTTGGGAACACATCAGCTATCATATGGTATGTATATCTTTATCAAACGTTTTTCGTCCTAAAGCTCATCGACGTGTTCGTAATGCCAAAGGAACATGCCGGTATGTATCCATACAACGTTGAAAATCTTCGCTTATGGAGTTTCTCAAGGTACAATTATGCATTGTGGTCGAGTATCTTACCAGGTTCCCTCGTCAGACCAGACTCAATTTTCAACATAGGCCACCAACGTCGTAATTTTTAGACTGTATGTAGTCGTTGATGACCGTAATTTGCGACGTTCCTGAGATTGCTCGATTAGCGTCTTCGCTAGACGCACGTGGCTCAGTAAGCAGAGGACTCAATTATAACAGTGTGTTCTTGTTGAATGTCCATTCAGTCGCCGGCCGAAATGTGCTCCTAGCGACCTGCATTGTGAGTATCTTTCGATTTTTGTTTCTCAAAAAAACCAACTGTCCTTTCTGAATTGTGATCTACCTGATAGGTACTGTGCTCTTTAGTAGCATCTGGTATGTCAAGGAGCCCACTTTACATTGTTCATCTCACAAGTATATATGAGCCAGTCGCAGTTTGGAGTAAGTATGCTGATACGACGCTGTACCAGCAGTCAGAGACACAACATGCACCAGAAGTCAAAATAAACATTTAATCATAAGGCTGAAAACTGTAAGCCTCCTGGTAGCAGTCTCAACAAATTATATCTCCAAAAACACCCCAATAAATACACAGACAGTACAGAACAAAGGGCAGGGACCAGCTCAAGCTATCTACTCAACAATAGTCCAACCACTGTAATGGGGAGGGGAAGCATGGGAGCTGGCAGAAGTGACGAAATGGGATCAATTTGTGATGATCTAGATCAAGATCAGATCTGACAATGCCCAATTTGATATGACTGAAAGGGGAAAGGGAAAGAAGCATGGAGGGATGTCAAAAGAGATGAATAGAATGGTGGCACATGCATTGAATGGAGGAAGGGAGGGATGAATGGAATGGTGGCACTGAAACATGCATTGAATGGAGGAAGGAAGAGATGAATGGAATGGTGGCACTGAAACATGCATCACCAAAATGGAAAATGGAACAACAAATTAGGTCAGGAATGCTGGGAGGTCAAGAGCAAAAAGTCATGTGATCTGGTGGTCTGTGCACTGGAAAATTAGTATAAATAGTCCAAGTAGAGTAGAGAATAAACAGGCAATTGATAGGCAAAGGCTCGGTGGTTCCCAGGGAGTGAATCACTTAGGCTAGAGTTTATTGAACACCTCTCATTGGAAGTCTATTGGTAGACAAAGGCTCGGTGGTTCCCAGGGAGTGAACTGCTTAGGCTGGAGTTTATTGAGAACCTTCTTCTGCCCATCAGGATATTTGATATTCTGTGAAGCACCCAATACATCAAGTTTTTATCATCAAGCACCAGTGTGGATTAGAGGTCACTTTCTAAGACTTCAAGAAAGCCCCAGAACTATCAGTACTACTTGCAACCAAGTACTACAATGCATGGATCACTCGTTGAAGACAAGGATTAATCTCGATGTCTAGTCTTCGCAATAAAAGCGTTTGTAACTATAACAATGATGTTGAAGAACTACTAAACGTGCCATAGTTGCGCTGTTACGACTTACAGTGACTTACTACATTTCTATGTTAGCCAGACCTCTTCTCTTTTCGTTGAAACATTTTCAAACCATGTGCTCGCTATAGTACATCATGTACATCGCCTTCGGTACAGGAACCGCGGCTGATATTCTTATTACTTCGGCGATATGTATGATCTTTTACAACGGCCGAACGGGACATCAAAGGTAGGTATCTACAACTTCAGTAGTATCATATGGTTCAATATTGTGCAGTTCTGATTCCTTACTCGGAAAACTCACATGCTACACGCTCACTAGCAGTGAGTTAAATCTTTTCTTTTCATTGGGGTAACTATCGCTCATTTCAATGGATTTAGGTGTATTCACAACGTGATTTATCTTATTCATCTGTTTATTCATGGTACCGTAAATCAATAATTCTCGAATTTAGGGCGACTTCGGCTGCGATACTATTAACTACAGTTTTCTGGCCGCATGGGTTGATTGGTTTGGGACTTTTCTTCTCTCTTAGTAAATGTAAGCGTTGGTGTATATGTCACGTCGATTTGGGGGCGATTGAATAGCGTGCAGTGCATCTCAACACCTTACTGGCAACGCTAAACGTGAGGCCGGTTTTGGTGAGGAAGCATGTTCTTGTTTCCCCACAGTCAAGTCGAGATGTTTCGAGGCATGTCACCACGTACTTTGTCATCAGACTGGCCCACCTGACAGGGATTTGATAGTACCGAGGAACTCTAACCTCTCAGCTAGAAGGGAGTAGCACCCTTTGTCTATTATTGTCACTAGACAAGAATCGTTGTATTGCAGTGTGATTGGTATTGGACTGCTCTTCACTACATATTGTTCACCATTGTCCCAATTGGCAGTATCGAGAAAAAGTTCAACTGACACGGCCTGATATTTGAAATGAAAAATTACTTAAAGGAGACATTTTTAAACATTCAAGAAGGGATGAACGGAAAAAAAAGTCAATAGCATATTGAAAAAATTGAAATTACACCAAAGGGGAGTCGAACCCCTGCCGCTTGCTACCCTTAGTGGAAGGCAAGCATGATAGCCGCTTCACCATTGGTGTCAATGACATTTTAACACACCGAAGCAATATATCGTCCAATATCGTCAAATGGCTGCAACCTCTTCCAACTACAAAATGGTAACGCTCATTTTGCTCAGTCGAATCTGAATGTACCTGTTACACAAATGACTAATCAATGTACGCAGTATGGGGTATCAGGATATGGATACAGAAACGCCCTACGTCCGATTCCGGCCGTATTTCCGATGTTCTGTATCAGTTCTTCCAGCCCCTGTCTCGTTGACATATCACCCTCATTCGAGTCACACACTGGAAGGAGATTGTGACTATTACAGCCAATTTTATCTACATCGCTGTGGTTCTTTGTTTAGTCCTTGATCTTCGCATAAATAACTAGACAGACAAGTTTTTACAATCTAGGACTCAGACCAGTTCTTGTGCGAGACTCTAGCTTCGGTATCAGGCGACAGCTGCTAAACTCGGCAGCCTAACGTTACATATTTCTAACTTCAACCAGTCCAAAAAAATATACAAGACTCTTGCCTCGTGCGGCGTGGAACCTATCGGATCTGATCAACCAGAAGAACCCATTCCGTAAGTCAACCTGTTCGCTATGTCTGCTAACAAAAATCAACATAGGTACTCCACCCGCAATCGAGCCCCACGGCGGCCCCAGGTTTCCGATCAGACCACACGATGGGATGTCCTGGGACATAACGACGAGCTTGCAGCAAATCATCATCAAGACATGACCCAGAATGAACCCTGACCTGTGTTCAGGGAGTGTAGGCCCCCTAAGGAGAATACACAGCCTGTTGAGGCTCCCAGATGCAGATGGACGTGAGGTCGGCACCGCGGAATTAGCTCGTCAGAACATGGCAACTGAGGAACAGCGTCATGTAGACAATAGTTAGGCTCAGATGGTTAGAAATGACATTCTCAATCACCCCAGTCCGGAACCTGACAGGAATAATCACTTGAGGAAGGCAAAAGGGGCAGATCCTGGCAACTGGGGAGATGTAAACCTCTCAGAAGATGAGCTAGACCTTGCAGTACAGGACCAATTGTTGAATGCTTGCAACATTCAGAAGGCACTAAAATTTGTCAAAGAGGGAGCAACGATGGAGAAAGCATTTCTCATAAATCTCGCAAGGGGAGGAAGTCTTCCAAGAGGAGCCTGGCGTGTTCGCAGACGTATCCTCCAAGTCCAAATCCTCATCTGGGAGGTCTCAACATACCATCGTAGTCGACGTCGTCCTCTTCCAAGACATGCTCCACCAAAGGTCGTGCAGAAACGGCCTTCGTGGAGCGGCAAGCTGAGGCTCCTTGGAGAGCCCCGAGTCATCGAAACTAGGTCACTGCTGGGACCGAGTGCGCGGGCCGCACTTAACAGAGGACGAGGAAATTGCAGCCATAGCGTTTGACGCCGGAGGCTGGCATGTGACCCGTGACGCGTGATATTCGGCCCAAAAATCCGTCCCTTCTGCAGCTGGAGACTGATTTTACTCGCTTCTCAATCGATAACGGTCTATTCCCCCGATTGCTTCCTTTGTGAAGGGTTACAGCCCAGCACATGTGTTCAAATGAAATTCCGTCCATAGGTTCACACCTACCGCATTACACATCACCAATAAGAGAATTTTATAAAAAAAAAAACCTAAGAGCAAGAACATCTGACGGTCCATCCAACGTCTACACAGCCGTTCATTAGGTCGAAATGCCCCCTGATACGAGGGCAACCAGTATATGGAATAAATACTGAAGAGACGAAGGCACCCATAGATGCCACAACCTATTCAAGGAATATGGTACTTCATCTCGGAACTGACATTTCTAAATTCTCCTTAAACCTCCCAAACAACTCTGGGCAGGAAAGAAGTCGTCAGCGATTGAGTCTATATCAATTGGAAACGACTCACGTGGAATTAGAAAATAATGTTTTGCCACAGAATCGGAAAATGGAATGTACCATACTATGAGTTACCTGGACGGCTTTGCCTCTAGTTACTCTTTTACTTGCTTCTCCATCGGGATCTCAACGCAATCGCTGATTCCGATTGTACACTTTTAAGGATGCTGGGTTCATTTTCTACGTGTAATTGGAGCGCAACATGGACGACCGTGACTATCGCGGTCAGTAACAAGTTTCTCACTCGGCCCATATTGATTACACTCGTCCAATTTTTCAAGTCGTGATATGAGATAGGATTAATTATCAGACTGCATTGATCCTGGGCCAACTGAAACACGTCGAAGTGCGAGCTATATCGGGAGCAAACATGAGGGTGGACGACAGAGCTTGGCCTAAATAGCCATTCCGCGTCACATGGGAACTATTCAGTGCACGTCATCTCTTCATTTCAGCATCGAGTAGTACAACAGAAACCTCGACTGCGTCTGTGTCCATCGACAGTCATTCAACGAACAGAATGTCTTCGAATCGACCAAGTTGACTGAAATAAGTTATAGCGGTCGGAAACTTCAAAGCGCCGCAGAGTTCCAGGAAAGGTATTTTGGTAAAGCAGGCAGGACGGTATGTGCTCCTTTATGGGCCCTTAGGAGGGTTATTTGAGCCGCTGGAAGTACCCACTCACCTCACTAACCGCACCTCTTATCGAAGCTCAGATCCAGATGGAAGTTATTTTTTCAGCACAAACAGCCCCCTAATGTCCCATGAAGAAGCAAGAAGTGTCCTGCCTTAGGTGTGTTCTGTATACCTCTAGTCATAAGATTTGTAATTCACAGAAGCATGGCCGATGTCGGCCGGTTGTGCGTATGATTAGTTATCTCATCTATCTTTTGTCACCAAAATAATCTTGTCATTTAAAAAGCATTCATTCGCTTGTGGCCTCATCTCTCTCCATTCAATATGTGCTGCAATGGCTTCTCTCTTGCTGTGACTGAAAATAAATCAAGCACCGATCGCGTTGACGAGAATGTCATCGCCACACCTTTGCCTGATGGCTATTGGATCGAAGCCTTCCCTTTCAAACCTGGCGACACTCCAGACATCATCGCATATGGTTTGGGATTTCTAGGGAAGCCTTCGGCCATTAAGCTTCTTACGAACCCTGTCAATAACGCGTTAGCGTTTCATTTACATCTTTAACATCGTTCCACGATAAATTCTCGAGTAATATGTATATAGATCTAGCGGCTGGAAAGTGAATGAAATAGCTAGCTTGGATTTTCCGGTCGGTATGGCTTATGCCGACCTAACTGGTAATGGGTTCAACGATGGTAAGTTGCCAAGTTTTTCCGGACGATCACTCTAACCCTCCTTTCAGTGATTATAGTTGATCGTTATGGCCCTAGCATGAACGATGTATATTGTGTTTGACTTGCATCGATGTATCTGACACTCACCTTATATCATAGCTTTGGGATGCCCAGGCTAACAACGGTGGACGTATTCGCTGGTTGTGCAATCCTGGGAACCGCGATTCTCCTGCCGCATGGGAGGCACATGATATTGGTAATTCAACAGGCATGCATCGGTAGGCTTTTTCTTTTATCTTCGATAGACCAAGCTTATCTTGATTGATTAGGATCCAAGGTATCGTTGGTTTCATGTTCTTGGCCACGCTGCTTCTAAACACATGCTTATTAGTCGGTCATTTCACTACGAGCAAGCACATCCAAGTTCTAGCCCTTCCAATTATTCCTAGATCTTCGGATCTGACTTCTCCAGCTCCGGTTCTTGTATTCACACCTGTTTATGGCTCAGATCCTGCACAAGGCCCCACGAGCTGGAACAAGGATGTTGCTTTCGATTCCGAGTTCCGCCTTATCCATGATGCGAGGGTCCTCTCGAATACGAATGAGGACTTGGACATGGTCCTCGTCGCAGGTAGGGAAGGTATCGTACTTCTATGGTTCGATCAAATGTCACAAGCGTGGAAATACAACGTCATCGGCGAAGGTCTTCCTAAGTCAGGCAACAACCCATATTGGGGCTCAGGGTCTGTGGATGTTTGTCGCGTCGGTGACGATGAGATTGGTTATATTGCTGCATGCGAAGTATTCTGACGTGATATTAGTTTTTATGTCATGTTGATCAGATTTACAGGCATTTCACGGCAACTTAGTTTCCGTATATGTGAGAAAGCCAGGTGCTCCTATAGGAGCGGAGGCTCTTAAGGATAGGAACAATTGGGAACGCGTAGTCCTTGACGATTTCGGAGCTCTTAACGATCAGTATACAGGAACCCTTCACCATGTCAAGGCTGTTCAGGTCGGGCCTGAAAGCATCTCCCAATCTTTTGTGCTTGCCTGCATGGGTTACCGTGAGTCTAGGTCCTTTGCTAAACCCAAAGCTCTCGTCTAATTAGGTTTTGTAGCGATTGGTACTCGTACGTGGACGACCTGGGATTTGTCCCCGATTTGTTCATTTTCGTCTTTCAGCCGAGAACCAAGGTGTCTACACCTACACGCCTGTGGATCTATCAACAGGAGAATTCAAACGTGCAAAGGTTACTGATCAATCTGCCGGTCGTACTGCAGCTGCAAGCTTTTCTCCGTTGACTGGCCAGGTTCGTGATCATACCTCGTTTTGTTGAAGTCATTTAGGTATTCGTTCACAGGGTTTGGACATCGCCTCTATTTCATATTATGTCCCTGGTTACTTCACCGGGTTAGACCCCCCAAACGTTCGCATCAATACATTGGGCAGTCGAAGCCTTGAAATCGCTGCCTTGAGACTCAACAAGGAGGTTCTCCTTCTTATTCCCCATCCGTCTGTCATCCCAGCAGATCAGTATCGCTCTCTTCCCTTCTGGATATTGGCCGGCAAGCGCATTACATTGGTAGTTTTGCCTCCGAACGGTACGTTCGACCTTAACGAGACTGATGCAGTAAAGGTCATATTCGGTGAGTCACTTTCAGTAAGTAGACGACGGCGCCTGAGTCCATGCAGGGACCATTACATACAGCTCCAATGGAGGTACTGTAACGCGTGGTATCGCTCCAGCGGCCAAAACGACCGAATCGACCCTGGTTCCTCCGATCATACAATCTGGGAAAGACGGCGCCGTGTTCCTCTGCCTTGAAGTCTTAGAAAGCCATCCCCAGGGACCGTATTCGACAATGAGCGAGATAACGTCCTTGAATGACCTCCCAGATAATGAGCATGTTTCCCCGGATGCAAGAGCAGCGCCGCTCCCTTTTGTCAAGGTTGATACTTTACCTTGGGCAAGCGAAGGTTGTGAGTATCTCGTCTTCCCTCTCAACCAAGCAAGGTCTGATCCAGTACTAGACTGGAATGACTTCGAGTTCCGAGGTCTACTTTAGTAGACTGAGGTTTTACTACCTGCTTTGGCGCGCATTTTGTCCTCGAAATTTGTGCCCCTCACGTGATCTCGGCAGTTGCCGTTCTCTTCCTCTACCGGCTATGTCCTCGATATTTGCTCCCTTTCGGCTATCTTTACCGGCTATTACTACCGGCTATTACTACCATGTCCTCGATATTTGCTCCCTTTCGGCTATCTTTACCGGCTATTACTACCGGCTATTACTGCCATGTCCTCGATATTTGCTCCCTTTCGGCTATCTCTACCGGCTATTACTGCCATGTCCTCGATATTTGCTCCCTTTCGGCTATCTCTACCGGCTATTATGTTCATCCTCATGTTGAAAAATCCTTGCGTTTTCTTTATATACACATATATATAATTTTCTTGTGTTGAGCGCATTATTGTGTTTATTTCACCAAGTCGATGGATTATATATACGAATGTGTTTTTTATTTTTATTTGTTTGTTTTGCTATCCTTTATCTTGATTTATTTTCATTTGTTTCCTGTTTGTATATTTTTATTGTGTATGTAATTTGTTATGTTTTCTGACGGATGTGAGAATGTTTCATTATTTCTTTGCTCCAGCAGTCGTTTACATCGTCGATAGATGAATCGTTATATTACGATAACATAATCTACTTACACTAGATAGGTAGCTATTGACTTGTCAGCAGGAATGAAATATTATTGAACTAATGAACTGGTGAACAACAAAAGTGAAGAAGTACGAAAGTGAATAAAATATGTACAAGTTGGGGTCGCGTCAAAAGAAAATAGAAATAAATTCCTGGCCGCTGGTTATGTAAGTTGACATTATGTAAGTTGCTGCTCTGTAAGCTGTTGCTCCAGCTATGGTTTATGTAAGCCGTCGCTCCAGCTGCGGTTTATGTAAGCCTTCGCGGTTGTTTGTTTGTGATATTACATTTGCGGGCAAATGCAGTGTATTTGGTAATATGATGATGCGGGAATACTATAAAAGCGACTAAAACGAGAAGGATCGGTGGATGAGGGAGAAACAAAATACGGGTCCAGTGGACTCGTTAGGGAAGGAAGCAGGACGACAATATAGTCAGACCCAAGCAAGTGTCTGTGAATCGTAGTCGAAACTATATGCGATTGGCAAGGATCAACGAGGCCGTTATTGACAATGTGACAAAGCGAATGAGATCCGAGTGTCGTGGTCGCAATTGAAGGCTTTTTGATCGATGTAATCATTGGTTGCCGTTGCCTGATGCGTCTACGTCCATTCTGTTCTGGCCCTTGTCTGAAATGTCTCTCAGCTTTCTCTTCAGTTTGTTCTTGGTCCCTTCGTTGGATACTACGTTCTGTGGGGTGTTTATCAGTGTGTTTACTGTGTTGCTTTGTCGCTCACTTTTATGAAGCTAGACCGGTGCTCGATAAGAGTCATGGATCTCAATACGAGAAGCATTTTGAGTTTCCCACCCGCCAGGTTAACAACCTGGAAAGATAGCTGGACAGAAACGAGGTCTCCCACTCGGAATCTTTCCGGCTTGTAATGTTCGTATCTTAAGTTTCCTTCAGTTTTGTGTGTTGCTCTATTGTGTTGTACTTACGTTGTCCTGTTCCCTTCATTTACCTTCATCTTCGAAAATTGGACCACGTTGTCTTCGGTAATCATGAACCCTTTCTGCCTTATTTTCTCTGTGAGATTGTACGGGTCTAGTTCCCTGTCCATGGGAATGTGTTGTTCGTTCTTCTCTACATCGCATGTCGGTGTAAATATCCTGTTCGCGATGTCTAGTGATCTTTCTTGCTGTCCGAGGAACGCGTTATACCAGCATTCGAGACGGCCTTCTGAGAATTCAAGTTCGAAGTGCTTGTTAATCTCCGTTGCTCCTATCATTGCATCGTCGAAATGTTTTGTTCCTAGGCCGTCCAGCTTCACGTATTGCTTCATGTATTTCAGTCGTCTGTAGTCGCTGCTTTATGTGATTAGACTCTGTTCTGTTGGATCTCATTGAACGCACCTCATGCGTGTTTCTCTTTTCAGTGGCAGGAGATCCTTTTCGCTTATGGCTCCGTATACCGTGAAAACCAACTCCTCGTCTGATATATCGCCGTCTTCATGGACGTACACTAGTCGCCATGAGTGAGGCTTATTTACTTCTTTTGTCTTAATGGCTTCTGCCCATCTTGGTTCCTGTTATGTCTTGTATGTTGATAGTCCGACATACGGTGTGCGGTTTGGTTACTTACGTTTGCGACGCTGGTCAACATAACGTCGTTTTCTTCTTCTCCTTTGCGTATGGCTTTCTCAATCGCAGTTTCTTGGTTGCGTGATGAGTCTACTGATGTTGAGATGTCTGTAAACGTTGCTTACTTGCTGCCTCTGTGTCGTAATCTGCTCCTAAGGTCATTTTTGTTATGATATATCTACTGTGGCTCTGTCAGTATAATACACCTGTCGGACAGTGGCTAGACGTACATTGTATTGCTGCTGTGTCTTGATATCCTTCTAGTCTGTTGTGCTATCTGTGTATTCTTTATAGTATCAGGAAGTGATCAGTGAGTGCCTCGACTGTTTTCCTGTGTATGACGTGACGTATCTTGGTTTACCTATCCCATACCCAACTCGTTTCCTTCCTATCGGCTTCGTCTTTTTTGGTATATGCACTTCGGTTGTTTGGTACCTTCTGTGCCTGTCATCGTGACGCTTCCCGTAGTCTGTCTCCAGTGGTACATTAATTTCTGGCTTCGTTTCTGGCTTCGTTTTATCATCCTCAACTGTTCAGGGACAGACCTTATGATGTTCCTCTGTCTCTCTTTCTTTGTCCTCTCATTGGTGAATCTCTAGTGTGTTGCCCTTCTGAGGTTACGGCTATTAAGGTACAACGTTACGAGTTGTGGATCTGCAATGCTTGTGTTCTATCTAAAAGGTCCCGCTGTGCCTTCTGTGAATCTTGTCTTACTGAAATTTTCATTCTACTTAATTTTATTTTGTTCGAAGAAAGGGATACACCGTTCTTTACGTTATACTGTCTTTCCCTCCTTGATGCGACGTGCAGCTTGCTGCTCTATATAAGTGTCCTTTGTCCACTCTCCTTGATAATCCCCTCTCCGCCTCCTCTTTTTTCTCTGTGTGTTTTGTGTCACTATACGAACCCATGCCCCCTCGCAAGATAAAGTCTGAAGAGAATAAGGCTCAGACACTTGTTGACCAACTCAAGACCATGTGTGTTTTATATTGGTGTCTTTGATTTTTTTTTTTTTTTTTTTAAAGAAAAAAACTTGTTGTCCTCGGTGCAGGAGTGCGGATAGGTTGCAAGCGTGTGTACGGCTCTTTCAGTTCCGGTTGGTCTTGCTAATTTGCTTATTGTAGCATATTTGATAGCGTTTCTGCGGCGACAGCTTCTGGATCTGAAACAGGCGAACCATCTGCTGGGTGAGTACTCTTTTCGTGTTGTAATCTGTAATGCTAATGTTATTTAGGTCTATTGACGGCGGGTCGCCGTCTAAGCGAAAGGTTTCTGCTTCGCATGATGGGTTCGTGTGTTACTTGTTGTATTTGTGACTATCGTTTTACTTAATGTCTTGGTGTCAGTTCTGTTAGTGTTCCTGCCACGCCGTCGCCCAAGAAAAAGAGGGCTGTGTCTATTCCGTCCGTTGATACACCTGTCATGTTTGTATCTCCGTTTTCCTTGTTACTTTGCTTGACTGCTGCTATGTAGTCGGGCTATGGCTGGATTGACTGCTGAAGATGCGACCTTGTCAAGTGGTCGTGCTGTGTACGTGATTTCTGATTTGTTCGCGTTCATGCACGGTTTGCCTTATGTTTTGCACTCTCAAGGCGCTCCCGTACCATGACGGAGAAGGCTTTGTTTGCGAGCCAGTCAAGCCCTAAAAGGTCGCGTGCCGGAGCTGCGGCCAAGGCCGCTAGTCCGAATTTGGATGACGAATTTGCACCCAAAAAACTTGTTGACTTGTCTGACGATGACGATGATGACTTGCCTGTTGTGTCAGTGTGGATTGTTTCTTCTGTTATTTGCTTGTGCTCATTTTGTTCTTTTCGCTTTGGTATAGGATTGCTAAGCGGCCCGTACCTAGACCGCTTGTTAAGAAGCCTCTTGTTGTCACGGCGGGCGATGATAACATCGACGATTGGGATGTTGCGGACAATAATAGTGACACGCTATCGGACTTTATTGTCGATGATAGTTCTGCTCCCGATTATGGATTGTCGGAAGATGGCGAGTCTCCCGTGCCTCCCGTCCCCGTTTCGTCTGCTTTGGCTGCTCCGCTTTCGATTGTCCGCTCAGATGCTGTTGAACCGTATGTTTATTTTATTTTATTTTCTTCCCTTCGTCTCTGTACCTCATTTGTTGATGTCTTGCTGCAGCATTGATCCTTGTCTCGATCCTGTGGAAGAGCTTGCAGTGGATGCGGTCATGCAGCCTTCTATCCAAGAAAAGTTTATGGTGTCGACTTATCAAGGACTGCCGTTCCTTAAGTGCGGACCAACGTCTACTATTTTGCTTGCATTTACTCAACTTGTCGTCAGGAAACAACTCATAATCCAGCCTTTTGGATATGACAAAATGAACAGTGACGGTAAAATCCGTTACGCGCGCATTGGTGTTGTTGCTGAGCATATGAATGAAGACAATTGGACGTGCGTTTTGCTTCTTGTTTTGTATTTTTTTCTGTTCTTATGTATGACTTTTTCAACAGTTCGTTGTCGTCTTCTCTTTTATTCAATCGTCACGCCTTCTACGTTAACTTGGCCAGGACTGACCCTGTCCAACTCAATGCCCCGAAGCAGCGATTGGCTCTTCGGGATTTGACGGGTCCCTTCTGTGTCTGTATTACCTCTGGAGTGGTAACTGCCTCGCATTTATTTGACAGTTCTGTTCTTGTTGGGAGTCCGTCTGACAAGTATGGTCAGCATCGTATCGAGATTGTTGAATTCCATCAAGAGTCTCTTCGCCAGTTTGCTGTTTTGGGTTGTGTTTTCAACCTCCCGGACGGTGTTCGAGGTACTATTTCTGGTAATGGTGTGGCATTTGTTACTAGAGGTGAGGGTAAAACCCCTACATACAATGTTGGTGAGTCGTGATTCGTTGTTTTTGTTGGTTCTGCATTTGATGTGACTTCAGACGGTGGGTACGCGACCCCTAAGTCCAAGAGGCCCTCCGGTATAAAGAGTAACTCAATGTTTACCGAGATGGATGCTCCTGTGTTCAAATCGGCTGGGGTTGCCGATCTGTATAAGCCGGTCGTTGAGTTTGATCAAAAAGGTTCTTGTTATGCTCGTTTCCAGATGGTGTTCTAACATTTTCTCAGTACCTGTGTATGACGGCAGGGTAGAAACCGGTCAACCGTTCCGTTTTACGCCCAGTGACTTTGATTCTCTTCCTTCTTGGCGTCCATACGAAAACAACAATGTTGAGGTTCCGGAAAGTTCTGTCGTCAGTGTTGGTTTTAGTGCCAACTGGTATGAGTCCGGTGGTCACAAGTACGTTGGTGTTCGTTGTGTTTGAATATGTTCTCACGTTTTTCAGGTATCTCACCTTGAACTTGCTGTTTGTCATTGTGTTGCACGACCCTACTTACGTGATGCGTCTTGTTGAACCTGCTCTTGTGGTGGACCGCGCCGGTGCCACTAAGGGGAAGGCCAAGTCCAAGGGGCGTAAGTAGTTCCTGCTTTCGCCGCTCCTTTGTCCTTGTTGGTCGACTGTGCCAAAAAAAAAAAAAAAAAAAAAAAAAAAAATGGCATTCGGCGACCTTCCGCCTGGGAGGCACAGTGCAGACGGGCGGATTGTGACATCAGTTGTGACCTTAGCCATCTAGCCAT
Source organism: Macrolepiota albuminosa (assembly GCA_027475525.1). Taxonomy (NCBI): domain Eukaryota; kingdom Fungi; phylum Basidiomycota; class Agaricomycetes; order Agaricales; family Agaricaceae; genus Macrolepiota; species Macrolepiota albuminosa. The sequence goes on along the minus strand of JAMWFC010000032.1, from coordinate 1,285,448 downwards.
CGGACGTTACTTGTTACTTTTAGCAGTCGTTTTTGTGTTGCGTTGTTTTGATAGTCTCGATATAGACAGACTTTTTGTTGAGCCGTTGTTTGTTTGACCGTTTGTTCACTGAGTGAATAATCTTTTCTTCGGCAAATCTATGTATAAATGGTTTGTTACCCCACTGGATTTAATTGTACTTCCAACGTGCTTTGAATCTTTCGTCGCGTTACCTTCGGTTACTGTGTTAATGCTTGTTTATGTAAGCTGTCGCTCTAGTAGTGGTTTATGTAAGCTGTCGCTCTAGCAGTGGCTTATGCAAGCTGTTGCTCCAGCGGTGGTTTATGTAAGCTGTTGCTCTAGCGGTGGTTTATGTAAGCCGTCGCTCCAGCAATGGTTTATGTAAGCTATTGCTCTAGCGGTGGTTTATGTAAGCTGTTGCTCTAGCAGTGGTTTATATAAGCCATCGCTCCAGCAATGGTTTATGTAAGCTATGGCTCTCGCGGTGGTTTATGTAAGCCGTCGCTCCAGCAGCCGTTTATGTAAGCTGTCGCCCCAACAATGGTTTATATAAGCTGCTACTCTGGACATGGTTTATGTAAGCTATCGCTCCATCGATGGTTTCGAGTTGTGATGTAATATTAGATCAGGTGACTATAGTGATGGTTGCTTCATATGTAACCTGTTTTGTACTCGTGAATTGATTTCAACGATGAGATTGTCTGTGTACGGTGCCTGGCTATCAGTCCATATATTGCTCGTTGTTTTTAAATATGCATCGTTCACAAGGTATGCACGTATCTAATTTGGTGCGACATATCTCATGTACGGTCGACAGGGAGCCTACAGTAATTCAACCCGCGCGCTCTCGATACCTATGTGTTCTGTCGAACGCCGAGCAATGCTCGATCTATGATACTGAGCGATGCTCGATCCGTGATACTGAACGATGCTATCGTACCTATACAGAATGCCATACTACTGTACGGTTTGATATGTGCACAAATCAGTGCACATACCTTGCAATTCAAGACTCCATGGGCAACAGGACACACACGCATTGGGTATTTTCCTTTTTTAGGGTCAACATACCTAATCGATACTATGTTTTTTTTCGGTTCTATATGCCCTGGTTATATTATTGTAGATTTTCGACTGTTCCGGCGACGTTCAAACGATGCAGGATAACGCGACTTTTTGTGATGCGATCCCTCATGTCCCGTCACGATTTTCTAGCGTGCCTGCGCCGATGCCACCTAGGTCCTATATTGTGTAACCGCATGATGAGGAACAATGTATGTAATGTTACGTTTGCTGTCGAAACCTTACTGCGTGGATACCGTTTGCCTGATACGTGGCCTTGTTTGGACCAACACATCGTTATTAGCTCAACCCTTTCTGCAGTAAAATCGTTTGTGGTACCTGGACTTAGAATATCAGGGTATTCGCATCTATCTGCGTCTAGAGCTTCCCGTAGGAGTGGTCGATTGTCCGCGCGCAAGTCCCTCGGACGTCAAAGATCGCTTCGTAAACCTAAACGTGTCCTCAGGCGACCTATAGGCGGTGGTAAAACCTATGCGTTCTCCTTTGCACAAGTAGATACGTACATCGACGCGAGTCAGGGCAAACACAACCCGCGACACGTATTCAAATTCATCAATCATGCAGATGATGTAGGTTTGCTGTCGTACCCGATTGCTGCAGGATACGTGCATGCTAGGCTGCCTTTGTCTACCCTTTCACAACATCTCACATTGAAGCAGCTACGATCCGTAGCGCGTATACATGGGATTGTGCTGCCTAAGCGTTTTAGAGCGTCACATCCAAGTGATTTATTTAATTCTCACAGTTGCTCGAAATGCGTTAGTTGGTCTACTGTATTGACGGCTGAACTCAGTTCACAAGCAAGAAACACGCTGAGACGCTCTGTAGTGCGTAATCAAAAGTATGAAGTTGTTCTTGAGGCAGATGTTCGGGGCCCTGACAAGCCCGAATTTCCTCCTGCGCCTCTTACACCAAGCCTAACTACTCAAATCATACGCGACTTTTGCAACGAAACAGGTCCAGCGCAATTAGAAGAAAGTGGTTGCGCTGTTTGTGGTTTGCTGCGCCCAGTTAAGGATATGCATACTCTAAAAAGTATGAAAGGGTTTCTCGGTGTGTTATCCGCCAAAGGAGTTACCAGAGTGGAGAGGCGTTCAGGAACGGAATCTGTGAGAGAAATAAAAGGCCCGGTGTTGGATCATAGATGCAATTCTGTCTGTTCAGAGTGCAGGATCCCATTGTTGAAGGGCAAAGTTCCTAAGTATGCACTTGCAAACGGTTTTTGGATTGGTGCTGTTCCAGTTGTTTTATCCCGTTTAAATTGGGTTGAACAGCTCCTTGTCGCCAAAGTACGCAGGTCTCTCTGTTTCACACATGTGTCGTCCTCGGGTCTCAGCAAAATGAACGCACATTTGATCGCTTTTGAATCTCCCGTTGAAAAGGTTTACCATGTACTGCCTCCTCCGAGGGCTGACATGGATGATGTTTTAGCTATTCTATTTACAGGGCCTTGTCAGCCTACTGGGGAAGATCTCAAACGATTGCCTTTGCTTGTCCGCCGAAACGCTGTGAAGCAGGCATTGGAATGGCTCAAGCTTAATCACTCTGCTTATACGGACATTGAAATATGCGATAGCAATCTTGACGACTATCCAGAAGATACACCACCTGTAAAGGTCGTTTACAAAGAGTCTCTGGAGGAAAACAGAACAGTTGACCCTGCTGTTTACAAGGTTGATGGAGACAATGGGGTATCAGCCGGTGATTGTCCTTTTGTCGTGCATGGACTGACGGGGGAGAGCCTATCAGCAAAAACAAAAGATGAGCTTAAAGGCATTGCTTTGAAGCACTGGCACTCCAATGGCAAAGCACTGCTGGTTGGACATTCATCCCGTCCGGTTAATTGGATGAAGGACGCAACTGTTTATCCCCAAATGTTTCCCTGGTTGTTTCCGTATGGCTTTGGGGGTCCAGGCTGTGTAAAAGGCTGTGTCTCTGTTAAGGTTCACAAAGGCAATCTGCTCATGTATCACGATAAGCGGTTCCAGAGAGATACTGGCTTTCCCTTTGCGGCATTCAGTCATGAGCAGATCAGAGCCGCAACTACAGGGGGCTTTCTGGCGATTGAAAGAAACGACTTTGCTCATATTGCTGAACGCATAGCAAGTCTCGACGTGGAATTACTCAAAAGTATGGCTGATCGTATGGCCAAAGGCGAGATTATCAAGCCCACGAACCAGGAGGAACAGAAATGTTTCAAAGTTATTGAAGACGTTGATGCTGTGTCGGGCCGGATCGACGGATCTCCAATAACAAAAAAGCATATGAGGAACGAGATATGGTCATTAGTGATTGACAAAGGCGCACCTTCTTGGTTTATAACGTTGTCGCCTGTGGATATCAGACACCCTATATGTTTGTACTATGCCGGTGATAATATAAAGTTTGAACCTGATGTATTATTACCTTCTGACACTGCATATCGACTTATTGCACGTAATCCTGTTGCAGGGGCCAGATTTTTTCATTTTATGGTGTCTGCTTTCATAAAGCACGTATTGGGTGTTGATACTGAGCACGAAGGCTTGTATGGTCACACGTCTGCATACTACGGGACAGTCGAGCAGCAAGGTAGACTTACCTTGCATCTGCATATGCTTCTTTGGCTTCGTGGAAGTCTATCACCTGAGGAAGCTCGTCGGAAAATCATGGACCCCTCATCTGACTTTCAGAGGGCCCTAGTAGAATATCTGGAATCTGCCTTCACCGGCGACTTCCTTACAGGGACGATGGACCAAGTAATAGATAACATTGAAAAATCCAAGAAGATGCCAGAATATATTGATCCCACACGGACGATGCCCCAGCCCCCTCCTCCCGATCATTTGTGTCGGAGTAAACAAGAAACTTCAATCAACAGACTCCCAGTACCAACAGCCCGTGATGCTTCTACGGACAGTATACCCGATGCTGGTCAATCTGACCCTCAGGCACTGCCCCAGGAGTGTGTCGGATGTGAGGAGACATCTAATTGGTGGACTCAATTCCGTAACACTGTAGATGACATTGTATTTAGGTCAAATGTGCATACCTGCCATACATCATATAAGAAGGACGGAAGTAAAAAATTAGGCAAAGAGAATAAAGGATGTCTAGACAACAAATGGGGCAGATGTAAGGCTCGGTTTCCCAAAGAACTCTTCCAACAGACTGAAGTCGACCCTCTAACAGGTGCGCTCAATATGCGTAAAGCGGAACCATGGCTGAATACATTCACCGCATCTTTGAGTTATTTGTTTAGATGCAACACTGATGTAACTAGTCTTCGTTCGGGAACGGCGGTCAGGGGTGTCCTTTTATATGTCACTAAATATATAACTAAATCATCGCTTAAAACGTACACAGCATTTGAGGCCGTTGGCACAGTGCTCACAAAATACCAAGATATTGTTAACGGACCTCTCCCACAGCAAGAAAAAGCAAGGTCTCTCATGACAAAAATGGCCAATGTAATGAGTGCAAAGTCAGAAATGGGTTCCCCGATGATATGTATGTACCTTCTTGGTAACCCCGATCATTACACCGACCATAAATTCACCAATCTTCATTGGCCCAGCTTCGTCCGCGAGGTCAAACGTGCTTGGCCCGAAGATCAGCCAACTGACAGTTCATACGGGTCTGACAAAATAGCGATCATCAGAAAGAAAGGCCGAGTAGTGGGACTATCTCCTGTGTTTGACTACATATACCGTGGCATAGAATTGCGCAACATGACATTGTACGAATGGGCTTCTAGATGCGAACGAGTAAAATCAACTCGTAGAGGGAACAAAAGTTCCAAGTCTAAAACGGCCAACACACTGACCGTCAACTTTACAGACGATCATCCCTTGTCGGACTCTCATGCTACCCTTGTGTATCCGCCAGGGCAGAAGCGCGTGCCCAATTTCATAGGTCCTACTCTTCCAAGGCGTGATAAAGGGGATAGAGACGAATACTGCGTCACAATGCTTACCTTATTCAAGCCTTGGCGTTCAGGTGCTGATTTAAAAAACAAGTATGATTTATGGAGCGCAGCATTCGACAACCACCATTTTACCGAGAGGCAATTGTGTCTTATGGCTAATATGAATATTAAGTATGAGTGTATGGATGCCCGTGACGACTTCTATGCACAACTGAAGCGAGGCGGTATGGCATTCCCGGGAATGGACAATTCAGTTTCCAATATCAGAGATATCGAACAAAAGGATTATGTGGACGACGAAGATAACGGACAACCTGAGGACTACGGGATAGACCTTGACTGTAGTAATGAGATTGGCAAAACCGAATTAAAACGTCGGAGAGACATGGCTATTATGACTTCCACCATGACGAACCTGAATTGGGATAAGCCTGTAATGGCCCAAACCTCCCCTGATACAACGAAGCATTCACCTTCGGTGTCAGACATGCCCGGTACTTACTGGAGACATAAGGTCAGTGAAACTCGTGCGTCCATATTAAAAGATAGGCAAAAAGACATGTTGTCTGTTCGTGAACAGCGCGTTGGAAGATCAGATGAACAAAACAAGCCGGGCATTGTGGAAGTATGTGATCGCAGTTTCCTAGAGAAAAAACATTTAAATATCAAATGGGAACCCACCATATCCGAAATTACTACCAGTTTCAATCTCAATGAGGAACAAACCAGAGCATTTAGAATAGTGGCTAACCACGCTGCCACTTCTAACCCCGAACAGTTGAGAATGTATATGGGGGGTATGGGGGGCACCGGGAAAACACAGGTGCTTAAAGCGCTGTCCCAATACTTTGCAGCCCGTGGAGAATCTCATAGGTTTGCAGTGGTTGCTCCTACCGGCACTGCAGCATCACTGTTAGGTGGATCGACTTACCATTATCTGTTTGGAATTAATGATATGGTACGTGACTCTCCGGCACAACTGGCTCAAGTAAAGTCACGCCTTATCGGGGTGCAATATGTATTTTTCGACGAAGTATCCATGTTGTCTTGCAGGGATATGTACAAGATATCAGCGCGCCTTACTCAGATTACAGGTCTGTCGCACCTCCCTTTTGGCGGTATGAACATGGTGTTTGCTGGCGATTTTGCCCAGCTGCCGCCAGTAACTGGCCGTGAGAATGCAGCGCTGTACAGTCGCAGTGTGGGTATGCGATCTATCGATCTGAACGAACAAAAGGCTGCATTGGGTAAAGCAGTTTGGCACCAGGTTACTGCAGTAGTCATATTGAGACAGAATATGAGACAGACAATGCAAAGTCCAGACGACAAATCCTTTAGAACGGCCCTCGCTAACATGAGGTATCGAGCATGCACCAAAGACGATATCCAGTTCCTGGAGTCTCGGCGAGTCTCCAATCTTTCAGACTCCTCGCTTCTCAATGATGACTTCCGTAATGTGTCTATCATAACAGCACACAACATAGATAAAGATGCTGTCAATGTGGTTGGAAGTAGTAGATTTGCCCTGGAGAGTGGGCTCGAGCTGACAGATTTCTTTAGCGAAGATACTGTACTTGACAAGGGTGACGAGAGCACATGCAAAGGTAAAGGTCGAGGAGCATCAGGTAGAAACAGAGTTCCTCTACACTCCTCTATTCAGAATATTTTATGGGAGCAGCCTCCTTCATCCACATCTGGTCAAGTTGCAGGCAAACTGTCGCTATGCGTCGGCTTACCTATTATCATCAAGACTAACATTGCCACAGAGCTCTGTATCACAAATGGTCAAGAAGGTTACGTATATGGATGGAAGTCGTGTACGGGTTCTGTTGGTCAACGTATGATAGACACGCTGTTTGTAAAACTGAAGAATCCACCGCACCACGTACAGATAGAAGGTCTTTCTGAAGACGTAGTACCAATAACTAGAAGCACAGTTTCGACTGAATGCAGTCTACCTAACGATCAAAAGATTACAATTTCGCGATCACAAGTCGAAATACTCGTCAACTATGCTATAACCGATTACGCTAGCCAAGGGAAGACTAGGCCTTTCAATCCTGTTGACTTGTTCAAATGTCAATCCCATCAGGCTTACTATACAGCACTGTCCCGAAGCGCTACTGCAGCCGGAACTATTATAATACGCGGATTTGACAGAACCGTCATTCAAGGAAAAGCAACTGGCGCACTACGCCAGGAGTTCCGGGATTTGGAGTTGCTGGATGAGATAACAAGGCTGAGGTATGTAGGGAAGCTGCCAAAGGGTTTCCATGACGCTCCAAGACGGTCCGATTTGATAGCATCATTTAGACGATGCAAAAGCGACACCTACTTTCCTCCTCATTTGCATCCGTCCCTGAGATGGAGTAAAAACGATCAATTTGATGATTCAGGGTACATAGACATAAATTGGCATATAATATCAAGAGAAAGGCCACTGCAAGAAAGACCATTGCCCAAAAACACTTTCGTTCCTGCCAGAGGGGCCAAGGTATATAAGGATCCATGTAGCACAGGAAAACGGAAGATACAGGAAGATATTGAGCATGGTCCAAGCAAACGCCGACGGTTGAGTCACGCAGATAGTCTGTCTATTTTGCAAGGTACTTGTCCCCCCTTTGCCTGTTCATGGAAGCTGAACAGTTGCGCATACGATTCCGTATTGTCTATTATATACAACTTATGGCGAGAAGACCCTCTAGAATGGTCTCGAAAGCTTAGTACATCGAGCCCGCGTCTAAACAAACATCTAGTGAAAGATTTCCATAGTATCGCGCCGGGAGATCATGAGGCCCTCGAGGAGACCAGGGAATGGCTTCGGACCAAGCTGTCTCAGAGGAATCACAGAGAGTTCCCATTTGGTGAATACACGTCTGTACACTCTTTGATTAACGAACTATCTGTCAACGCGTCAGATGTGCTTGATTCGTTTATGGTCTGTCCAGCTCACCATGCCACGGCCCGTCGGAGAGTTAAATCAAAATCAGTAATGATCATACTGACGCCAGGAAGACCATCCATTCGTGAGCATGTTGATGATTTTTGGTGCTATACAAGCACAAGGTGTGATTCGTGTGCGAGACGACTAATCAAGGTTTCTCAGTTTTTGATGGCTCCTCCGATTGTCTATTTCGATATATCAAGCGTATCAGTTAATGTGGATAAGAGGCTTGAAATCACGACGGTTGATTCTGCGAGTGTGAGTAAGTACATACTAAAAGGAGTTATATATTTTGGCAACTCTCATTTTTCAAGCCGCTACGTATCTGCATCCAACGAATCTTGGTATCACGACGGATTGACAACTGGACATAAAATGATAAGGGAAAGTGAATCTACTAGCTCGATCGATATGTCAAAGTGCAATTCCAGGACAGCCACGTTGGCTGTATACATCAGGACGGAGTGATCACGTCAACGGACTGGCATATTACATAAATCATCGCTGGAGCTTGCATAAAATATAACGGAGTGGCAGATTACATAAATCGTCGCTGGAGCAGCCGCTTACATAAAATATTGCTGTAGCAACAGCTTACGTAAACCATAGCTGGAGCGATAGCTTACAGCAGCAGGGTACTATAGCTTGAGATAAATACAAACACTGGCTCGAGTGTTTTTATAGGCTACTGCGTGGTAAACAACTTAACAATCTTAATCTTTTGAAGCACTGGAGACACTGGATATACCATCTTATTTGATGGTCTACACGATATTAAGTTTACAAAAGAAAAAAAAAAAAATAAACAACCGCGCCACGAGATAAACTACAATATATATTAAAAAAATCGCTAGGACCGCCGGATTCGCTTAGCAGCTAGATTACGCGAATGAGTACAATATTGATATCTGTACAGAGCAACTCACCGGGCCTGTCCGATGATTCGTCGTCACTGCTTGAGCTACTCGAAGTATCACTTTGGCTGGGACTACGGGGGCTGGGAGGACGGGGGCTGGTACTACGGGGGGGCGTGTTTGTAGGAGCGAGTACAGGAGATTCGGGGGGGGTGTCGCTGATATAACCGACCTCAGGGCAGGCATTGTAAGATTTCAAGTCATCAACAGAAAATTCGACCCAGCAAGACAAGTCAGCGTCCTCGTCGCGTCGGGGATTGGCATTTGTGAGCGTGACGCCGAGTTGGCGTGCAATCGTGAAGTCGCGCCAAACATAACCGTCGATGTATGGATAAGCTGAGGAAGGATGAGAAATGTCAGGACTTAGACGCAGAAAACACTCACAAAAGTCAACTGTAGGAACTCTGCGAACAATGTATCTGCTTCCCCTCCATGCAAACGTCAATTCGGCAGGATCGACATCGGAAGCACCAAGACGCGGACGGACGAGGGTGTATGCCTTCCAGGCAGGTCCATCACGGAGGACGGATTGAATGTTGATACAAGTTGTTGACGGTGGGGTGTTTGCGTCGGACCCGCGTAAATTATTCAGCCACGCGAGCTTTTTGTAGTGCATAAGTACACAAGCATGTGTAGCCAGGAATCGAGACGATATGTATTCAAGCGCAGGCAGACCCGTTATGACACTGCCATCGGACTCGCTTTCAAGTTCGTGATTGGAGAAGAACCAGTACATAAGCCTTCGCGCGCGGACCCGGTTTTTGACGGACACCTCAAAGGATCGAAGGTCGCCGCTCCAAGCATAGTTCGTAGACACAAGTGCATCATGCAACTCAAAATAGTTGCATAGACAAAGAAGGATCAGCACACCGTCCCATGAGTTTGTGTCCGGAACATGACCATGGTCGTAATCTGCACATACGTGAACAGTATAAACAGATGTGGTGGTGACTACACGTACCGTGTTCGGTCACAGAGTCGACGAGAACAAGGACAAAATAGGTGAGGAGGCGCATTAGCACCGTGTATGAGGCGGAGGCGTGGTCGGTGTTGGATATTGACGTGGAAGCAACGTAATGGTGATATAAGCCGATTATCGAGGCAGCGAGAGTCAATGTGTTGTAGAAATGACCCCCGCGGCATATTGTTGGTATGGGAGTAACTACGGCGTGAGGTAGACACGGGCGCATAATGCTGTAATAATATATTATCAGTAAATAATATAAGGAAAAGAAATAACCAGTGGACAAACAGCATGGAACCCGGCTGCAGAACAAGTAGCTCGACGTCCCACTTTTCATCGTTTGGCTTTCTGGTGTAAAAATCGTTAACATAAAGATCCCAGTCTCCGAAGTCATCGTAATTTCCAGATTTGGGCGACGCCACGAACCACAACTTCGTGCCAGTCTCGACGAAGACAAAGGTAGCAAAACCATTGGCATCGATGTGCCAGTAATGGTGGGTTCCGCTGGTAGATGCTAGATTCCATCGCATATCCGAAATTGGATAAAAATCCTCCACTTTACAGTACCCGTGACCTTGAACTTTTCCCCAGACAGCCGAGTCGCTTGAGAACGGGAGGCGCGGAAAAGTTTCTAGGGAAGCAGGGATATCCAAAGCACTTAATGATCTTGGGTACGAAGATTCCAGTGTCCTTAGAAGATCTCGAGGGGTTGCATGCTTCAAGCGTTCGGTACCAGATATGGTGAAATCTGCAGGAAAAAATAAAACAAATTAAATTAAATTAAATACAACAACAACAACAATAATAATAAAACAAAGGAGAACGTACCATGCACCTGGATAACATTGTCCAGGACACATACATCTGATAAGGAGCGCGCATTGAAGCCCGGGTCAATATGCTGGTTCCCAATAACAAGAATGCATGATTGCGATGCCAATATTTTCGAGAGAGCAAGCGGAGATGAAGAGTGATACTCGGTTTGAGTCATCACCTTCACGGACGAGGGTCGATCCCGACGAGCAATAGATGCGGCATACATTCTGCGAAACCAAAGAAGGTCCCTGTCAAGCTACAGAGCAGTGAACGGAAGGCTACTATAACGGAATAGAATATATACGCACGTGAAATTTTGGCGTGTATTCAAATACCCCATTGCTGCCAGTCAAAGGTATTTGTACGGCGTCCCCTTCACGGAGGATCCATGATTCTGAGAGATCGAGACGATTCGGGTTTTTGACCATATGGCTATCCTCATCATCCTAAACCCAGAATCACAACCAGTTGACCAATACATAGACAGTCACTCACCGTAGACTCAAGGGTCAGGTCAATATAACCCCGATCTGTCTCAACATTTTCAAGGGGTGAAGCAACCGCCGTTACCTCAGCAGAGTCATTGGAGGAATCGCTAGCGCCATCCGAGTCCAACATGGGAGACTCGCTCGCGCTATCTGAGTCAACGTGCGCCTTACTCGTAAAGTTTCTTTTCCTCTTCCTAGGCGTCAAGGGTGCCGTACTACGTCGCTTGTTTTTAGCCGCAATACGCGCCGATTTTCTCCGGTTGTTTTTAGAAGTCTTAGCGGGGCCGACGGTCACCACCGGTTCGGGAGAAGGCAGGTCGTCGTTAACTGTTGTCTCAGAGGCGTTGACCAAAGTTAATGAACCAATACCGGTAACTACGGGTGTCATCTGCTCTCCATCCGGTGCTTCTGTATTGGGAAGAGGTGCCCCAGTAGCAGGTGCCGTATTAGAATTGGTATGATTGACCTCACGGTCACCTGCAGGGGAATCCTCGACGTTCAAAACGTCGGGCGTCACGTCCATAGGGTCTGGTTCAGGGGAATTCTCAACGTCACGATTGGAAATAACGGGCGATACGTCCATAGCGTCCTCCGACGCACGGACGTTATTTGGAGAGGAAGGTACATCGGTTAACTGGTTGAGGTTTTCGGAACCTGTGGTGTCTTCCGATGCACGGACAAGTGCATCTGTACTAGGAGACGGGTCAATACGGGAATCATCAGGTGTGACGTCCATAAGGTCCCCTAAGTTGTCAAAAAAATCGGGCCTCGTAGGTGAAGACTGCTCATAACCATCAGGCTTGTCGCCGACGGTTGGATGAGGAACATCTACGTGACCCGACGGGCTTGCCGAGCGATTAGAGGGTCCTGGTAAGGCATCCGATCCAACAGGGAACGGAGCGGGTCCAAACAACTGGCTTGCGTCATCGTCTCGTTGGGTTTCGTCGCTCGTTGAAGTGGTCGATGCAGGAGTAGCAAGCGAAGCATCGCAGAGACGCTTCTTAGAAGGGGAAGGGACGGATACAATTTCGATCCAAGCAGGTGCCGCTTCGTTAATTTGATCGGTCAGGGTACTCAAAGCAGATGACAACTCGGTTAGCAGGTCACCACCCTGAGCTGCCGAGAATAACACTCGCCATAATGCTCGATCCGCCTCGACGATGATACGCGGACGTTCGAGCCCTCCAACATGCCTCCAAAGCTTTGGAAGCAATCAGAGTCGCTCAAACAAAATAAAAGGTAGATCAATTTACCTGTAGCAGGGAGTCTTTACCGGTTAGTACCCCATACTCACGAGGAAGAAGTAACATGAGCGGGGATACGAGCAATGCCAAATAAAGTGCGTTGTGCATAATAGTCGAGCAACCATATGAACCGGCACCATCGATGGCACTGCCATGCGCGGTATGAAGGTATTTTAATTGATCTTGGTCGCTAGACCTGCTTTCGCTATACACATCGAAGACAATGAGCAGACATTCTAATAAGGACGGGAAGGACAATACTCGTCAACGATGATATTTTCGATTGCCTTGATATCGGACGGTAAATAGAGGTTACCCTGAGGCAACTTTAATGGACATTCAAATTGATATCAATTAAGATTACCTTCAATAGACAACTCAGATGTAGCGCCGCACTTGTAAGATTGATTATGGTGTTTTGAACACCCTTATTGCTGACCCGAGACGTGAGTTCGGAATACAGCTTCATGCGTGGACCTGTAAACTTCGGGGTGGGGCGGTCTCTCGGTCGTTCTCCTCTAGATTCGGCATGTATTTTATTCAGATGTTGTACGAGGTTTTTATGGAATTTCCCGATAAGGTTTGGGAGTGAGTTTAAAGGGTTTACCGGCTAAAATACAAACTCAATCAATGAAATGGGTAATAGGGATGAACCTACTGATCGACTATTCTCCGTCATTGGCCCTGAGGTTCGTGGAGGGCGCATCTTATCCTCACACACAAGGGTGTATATGTCGAGTACACGATATGATAAAATGACTTTGAAAAAGGCTTCGAGTGCCTTATCTTTCGGTACACAATAAACAGGGACATCATTTATAGTATCTCGAAATATGGAGAATACGTCTGAACGGCTAGCAAGAGAAATATTTTTTTCTTCATCAGACAACACACGTGCAAGAGCCTTGAATAGGTCAGCAGAGCATGCATGAAAAAAACCTAATCAACTTGCCGCCACAGGTGTGCTGTCAAAGTGAGAGGACAGGTCAGGAGTGTTAGGAACAACGTCTGAATACCAAGAGTGATTGTAAAACTTAGAGTTGTCAATGCGAGGGTGGCTAGATGACATTGTACCGTCCATGGTGACAATTGCAGAACAAGAACAGATGGGCCAATCAAATACAAATCATACAATAACGATAAACATACACAACTATTTGTCAGCTGTTGCAGGAGCCGAGACCGCCACGTTTGGCACTTTCTGATGTAACCAGTTCTGGAACCAGCAGTTTATTCTAGAATAGAGCATGGGAAGACTTTATATAACGTGACCTGACAGATCTGCGGCAATCCCCGTGCACCCACGAGCAGTTTCATTGTCAGCATCCGCTCTCATGGGAGTCGCTCAAGCATGCGTTGTCGACATTCAAAGTGCTAGGTATGTCTCCTCTCACCCGCACGGCTATATGTTCTGAAAACGTCATATAGTCACACTGGCGGGTCATATGCAGCCAAATGCAAATGTGGGTAAAGTCGGCATATAGACGAAAGACTACGTGTCTCCAGGACTACGGGGCAGTTTGTTCTTATTAGTTCTTTCTAGGTTTGACAGCATTGACATCGTTGGATCACAGCTGATTATAAGCTTTGGAATTGGCGATTGAATATCCTACGTCTCAAACACAGGAGAAGAATGTAAAGCATAAAAACTTGCTCACTTTCCCTTCCTCTCACAATTCAGGCGAAAAAATGAAAAGCCCCGATTTGATATTGACACAGGTACGAAGTTGTCCATTACTTTTTCTTTAATAACGAACATCTATGAATTATTCATTATCCTGCTAGATATCAAGGAATCGGAGTCACCGTTTCTATTTCTGTTACAGGACTCAGCAGGGCAGAACATCATTAACCGTTGTGCTCACACTTCATCGGCGTTAACGTAAGCCAGTCAAATTTGTTAACTACTTAATGGTTATTCCTGTGCATGGTCACTGGACGCCACGTCATTTAAACGCAGCCAGGGATGCAAAAGACTGTCTGTCCTTCTTTGCCAACATATAATTCTCACCAATCACTCTAAAGGTCTCTGGATTTCTCAGGCGGTACCTTTGTTCATCCGCGCATAAAACTTGGGTATGGCCAGGACCATCCTATTGGTGCTAAATCTGTGATAGAGCTTGTAGAATTGACTGCTTTGCATTATCCCATCCATACCTTCGGCGTCCATCCTCACGCTCAAGCTTCATGGTATCTGGGAACAAATGTTCCTAATATTTTTACCTCAGCCGATCTCATCGTACCTGGATATAACCCAACCGGAGACGCAGAAAATATTAGGAACACGATGAATGTATTCGGTACTAATGACGATGTCTGTATGTCATCACGGTATCCCGCTAGTCCTCATCCCACGCCTTCAATATCCTTTTCCGATAATATCCACTCTCGCGCCCCTGTCGGCAATGAAGATGTAGACGGTCTGGAACAGGTTCGTTACGGGTTTTATGTGATCAATCATCGCGTCATACTTGTAAACCGCGTCCCGACCTCATGATTTATATTATAGGGCGTGCCGAATATATTCCAAACCGCGTGCGGAGGCATCAAAGAGGACGAAGAGGGCCGACGTTGGCTGTTTTAAGGCCAACGGGAGCGACGTCGAGGTGCAGGCAGGGCACAATGTATCTAACCCGCGTACAGGGACATCAAGGATGACGAAGGGGGACAACGTTGGCCGTTTAAAGGCCAACGGGAGCGACGTTGAGGCGCAGGTAGGTATTGGTGACCGTCAAACCGCGTGCGGAGGCATCAAAGACGACGAAGAGGGCCGACGTTGGCTGTTTTAAGGCCAACGGAAGCGACGTTGAGGTGCAGGCAGGGCACAATGTATCTAACCCGCGTACAGGGACATCAAGGATGACGAAGGGGGACAACGTTGGCCGTTTAAAGGCCAACGGGAGCGACGTTGAGGCGCAGGTAGGGTATTCGTGACCGTCACGCGCGATTCGATGCATTGGGATCGTCACAGCGTCCCAGACGTTGCCCAGCCGTGAACGCTTTATTCGACGTTATTTTTGACCTCACAACGTCCATGAATTGCTCTTCGACTTTCGATGAATCATCGCATGCGGTTTCCCGAACCGTCGACGGCGATCCGTCGCGTAAAATCGGAAAAAGGGGAGGCAGAGTGACTGGTGTGGTTCAAGGCATGAAGTAAGTGGCCTTGTGCCTTCTTTTTTGCTCTGAATGCCTGATAAACGGTCAGGCGTGCGTACGCGTACGTTGTTGGCTCATTGAAGCGCTGCAAGGGAGTTATGGGGAGGAAAGCACCCAATTGTTACAACGGACAGGTTCGTTGCATTTTTTTTCGCTATGATTGGTCGAATCAACCCATTTACAGGCTACGAACGCGAGGCCGCGTCGCACAGGGATGTATCTATTCCTGTACGGCGGCCGTGTCGACGCAAACACGTTCTACGCCTACAGGGACGACGATGAGAACTGAAGAATGGTTTTTCGAAATTATGACATTTTTTTTTGATACATTTATGCCTTTTTTTTTATATATTATGGTTACGGACATCAATCTATGCAGTTTCGATACTGACGTCTACATAAACGGGGACGAATTCTATTCATTTACTCATAAATTACCGTACCCTCGAATGTCGTGCTGGCACGTCACGCTGACAATGTCACGCTGACACTGCCACGTCCACACAGCGTCACCTTTCCGACAACCCGTAGACCTCGGTCTCGCCGTGCGTCGCAGCGGCCCATCCCCTTTGATTCTATAATGTCACTGGCTTCCATGTATACTTTAACAACGATTCCTTCCAGAACGTCGTGCATATTCAAGCGTGGACTCTTGGACTCGGAGAAACGGTAAGTGGGTGCGACACCTCAGTAATATGATTCGTCATTGATTAATCCCAGGCACGGTTCCGTACGTGACGCCTGTAGTCCATATTTATGTGAATTCTGAATTTACACTTGCAGATAATCACTCGGATAACTCATTCTGCGAAATTCACTTCTGCCTTTCAAACGGCGGTGGAACTGGTGGAATGGTACGTGGACTAGAATTTTGTTTGTTCTGTCCTTCCAACTTGCGACAGCGCTACTTCAGTGACGATGATACCCAAATGATTGACAAGGAAGCTGAGCTGACCAAAACATATGTCGAAGCGAACAGCACCTTGCTCGTCGTATCCGACATGCACGAACACGGCCCACTCTGGAAGGTTCAACAAGGTTTCCATGCCAAGCCCGTTATACGGCCTAACGACACAGTTGATTACCCTTGGCATTCTTGGTTGGCTAGCAAATTTGGGGACTGGACTTTGCCGATTATCCCTCCTCTACCGTCTACTGAGCAGAAATTTGATGTTTGGATGGCGTCAGTCTTTTCTCTAGTCATTCGCTCACACATTTCCTTACACATCCAATCGACAGATTTGAATTCCCATCTTCTATGTTCCAGTTCTAAGTGTTCGTCAAAGTTCGTGAAAAAACATTACTTCATCAGTAACACCTGGCAGATCTTGTTTGTCTGAAATAGTCAGTTCTTTGTTACACGGTTTAATATCATACAGTACACGACAATCGTTACACATTGAAGTTACTGTCGGGGTTTCAGCATGAACAGAATACATTTGCACTGAAGTCGTCCTTCCTGACTTTAAGTAACATCATGGAGTCAAAGCAGAGCCTCATGTTTCTAGGGCGGATAAAAAACGTGCTGAAATTGCTCGGTGTTATTTCCTTATTCTATCTTTGGATCATATAACCTCGCTCATATACCTATTCTTACTCTACCGGACATATTTTACTTACGTCTATTTACGACACTCGACCACCCTGACTGGCTCCTTGCTGATAAGCTCAAGGCAGATACTTTGCAAATATTCCGTCATCTGTTAATGGAAAACTGATATTAGTGTACGTCATACCACTGAGAGCAGATCTTGATCATGCCATGCTTGCAAGTTGCAACTATGAAGTTAGCTTTTGGTACATATACTACCCCATCCGATGACAAAAGTTGAGCCTCGATGTCTCCAAACTGTCTCATATCTGTCTTCTGGTGAACTTTCTCACTGTTATAACCCTTGACAGTCATCTGACAAAGTAACTTAAGATGTGGTGTTCAATCAAGTAGGAATGACTGTACTTATGGATTTATCACCTGACAGGTATCATGAGATATAGTTTACTGTAATACGATGGTGATTGATGAACCCAAAGTAGTAACCCTCAGTCAAGCATATTTGAATCAAGGTGCCGTACGTTGACGACATCATATATTCTGTCTGTACGATAAAGATGACCGTTATTCTGAAACGCGAGGTTTATGCCGTAGATTGGGTGCTGCGGTAGGGTTCCAACGCTCACCGCGTCTGTGGCTTATAAAATGCACATATGGTATTTGTGCGGACCATCACAGCATCCCTTCTGGACATGCAAATCAAGAGCCTCTTCGTCCTTGCTCCCCTTGCAGTTTCCTCCTTTGCTCAAGCCACCTTTGCTCAAGTTCAGAAAGACATGATGTATAACATGGCTCCAGCTGTGATGGACTTTGGTGTTGCAGTGGATGCGTTCTCCATGTTTAATGGCACACGCCGTCAGGCTATGGGATGTAAACGTGCCAAAGCCGCATAGATTGTATCATATTCTAAATCCCATACAGGCTATCCACGACTCTGCCAATGCTCTCAATATTGTTATTGCAAATACTACAAGTGACATAGACGTCAGTTTCTCTATTCCTAGTTCACCTTTGCTCATATTCTAATAATGTCCCTACCTCGTTCCAGGGTATCGCTTCTAAGTTTTCTGACGCCGAGGCTCAGGACATCTATGACCGTCTCCATTTTCTGGAACCCAGCTTTTTGAAGTCGCTGGCGGATATTGCTGCAAAAAAGCCAGCCCTCGTGCTCATTCCAGACATTTTGACGTATATCAAACAGGACCTCGCAACCATGGGGGATGGACGCTGACAAATTTATGGATACGTTTATTGGACGTGCCCCGGTACGTCCTTAATTGGTACTGGGTTAATCAGCACAAAGTTGAATTCACCAATCAGCCGAGCGCCCTTGTGGAGGCTCGTGTTATGAAATCGAGTGTCGATACTATGTTTGCCTCGCTTCGCCGGCTTTACAATGCTTAAATCGAAATATACAAGAATATAATTTTATTTCCTGGTTTCTTTGTCAGCAAAAAGATGTTGAAAATAGTCAGTTTTTAGCTAAGGTCCTGTTCTGCGGATTAACCCAGTTTAATTGAGGAAAAATCGATTTAAGAATAACAATGTCCTACCTGATACGGATGATACACGGTACGGGCTTGATGTTGAACGTTCTTGATCGGTTGGCTGTTCACGGATGCAATAGATTGATATCTATCAAACGTTCTTGTACTAGAGCATACCGTTGACTTCCGCTAAAAAGCTTATTGGATAGATCAAAAATCATAGAAGGGCTATCGTTGTACTCCTTTCTGTTCCTTCTCTGGCAATATCTGCTGCTCATCTTCTCCGAATCGCAGCAGCTCATCGCACGAAGTGTCACAATTCTCAATTTAAACCTTCACTGAGTTAGACTCGTTACTGCCTCCTTTCCAAATAGACAATACATATACATCCCGCCCATATCCGTGCGAACAGCTGGCCTCCTTTGTGCTACCTGTCTCTTCTGAAAACATACACCTCGGCCAGACCTTGTATATATTTATAATCAGGAACACGTAATCGAGTCAGTATGACTGCGGGGCGACTGGTCCTTCCTTCGTCAGGAGTACATATTACGCGCTGGTTGACTCATTTCTAAATTTGACGTGTAAGGGCGCACAAGGGCAAATGTAATAAGGAATGGGGGACTCGATGTTCTCACTATTATCGCCCAAGGCCTATCTGGAACGTCGCACAGAACGCACAGCCGGCACACAGCAGGACTGTACAGCCAGTCATCAAATTCACAGCCATCGGTCGGATAAACGCTTATCAAATTGTCCCCGTGACTCGACAATCGCGTGACGTGGTTACTACTTATATCCTTCCCCCCTCCGCTCCTTATCCCCACCCTACATCGAATGGTCCCTGCTCCACTTTCTACACGGAATGCCGGCACTCATCTTGGTACCCGCCCAACCGCAACCAAACTTCTCTACGCTGTTTTCTCCCTCGGGGCGCATCTCCTCCGTGGCGCAGACCATGATCGCGGCGCTAGCAATGTATTCAACCGACGGGCAGACGAGCCGCACGACGGGGGGCACAACAAAGCCCTTGCAGCGCTTATACCCGTGCTCGTTCTTCTATCAGGTCTCTTTGCCGGGCTGACCTTGGGCTATATGAGTCTCGATGAGACCCAGCTTAGTGTTTTGAGTATTAGCGGCACACCGTGCGTTTCTTTCTCCTTTTCTCTATACCTTTGCTACGATAAGGTCCTTGGCTGACGTGCATACAGTAAACAACGCGAATACGCAAACAAGATCATGCCAATTCGCAAGAACGGGCACCTCCTCCTTGTCACCCTCCTTCTCGCAAACATGATTGTGAACGAGACGCTCCCCGTCATCTCGGAGCCGGTGCTCGGAGGAGGGCTGCAAGGCGTGGTGGTCAGTACTGTGCTTATCATCATGTGAGTCTATTTCTGTCTCTCTCTTGCCTTATCGCCTTGAGAATGCGTTTTGCCGGTTCTTATCTTCTTTTTATTTATTGATCTTTTGCTTTGATTTCTTCGTTCCCGGGACCTTGATTAACGCATCATCGTTTGTCTTCGATTTTCTTTATCCCCTACTATGTTTAAGCACTAAGCTGACCATTGGCTGACACGATGTGACGTCACGCGTATACTTAAAATCGATCGTGTCTTACTATTGACAAGCGCTCGTCGTCCTTGGCACGTCTTGGCCCCTTGGCCCTTGCAAATCTCGCATAAATACCTCACAGTCCCTTCGCTACCCACTAAAAAGCTTGATTAAGTGGCTAAAACGTCTTCTAGCTTCGCAGAAATTATCCCACAATCCATCTTCACCCGACATGGTCTCTATCTGGGTGCAAAAATGGCTACACTTACGAAGTGCCTTATCATTGTCCTTGTATGTCTTCTGCCCTCTGCTTTTTACGGCTCACTAATGTTAACGCT
This sequence comes from Macrolepiota albuminosa, assembly GCA_027475525.1. Lineage (NCBI taxonomy): Eukaryota > Fungi > Basidiomycota > Agaricomycetes > Agaricales > Agaricaceae > Macrolepiota > Macrolepiota albuminosa. The sequence goes on along the minus strand of JAMWFC010000032.1, from coordinate 1,264,998 downwards.
CGCCGCATCACCCGGTGCAGGGTATAATCTCGTGGCCCGTTGCGAAGCTTCTGGAGTGGGTTCTAGGTCCCCACCATGGGATTATTTACCGCCGCGCAGAGCTCAAAGAGCTCATTGCGCTGCATTCTTCGAGTTCGCCGCATGGTGGGGACTTGAAAATTGATACTGTCACAATCATTGGAGCTACATTGGATTTGCAGGAGAAGGTCGTTAAGCAGGTCCGTCTCTTCTATTCTGATCTTCGATGTCTGGATTACTGAACTTAGTCGTGGGGTTCTGAAGGCAATGACGCCCATTGAAGACGTGTTCATGCTCTCAATCGACTCTAAATTAGATTATGACCTTTTAAAGAAGATCGTGCACACAGGTCACAGTCGTGTGCCAGTCTACGAAGAGATCGAGGTACCGGTCTCGACGACAAGCGGGGCCATGGCTGTGTCGGAACGCATACAGAAGGTGAAGAAGATTCTTGGGATTTTGTTAGTTAAACAGTGCGTTATGCTTGATCCGAAAGGTGCGCTTTGATGAGTTTCACTTCACAATTATTTACGGATCATCTCCTTTTGTAGACGCGACGCCACTACGCAAAATACCTTTGAACAAGGTTCCTTTTGTCCCGAATAATGAGCCGCTTCTTGGGATTCTAGACAAGTTTCAGGAAGGCAGAAGTCATATGGCTATCGTTAGCAGGTTCAGCGTGGAAAAGGCAAGTCGCACTCTCCCTCAGGTTCAACGTCTGACCCCGGCTGACGAAGATACGCTTCCTGGCTGGCAGGCTATGAGTGTCAAGAAAGCAGCGAAACGCAGTCTCACACAGCGTCTGCGTATGCATGTTGGGATTGGAGACTCGGACTCGAGCGACGAAGAAAACGAGGGAGAGAAAGATATGGAAAGTAGTGGAAGTGGTAAATTGAGTGGTGTAAAAGAAGCCGAAGAGGCGACGTTGCGCGAGGATGGATTTTTGAAGAAGGACTTTGGGACGCTGGGCCGGACGGTGAGGGTATCGAGGACGAGGAGGAGTAGGAATGGTCGTGTGCACAGGGAGAAGGAAATGTGCGAAGAGGAGAAGGAAGGGGATGGGGATGATGAGAGCGAGAAGTTTGAGAAGGAGAAGGAGAAAGATAAGGTGGTGTTAGAAGAGCCGAAGAAGACGCCAAGGTCGTCGTTTCAGTTACCGAGGGCGGCAGCGAGTATGGCATCTATGTCAGGGTTGGAGCAGAGTATGCCTGCTGATGCTGTGCTTGGGAAGGAGGGCGCTGAGGAGGTGGGTATCTTTTGAATTTGACTTGCAGATTATGATGATGACGATTTTTTTAAATCTAGTTTTTGAAGAATTTTGATCCTGCTGTTATGCCGCTTGGAATTATCACACTGGAAGATGTTTTAGAAGGTACGTATATGCTTTTTCTTTTGTCCCATAAGTTCTGCGGCTGACGACATTGTGTATGTGTGAATAGAACTCATTGGAGAAGAGATTTATGATGAATTCGATCCTCAAGGCGCCCGTGGAGATCCATACCAGGTTCCTCCCAAGGTCGAACCTGCGCTTCCCGTCTACGAACACGAACCTGTGCACCCGGTCCCCAGTGCGAAGCCAGCCACCTTGGCGCCTCTGCATATGCCTACGGCCTTGAAGAGTCTTGGCAGTCTTGGGTTTCTCCGGTCTAGAAGCGCGCCGCCTGTTCCGAGGGATCAGGAAGGGGACGATAACAAGGACAAGGACAAGGAGAAAGACAAAGGGAAAGAGAAATTTCCCTTGTCGCCCGCTTTATCTGAGATACCTATGCTATCTGTGCAAGGAAACCAATCGCAACGTCCCGCTCTTTCCCCCGTTCTTCCACCTTCCGTTCACACCGTTCCTGCGCCCGAGGTCGGCAAAGCGGTTACGCATACGGGGGTTGGTATGCCTGTGCCGGGTAATTTGCCTTTGGAGGCTGTGTTGTTTGATCGGAAGAGGAGGATGGGCACGGCAAGTGGGGTGTCATCTACGGCGAGCTCAGGTGTGGGTGCTGCGGGGACTGGGACGGACGCGATGTTGGTACAGAGCACGAGGAGTATCATACACAAGGGGACGAAGTTTAAGAGTACACCGATTGTTGCTGGGGAGTCTATAGATCCGGAGATGAATGGACAGAAAGAGAAGGGGAGGGAGGAGCAGGGAGAGCAGAAGGAGATGTAAAGAGTCTGGGGTTTCCCTCCCTTCGTTTGTGAGGTTTTGCGTCGTCGTATCGGCGGACGGTGGACCTTAATCGTCATGTTCTCAAGTTGCTTTCTATGTTTTAACTCGTTATGCAGGATAACATTGAGATTGTAGTTTTTTGACACCTGATTCAATTGTACATGTATTACCAGGTGATTGTAAGCTTATCGCATAGGATACAGAGTAGGATGGATGATCGGACAGAACACGACTCGCGTGGTACTTTACAGTAGTTAGAACAGAACATAGCTTGTCCCATTGTGTCCTCGCGTCCATTACCTCTGCGAGCCATTTTTCAAAACCACGGTAATAACCGAATTGTGAGACAATGTGATACTTATCGTTAAACGCGCGATTGTAAATTAACGCGCAATGCTTGACGCGATCATGATACGTGGGGGTTAGGTTCAAGTCACGCCTCTGGTCACGCGTCTTTCATTCTTCTGTGGCATCTTTCTCGAGGGGACGCCATTTCTTTCCCACTCAAAATGGCAAATCTTTCGCATGCATTGCGCCTTACAACCTTCGGCACCCCTAGCTTGCAATGGGTACTGTTGTGATTTTTTGTGAATTCGGTCGTAATTACAATTAACACAGAGATGTACAGTCCTGACAACCCGGAGAAGAAGCAGAAGAGAATGCGCAATGCAGTGTGTATCTTACGAAACAGAGAGTCATGATGTAGTGTGACAGAGAGACGGACCTTCTGTGAGATCTTGTAAGGCGGTCGGTCGTTCCTTAGGGCAGATATGGGATGTATGTGTGCTGATCCACCGCGTTCGCCTCCGAACCTTCCCTTGTAGCAAACCCTTTTGTTCCTATTATTTCTGCCACCACAATCCTCAGTTGCTCAAACTCCCTCATTAACTTCTCTGTTGCCCTCTCCATCCCTCTGTCCGATGGTTCCGGAACAAACGACGCGGTTTTCTTCTTCGTTTTCCTTTTTGCCAACTCCTTCCGTCGTCTTTCTTGCGGTTCTTCATCCCCATCCGACTCACTTGACTCACTTTCATCCTCCAAATCCGGCTCCACGTCTATGCCCATTCCGTCGAACTCAGATTGGAGCCACCGAAGCTGGTCCTCTACCCTTGGAGCATTCGTCTTTTTTTGATTAATCAAAGGTATCTTTCTCCCAATTTTCATCCTCAATCCCTCCGGAATCCCTCTGTAAAAACACAAATTAAGTTCGTTATCCAATATTTGCCTCGGCTCGCGTATTAACGGGTTCGATAGTCGTCTAAACTTCCGGTAATATTCACCGACTTCTTGAATCGAAGTAATACTCCCATTCAACCCATGCTTGTTCGTCCACGCCCTCAATTTTTCCGCGCTCGTTCTCGGAGGCAAGTCGTTCATTCCGTACAAGTCTATCATCATCGTTCTCGCCGCTACCCAGTCGTTTCCCAACAGCTCTGATGCATATTCGATTACACGTCTAACCTTCTTCGAACAATATCTCCGCACGTAACTCGGTAAATGTGCGTAAGTTATCCTGGCTTGGTCCGCATGTTGTTCTAACGAGTCAAGAAAGTCTCGAACCCGGTCCCCGTCAAAGTATGGTGCGTGCTTGTCGTGTGGTATCGGCATCGGTACTACCATGCTGACGTTCACGGCAGCAGATGATCTGCTCGTCAAGGCTGACATGACACTTGCATCGTCTACTCCTCCGCGCCCCGAAGATCCAAAATTTACTTTGCCCGTCATCCCTTCAGTTTCTACAGTTTCTATGCACATGTCGTAATTTCGTTCAAATGAGTTGGCCACTGAGCAGATGTCGATCAAAGGAACGATCTCGAAGCACTACCACGCTGTCTTGGTCACCAATGTATGGCAGGGAGACGGACCTTCTGTCTGTTGTAAGCGGTCGGTCGTTCAATAAGCGAAGTGGGACTTCGTGTGTGTGTCACGGATGGCCTGAGGATTTCGCGGTTACAAGAAAACTCTCAGGTACACGTTGGAGGAGAGAAGAGTCAAGTCACGAAACAGAAAGAGGCGAAATCGCGAAGAATAGGAACAATATCGAGAACTGGAACTGAGAGTGATGCCGAGAACAATGCTGATCAGCCGTCAGACCCAAAGACTATATGCCGAGGATAATGCTGACACCGAGAGTGATCCCAAGAGTGCGGCCGAACAACCGACAAGATGCCGGCCGAGAAAGCTGAGTCAAGAGTAATGCCGAACCTCCGTCAACGATGATCAATCGAGTCTAACAGATCAGCTAGACGAATCTCAAAACCGAGAGACTAGGGGGTTCCAAAAAGCCATCGTATTCTACCTCTGCCACGCCCCTTTTATATTTTTCTACAAACTTCCGAGCCCGCTAATCTATCCTAATTGAGCTCTCGACCGTTGGTCGGTCTCAGAATAAAGTTCATCTATGTATAAATAAACCTTTCCTTCCAGATCGTCGCTCTGCCTTGCCATTGTCGTCATGAACCTTATTTCTGCACTTTTCCCGATCTATCTACATGACTTTCCTTGACCGACTTTTGCAAGAGCTTTCTCCGCTATCTTGGTTTGGTTTTTATACGACCGGGTTGGTTTTTCCTTTTCCTTTTCCTTTTCTCTTGTCTCTTGTCTCTTGTCTCTCTTCGTTTCACGATCGCGACCATGTTTCCAGTGCGACTCTTGTTTTTGATACTCATCTCATGAACCTCGAACATTCCCCAGTTCCATTCTTTAAGCCTTTTCACTCATACCACAGTGGACGTAATTGAAGGCTTTCGGAGCATCGCTGACAGTCTTTTTGTTTTTGTGAGTACTGATGGACATATATTCCTAAATATCTTTTCTAATTCCAACACAGGTTGCACTCTTTTCGGTAGTAGTAACGATCTCTGTAGTTCGAACATCTCAAGTGCTCTAACCAGATAATGTGCAGATTTCTCTCCTTGTTGAAACTAACAGTTATTTAATTGAGAGCTGCCGGGGATAGTAGGGTGGAGAGTTTCTCTTCCTGTTCTGTGCTGCTCCCTCTCTACAATATAGTAAGCAGGCTGTAGACTATAGCTATGCACAGCCATCTCACCCCGAGAAAATTTCTAGATTTTGATCGTGTATTATAGTTTCCTCGTTGCTTTTCGACTCTCCCTTGATATTTTACATCATACACGACATATATTTATAATCTGTACTACATAGGAGCTCTCGTTCGCTTCGGACGAGAGCAAATGGTGCTGCGGCCGTTTGCGCTAATCCTCGACCTTATCTCTTTTCCATCGTGACTCGTATTCCTCCCTTTTGCGTGACCAGCATAGGCAGGAATAAAACATTACCTGCAATCGACCCTGTAACAGGCACGTGACTCAGCTTTTGCAAGGGGGTCGATTGCAGGTTATGTTTTATTCCTGCCACGCAATGATCCCTCAGGAAATCATCCTGGAAATTATTGATTTCCTGGATACGGACGAAGCGGCGCTGAAAGCATGTAGCCTTGTCTCCTCCTCCATTCGAACCCACTCTCAACGACACCTTTTTCGATCCGTCACTCTTGACCTGTGCAGTCTATATCTCCCCAATCAGGCGTTCATGAGTAACCCTGCTCTTCCAGACTTCGTGCTACACCTTGAACTTGCCTTGGGTTTATGTCCTGTGGATGAGATCTGCGATATCTTATGCCAACTAAACAATGTGCGTGGAGTGTCATTGGAATTATCCATCGGGCCGATTCATGACTCGTACTATGACTCGGACGATGATGAAAGGACATGGGAGGATTTAGATATCCAAATCAAGGATTCCATCGCACGCATCATCTGCCTCCCTACATGCCAGTATCTTGCTCTCAGCAGCAGGATGTACTTTTCAGTGCAGTTTCTGGCTCGATTAACTCATCTTCGCCACCTTCAAATTTCCAATTCAAGCTCCTTCTCAATCCCTTCTCCAGATATCAAAGTACCAACGGAGTCTCATCTTCAGTTATCCCAGGACAAAGGGTTCTTGGAGGCCTTGACGATTTTATCTCCGTCAGAGGGCCTGAAAATGACATTGCTTTTGCATTTGTCTTTTGCCCGCCTCCGCGTGTGCCACATATCGTATGTAACCGAAACTGATGGGATACAGGACATGCTTGATATCTGTCCACTGCTTGAAAAGGTTCACCTCGACTTTACGGCGTCAGCCCCCTCTCTTGACTTCAAATCCTTGAAACACCTGCAGGTCGTGTGCATTAGTGCCGATAAAGTTGTTGGTGGATGGCTCGCACAAGCTCTCGCTACTTTGCCGTCAATATCGCAGTTAGGCCTATCTGTGCATGAGGATGTCATGACAAAGGAAGAATGGTCCAACATTGACCATCTTTTAGCGCAAGGAGGTGATTATGGTAAGAAAGAAGTATTGCCTCGCATTGTTTGGCACCCGAGGCTCCCTCAGAAGGAGAAATGGTCATCTGTATTAGAGGAGAAACTGCCGTGGTTAGTGGAGAAGGGTATGGCAGTACCTGCTAGCACTCCGAGCTTGGTATTTCTCGGCTCGACGTGGAACCATAACCCAGCTTATGCTTCGGATTGGCCTATGTGTTCAGATTGTTTTCCAAGGTGGTTTCCATCATATTTCGAGGAGGTAGATAGCTAGATATGGATATATCACCAGAGATATACCACGGTAGACCGTGATGAAAATGATGCAAACACAGTATAAGAAAACGTAACATATTATAGTTTAACGGGGTGGTTTCCATTCACACAAGGTGTATCATGCACCATCCTGGCTCTGCCGGGACGTTTCAGCCTGAGGCTTAGAACAATGTCGTGTTATGTAGTCCTTGATTAAGCTTGATTCATCGAATATAAGAGGCCAAAGTTCCAATCAAGTTTGAAAGATGAGTGTATGTGATCCTGCATTATGTATTTACTATGACGCTATAATGATAATAGCTATTGAAGATACGCCAGTTTCCCTGCGCAACCCTCATTAATCAGTCTTCCGAAGAGTAATGTCAATGAGAGATCATTCTTCGAGACTGCATCGAAAAAGTCTTCGAGCGGCCTAGACTCAGCTCGAAGCAGACGCGGCAATGGCTCGATGAAACTACGGGTGTATGTCTTTTGCTGAAGCAAGCCACCAGAATGGTTCAGGGTCACGTGTCTGTTACATGACTCGATTTCCTGGCCAATGGCAGGATTGAATCCTCACCTCTCCAGGTACAAAAATATACACAATGGTTGGTTACCAACTTTGCATGATGCAGCCAGCCCTTGAGAGAGTAAGGATCTTGTGATGAGAGTGAAGTGGCAGCATTATTGATTGACTCACTGGCAGGATCAATGATGTCGACTAAATCTTATTTCCACTGCCATGTTGCTATGATCGCATCTGTTACAACATGTCACAGTAGACCTAGGTAATTTCTCTGAATGCCCCCAAGTTGAATGCAAAGTGATGGGCAATTACCAATGTCTTCTCCTTTTTGAGGAAAAGGAGCGAGGGTGGCAATAATGATAATAATAAGGCTGGAGTTCTGATTGACAGGCAGATCTCATGGAATATCTTAAAGCTGGGGTGGAACTGGCAGAATAGAGCAGAGAGAGAATGGACATGCTACTGTGCCACTTGCTGTCATTGGCTGTCACTGTCGGTATCTGATAAGGCCCCCACCACACCTGTGCATGTTTGTGCTGACAGTGTGTATGCAGATGCAAAGACCCACAAAGGATCTGGGAACGACACACGCTGCTGACACCCAAAGGCATTGCTGAGCTCATTGAGCGCAGGGTGGCCATTGAGATTGAGCCCTGTGACCAATATGTGTTCCATGACAATGAGTACACCACCACGGGTGCCACACTCACAAATGTGCATGTCATCCTTGGCATCAAGGAGCTGCCATTGGATGAGGTGCTCACAAGCAGTGTTCTCCTGCCTGCTGGCTTGTACTGGCACAAGCAAGGCCACGCTGTGGCCCTATGCACACATCTTATGTTCTCACATACAGCTAAAGAACAGCTGTACAACATGCTGTTGCTTGCAAAGTTTGTTGTCTCTGATGGCATGCCTGGTGCTGTGCTGTGCCTGCAGCTCATTGACTATGAGCTCCTGACTGATGAGCATGGCAAGTGCACTGTCAGGTTTGGCTGGTTTGCTGGATGTATGCCCACACTTCTTTCCCTTTCTCTCCATGTAGTTCTGACTTTTTTTGTGGGGTAGTCATGGGGGTGCTTGATCTTCCTCTGCCAAGTAAATAGTTATTATGATATTGTCAGTATATACTCTAATACACTTTGGATCTTTCTCTGCCAGCTGTGTGACTGTCACTTGGCAGAGGGAGATCCTATGCCAAGTTGGATGCTTTTGGGGCCTCTGAAGCATGGGAAACAATTGTACAGTACAACAAAACCTTAAAAACTTGAAAATTGCCTAAATAAACAACTGTACAAACAAGGCAGGAAAACTCCGGACTTTAAAAGTCAGAAATGCAAACTATGGCTTATGTAAGTAGTCTGTATGCAGTGTTGAACAGGCCACACTTGTCTGAATAATAGCTAAAGAATCAGAGCACCTCAGAGGCTGAAAGTAGTACTAATAGATAGAAATGAAAGAATAGAAGCAGTTAAGTAAAAGAATGAATAAAGAAATAAGAGAATGAATGAAGAGAAAATAAAGGAATAAAGAGTGAAAGAGAAAAGAAATGAGGAGTCCCCTGACAGATGTTACTCTTATATAAGCTACAGTACTATTAATCATCATGTCACAGATGTGACAGAATAATGGGTGGTGTACAGTCCATTACACAGTAGCTAAGCATTTAAGTTTTTGCTTCTATGCTCAGCCTGAATTGAGGCTCATTAACTGCAAACTGATGTGGTATTTTAGGGAATTTGATGAAGTTCGGTATTATCTGTATCAAAGGGGATGGGCCGCTGCGACGCACGGCAAGACCGAGGTCTACGCGGCTGGGTGTTATGGGAGGCGACGTGGCAGTGCCAGTGTGACAGCGCTAGCGTGACGTGCCAGCGCGGCAATACAGTGCAGGCTAGCTCACGACATAGGGAGAAATCGAGACCGTATTTGTGTGTATATCGGTATATAGATTGTACGTATTGCTGTCCGTAAGCATAATTCGAAAAAAATAGTCCGTAAATGTATAAAAAAAAACGTAGAAATTCGAAAATTGTAATGTTCATTTATCTTTGTCGTCCCTGTACACGTAGAACGTGTTGACGTCGACACAACCGCCGTACAAGAACAGGTACATCCCTGTGCGACGCGGTTTTGAGTTCCTGGCCTGTAAAGAGGTTCTATATGGCATAACACGCTAAAAACAGGCAACGAACCTGATCTTGCCTGTTGAATAGCTTAACCCTCCCTATCATCTCCTTGCAGCACGTGAATGCTCGAATAACAAGCATGCGCGCTGACCTAGCCGTATGTTAGTCATATAGAGCCAAAAAAAAGGCACAAAGGTACGTACTTCATACCCTGAACCACACCAGTCCCTTTGCCTTCACTTTTTTCGAATTTATTCAACGAGTCATCGTCGACAGACCAGGAAACAGCGTGGGAGGATTCATTGGAAGTTGACAAGTGATTCATGGACGGTGTTAGGGCGAAAATGACGTTTAATGTGTAGAGTTCAGCTTGAGCAAGGTTGAGCAATGTCTGGCACAGTGTGACGGTCTGCGTCACGCGTAACAACACTTATACGCATCAGCGTCGCTCGCCTTGGCTCTTGAACAGCCAACGTTGGCCCCCCTCGTCGTCCTTGGAGCGTCCGCACGCGAGGTGAAGAGGTTCTTCATGACCTAAAATCGAAATTGTGAGTTCAATGTCTGGCACGCCGTGATGGTCCGAATCACGCGTGACAGCCACTAATACGCATCAGCGTCGCTCGCGTTGGCTTTTAGACAGCCTACGTTTGGCCCACTCGTCGTCCTTGAAGCGTCCGCACGCGAGTTGCATATGTTATTAATATCCTAGAATAGAAATAATCAGTTCAGGGTGCGGATAAAAGTCCTACGTAACAGTTGACGACGAAACCCCGCCCGGGCATCCGCGTCGCTCCCGTTAGCTTGTCATTAGCCCCCGCGTCGTCCTTGGAGCATACGCACGCGAGCTGGGGCTTTAATGCACGTACTGTAGTCGAAATGGTGAGTTCGGGTGCCGTTAACAAGTCCGACGCAGCCTTTCCTCATAAATACCCGCCCACGCATCAGTAGTGGGAAAGGTTCTCGTTGTTCAGGCAGCAGGTGGCAAATGGGAGAGGGTAGGTTTGTTGTCCATGATAGATATATTTTGAGTGTCCTGTAAATCCCGAGAAGTGCGTGATAATAGCATTCGAATTGTCGTGCTTCAAACTCGTGTACATAGAGCGTATTGTGATATATTTCCTGTCATGGTCAAGGGTCAGGAGGTCATCGTTTCCAGGTCGTCGTTTCCAAGAGCGTGTACAGAGGTTGGTACAAGAATTGAGCCTTCTGAGAGAATATAATGTAGTAAGATGAGTTGTCACCAGTGCCAGTCTGGACGCCAAAGGTATGGCTGGGATGATGCAAAGCAGTGAATTCTACAGGCTCTAGCACAGATTTAGCACCAAGAGGATGGTCCTGGCCATACCCAAGGGTTATGCGCGGTTCTACAGCTCTAGCACAGATTTAACACCCAGATGATGGTTTTGGCCATACCTACGCTTTTTACCGTCATAATTTGCCAATGTTAAATAGAAACCAACTTGTGTAAATGGTTTTCTTCTCTACTGCATTCTGGAACAGAGATGGAGAGTAGAATATTGAAGGCAAGAAATAGAAACGGTGACTCCGATCCCTCGACATCTAGTAGGATAATTAAGAATATACATATGTTAGTTATTGAAGAAATGGAAGGGACAACCTCGTACCTCTGTCAACATCGAATTGGGGCTTTTCATTTTTCGTCTGAATCGGGTCTGATGAGACCCTGTTGAGTTTCTACTCGTAATTCAGCGGATAAAACGGGGCTTTTCATTTTTCGTCTGAATCGGGTCTGATGAGACCCTGTTGAGTTTCTACTCGTAATTCAGCGGATAAAACGGTATCGTGGGTAGATAAGCTGTGTCGCCTGCTTCGCCGCGGTGCAGGCGGAATACGAATGCGTCTGTGGGGGGAAGGGGAAGTGAGTAAGTTTTTATTTTTCTTAGATGGGTGAGACGTAGGATATTCAACCACCAGCTTCAAAGCTTACATTCAGCTGTAATCCAACGACGTCAATGCTATCAAACATGGAAAGAATCAATAAGAACAAACTGTACCGTAGTACTGGACATGTAGAGCCCTTCATCTATATGCTGGCTTTACCCACATTTGGGATTGGCTGCATATGACCCGCCAGTGGGACTATATGGATTTCTTAGAACATATAATCGTGCGGGTGGAGGAGACATACCTAGCACTTTGAATGCCAGCAACGCATGCTTGAGACTCCATGGCTGACAAACGATACTGCTCACGGTTACACGGAGATTGCCGCAGAGCTGTCATGTCACGTTATCTAAAATCTTCCTTCTAGAATAATCCGCTGGTTCCAGAAACATGTTCCATCAGAAAGTGCCAGGTCGTAGCTCCAGCAGCGGATGACAAATGAATGTGTATGTTTATCGTTGTTGTATGATTCGTGTTTGATTGTTCAAATCCGTTCTTGTTCTTCAATTGTCACCATGGACGGTATAATGTCATCTCACCACCCTCGCCTCGACAACTCTAAGTTTTATAATCACTCATGGTATTCAGACGTTATTCCTAACACTCATGACCTGTCTTCTCACTTTGACAGCACACCTGTGGCGGCAAGTTACTTAGATATTCTTTATGTATGCTCTGCTGACCTATTTAAGGCGCTTGCACATGTGTTGTCTGAGGCAGAAAAAAATATTTCTCTTGCTAGCCGTTCAGACGTATTCTCCATATTTCGAGATACTATAAATGATGTCCCTGTTTATTGTGTACCAAAAGATAAGGCACTCGAAGCCTTTTTCAAAGTTATTATGTCATATCGTGTACTCGACATATACACGCTTGTATGTGAGGATGAGATGCGCCCTCCACAAACCTCGGGGCCGATGATGGAGAATAGCCGTTCAGTAGGTTCATCTTCTATTATCTATTTCATTGTTTGAGTTTGTGTTTTAGCCGGTAAACCCTTTAAACTCACTCCCAAACCTTATCGGGAAATTCCATAAAAACCTCGTACAACATCTGAAAAAGATAAATGCCGAATCTAGAGGAGAACGACCGAGAGACCGTCCCACTCCCAAGTTTACGGGTCCTCGCATGAAGCTGTACTCCGAACTCACTTCTCGGGTCAGCAATAAGGGTGTTCAAAACACCATAATCAATCTTACTAGTGCGGCGTTACATCTAAGTTGCCTATTAAAGGTAACTTTAATTGATATCAGTTCGAATGTCCATTAAAGTTGCCTCAGGGTAACCTTTATCTACCGTCCGATGATAGGACCCTATACAGGTTAGGCGCATCAACGGCAGGCTCGGCACTGGCTCCAGAAACCTTGCCGCACTCGTTCCTGATAGGACCCTATACAGGTTAGGCGCATCAACGGCAGGCTCGGCACTGGCTCCAGAAACCTTGCCGCACTCGTTCCAAACTTAGCGCACGCGTTCTACCTATTTTAAGCCATTTCTGACGGCCGCGCACGGCAAGAAGCAGATCCAATCAGTGATAGCGCCGATCGGCAGACAGAATGACAACTGACAGATGGCATCAGTCACTGACGACAGCGCTTAGCGAGAAGCTTGATGATCTATCAAAACTGACGGACAGCTTGGCGTTTGACCTTGGCGTCTGACACCGCTTAGCATCTCGATTTGGCGCCTGACATCGCTTAGGTGCTCTGACAGACAGAAGGGTGATGGAGTGATGGTTTAGCTTCGCGATCTGTCGCCTGGCGTCGCTAAGGCTCTTGAATGGACGGTAGGGATCTGAAACCGCTGGAGCTACCCCTTTGAAATTTTCTAGTTTACCGCACTCTGGCGTCATTAGCCACTGGCGACGGCGAACTCATTGTAGTATAAAAGTACTTACCGATTTGTACATAGAGGACATCAGAGAACAATAGACCAGAGTTTACTACTCCCCTTTCCTCAGTCTCCCTTACGCTCAAGAGCTCATTTACGCTATGGTCGGCAACGTCAAACTCATCGGCAGTTACAGACGCTCGCCAACACTCGACATACTCGCGCCTTGCAACTACGGCAGGCATTATCGACGCTTAGACTTCGCTAAGCTTATCGTGCTCTTGCCGCTTACCTTTGCCGTGTTCACTTACCGCATTTTCCTTAGGCGCTTTACCTTAGCGCTTGACACTTGCCGACCCCGTTACCGACTTTTACCCTTTTTCACAGACGCGTTCTCTGGGACCTGCCCGGGACTCCTCACCACACTTTTAGCGCGCCCAACGCACACTCTTGGTACGGTAACACTTTAGCTACATTTGTTACTGACCAAACTTTGGGCGTCATCACCGATATCACGGCAATCGAAGATATCATTGTTGACGAGTATTTCTCTTCTCAACCTTATTATAATGGCTGCTCATTGTCTTTGTTGTGTATAGCAAAAGCAGATCTAGCAATCAAGACCAATTGAAATATCTCCATACTACGCATGGCGGTGCCATCGACGGTGCCGGTTCATATGGTTGCTCGACTATTATGCACAACTCCCTTTATCTGGCATTACTCGTATCCCCCCTAATGTTACTTCTTCCTCGCGAATATGGTACACTAACCGGTAAAGACTCCCTGCTACAGGTAAATTGATATATATATTTTATTTTGTTTGAGCAGCTCTGATTGCTTTTAAAGCTTTGGAGGCATGTTGGTGGGCTAGAACGTCTGCGTATCATCGTCGAGGCAGATCGAGCATTGTGGAGAGTGTTGTTCTCGGCAGCTCAGGGTGGTGACCTCCTAACCGAGCTGTCGTCTGCCTTGAATACCTTAACTGATCAAATCAACGAAGCGGCTCCTGCTTGGATTGAAATCGTATCTGTCCCTTCACCTTCTAAGAAGCGCCCGCTTGATGCTTCGCGTGTTCCTTTGATTGCTGCATCGACCACTTCAACAAGCGACGAAGCCGAACAAGATGATGATGCAAGCCCGTTGTTTGGACCCGCTCTGTTCCCTGTTGGATCGGATGCCTTACCAGGACCCTCTAATCGCTCGGCAAGCCCGTTGGGTCACGTAGATGTTCCTCATCCAACCGTCGGCGACAAGCCTGATGGTTATGAGCAGTCTTCACCTACAAGGCCTGAATTTTTTGACAACTCGCCCGCTTCTCTGAACAGTACCATTGACTTAGGGGACCTTATGGACGTCACACCTGATGATTCCCGTATTGACCCGTCTCCTAGTACAGATGCACTTGTCCGTGCATCGGAAGACACCACAGGTTCCGAAAACCTCAACCAGTTAACCGATGTACCTTCCTCTCCAAATAACGTCCGTGCGTCGGAGGACGCTATGGACGTATCGCCCGTTATTTCCAATCGTGACGTTGAGAATTCCCCTGAACCAGACCCTATGGACGTGACGCCCGACGTTTCGAACGTCGAGGATTCCCCTGCAGGTGACCGTGAGGTCAATCATACCAATTCTAATACGGCACCTGCTACTGGGGCACCTCTTCCCAATACAGAAGCACCGGATGGAGAGCAGGTGACACCCGTAGTTACCGGTATTGGTTCATTAACTTTGGTCAACGCCTCCGAGACAACAGTTAACGACGACCTGTCTTCTTCCAAACCAGTGGTGACTGTCGGCCCCGCTAAGACTTCTAAAAACAACCTGTCGCCTTCGAAAGTCAAACCTTTAAAGGCGCTGAACTTAACTATCCAGTGCATGAAAAGGAACTTCTTGCAATTGTCCGCGCATTAAAAAAATGGCGTGCAGACCTGTTCGGTGCCAGTTTTGTTGTCTTTACTGACCACAAAACGTTGCTAAATTTCCAGCAACAACGTGACTTATCACGACGACAGGCACGTTGAATGGAGTTTCTGTCGCAATTTGATTGTAGAATGGTCTACATGAAGGGGGAAGACAATTCGGTGGCGGACGCACTGTCTCGACTTCCTTACGACCTCCCTGACTCAACAGATGCTGTCAAGACAGCACATACCTTAATGGACATAATGAATGACGAGAATCTCATCTCAGAATGCATTGGGGCAATACTCCCACATGGTACAAATTCACCGTTTGAGTCAGCGTTTGCATTGTCGCATGTCATTGAGGACCATGTGTCAGTTTGTGCCACAGCACCTCAGTTGTCCATAGCCATGGATGACAGCTTCATAAAACAGTTGAAGGAAGGCTATATGACAGATCCTTGGTGTCAAAAGTTGATATCCGCAGCGAGGGGTATGACGTCCTTGGTAAATCGTGACAGACTGTGGTTCTGCGGGTCACGCCTGCTCGTACCGTGTGTGGGGGACATTCATGAACGTTTATTTCGGTGGGCTCACGATTTGTTGGGCCATTTTGGCTTTGAAAAGGCATATGAGGCCTTGCATTGGGCATATTATTGGCCGCGAATGTGCCGTGACCTTGAGTTGGGATATATACCTGCATGTCCAGAGTGTCAACGGTATAAGTCACCGACCGCCAAACCGATGGGACCTTTGCACCCATTGCCGATACCAGATGGTCGAGGGGAGTTGGTGGCAATGGATTTTGTGGGCCCCTTGCCAGAAGACGAAGGTTATAATTGCATATTGACTATTACAGATTGTCTACATTCTGATATTCGGATTGTCCCAACTCACACGGACCTCACTGCCCCACAGTTAGCCAAATTGTTTTTCGAACATTGGTACTGTGAAAACGGCCTCCTGGCTGATATTGTATGTGATCGTGACCGCCTGTTCGTGTCCCGTTTCTGGAAACATCTAACCAAGCTCATTGGAGTCAAGGTGAAGATGTCCACTGCGTACCATCCTCAGACAGACAGTGTGAGTGAACGATCAAACAAGACAGTAATCCAAGCCCTACGCTTTCATGTCAATCGGAGTCAGAAGGGATGGGTGAGAGCCTTGCGTCAAGTCTGTTTTGATATCATGAACACGATTAATAAATTGACCGGTTTTTTGCCTTTTCAATTGCGGATGGGTCGCAGTCCCAGGGTGGTGCCCCCTTTGCTGCCTGCGACAGAAGTTTTGGAGCCTGAGGAAGACGTCGCAAGAAAGGTCATTGAGAGACTTACATTGGACACCGCAACGGTGCAAGACAATATGTTGCAGGCGAAGATACAGCAGGCGGTGCAGGCAAACAAGACGCGCAAGGACGACTGTGACTTTAAAGTAGGAGACAAGGTGCTTGTTTGCACAAAGGACACGCAGCAAATGTTCAAAAGAAAAGGGCATAAGCGAGTAGCAAAGCTAATGCCTCGATACAACGGACTGTTTATAGTCACGGCAGTCCATCGAGAATCCTCAAATGTAACAGTGTTTTGCCCGAATGCGCCTGAATCGTATGGCCAGTATCATACGTCGAAACTGATGTTTTTCAACGAAAACGACGCTAGATTGTTTCCGTCTCGTGAATTCGACGAGCCTGGCCCTGTTTTTGCACCTGACATGGGCCTCGAAGAGCATTACGTCGAAAAGATTGTGGATGCACGAAGGCGGGGGAAAGGATGGCAATATCTTGTGAGGTTCCGAGGTTATGGCCCTGAACACGACGAATGGAAACCGGGACAAGAACTGTCGAACAATCAAGCTCTCGATGTCTGGTTGGCAGGGGAAGGGAAAGGATCAATTTTATTTCAGTTCTTTTTCGTCATGTCCCTGCCGCCGGTAGCTTTTCCCTGGCAATATCTTGTGAGGTTCCGAGGTTATGGCCCCGAACACGACGAATGGAAACCGGGACAAGAACTGTCGAACAATCAAGCTCTCGATGTCTGGTTGGCAGGGGAAGGGAAAGGATCAATTTGATTTCAGTTCTTTTTCGTCATGTCCCTGCCGCCGGTAGCTTTTCCCAATGGGTTTTTGACGCACCCGCGTGAGCAGTTTATTTTTTTAATACTAACAGCTTACTTTTCCGTTTCATTTTGTCGACATTTTTTTTTTCTGGATGGGGAGGGGTGTAATCCTAGGATTATGACACCTAAGTATTTGTACCAGTTTACTTGCCATTTACATTTACATCCGCGTTAGGGCGGAGGGGAACTCATCTTCTTCCGAAACACTCATATTATCTCGTCTTACTACGTACGTACGTTGCTCACCGCTAGGACAATATAGCGGGGTTTTATCGTCTGGCCGTGTTGTTCTGCTTAAGTGAGGACTCCGTCCTACAGTTGCACTCTTTTCGGTAGTAGTAACGATCTCTGTCGTTCGAACATCTCAAGTGCTCTAACCAGATAATGTGCAGATTTCTCTCCTTGTTGAAACTAACAGTTATTTAATTGAGAGCTGCCGGGGATAGTAGGGTGGAGAGTTTCTCTTCCTGTTCTGTGCTGCTCCCTCTCTACAATATAGTCAGCAGGGCTGTAGACTATAGCTATGCACAGCCATCTCACCCCGAGAAAATTCCTAGATTTTACTCGTGTATTATAGTTTCCTCGTTGCTTTTCGACTGTCCCTTGATATTTTACATCATACACGACATATATTTATAATCTGTACTACCTAGGAGCTCTCGTTCGCTTCGGACGAGAGCAAATTTATTTTTCCGGGCTGCAGCACCATGCTGCGGCCGGCTGCCCTAATCCTCAACCTTATCTCTTTTCCATCGTGACTCGTATTCCTCCCACCTTTCTCTCTGTTCATCCTTATTTGCGTGACCAGCATGAACATTACCTGCAATCGACCCCTGTAACAGGCACGTGACCCAGCTTTTGCAAGGGTCGATTGCAGGTTATGTTTTATTCCTGCCACGCAATGATCCCTCAGGAAATCATCCTGGAAATTATTGATTTCCTGGATACGGACGAAGCGGCGCTGAAAGCATGCAGCCTTGTCTCCTCCTCCATTCGAACCCACTCTCAACGACACCTTTTTCGATCTGTCACTCTTGACCTGTGCAGTCCATATCTCCCCAATCAGGCGTTCATGAGTAACCCTGCTCTTCCAGACTTCGTGCTACACCTTGAACTTGCCTTGGGTTTATGTCCTGTGGATGAGATCTGCGATATCTTATGCCAACTAAACAATGTGCGTGGAGTGTCATTGGAATTATCCATGGGGCCGATTCATGACCCGTTCTATGACTCGGACGATGATGAAAGGACATGGGAGGATTTAGATATCCAAATCAAGGATTCCATCGCACGCATCATCTGCCTCCCTACATGCCAGTATCTTTCTCTCAGCTGCATGGTGTACTTTTCAGTGCAGTTTCTGGCTCGATTAACTCATCTTTGCCACCTTCAAATTTCCCGCTCAAGCTCCTTCTCAAACCTTTCTCGAGATATCAAAGTACCAACGGAGTCTCGTCTTCAGTTATTCCAGGACGAAGGATTCTTGGAGGCCTTGACGATTTTATCTCTGTCAGAGGGCCTGAAAATGACATTGCTTTTGCATTTGTCTTTTGCCCGCCTCCGTGTGTGCCACATATCGCATGTGACCGAAACTGATGGGATACAGGACATGCTTGATATCTGTCCACTGCTTGAAAAGGTTCACCTCGACTTTAGGGCTTCAGCCCCCTCTCTTGACTTCAAATCCTTGAAACACCTGCAGGTCGTGTGCATTAGTGCCGATGGAATTGTTGGCGGATGGCTTGCACAAGCTCTCGCTACTTTGCCGTCCATATCACAGTTAGGCCTATCTGTGCATGAGGATGTCATGACAAAGGAAGAATGGTCCAACATTGACCATATTTTTGCGCAAGGAGGTGATCATGGTAAGAAAGAAGTATTGCCTCGCGTTGTTTGGCACCCAAGGCTCGCTCAGAAGGAGAAATGGTCATCTGTATTAGAGGAGAAACTGCCGCGGTTAGTGGAGAAGGGTATGGCAGTACCTGCTAGCACTCCGAGCTTGGTATTTCTTGGCTCGACGTGGAACCATAACCCAGGTTATGCTTCGGATTGGCCTCCGTGTTCAGATTGTTTTCCAAGGTGGTTTCCATCATATTTTGAGGAGGTAGATAGCTAGATATGGATATATCACCAGAGATATACCACGGTAGACCGTGATGAAAATGATGCAAACACAGTATAAGAAAACGTAACATATTATAGTTTAACGGGGTGGTTTCCATTCACACAAGGTGTATCATGCACCATCCTGGCTCTGCCGGGACGTTTCAGCCTGAGGCTTAGAACAATGTCGTGTTACAATGTTACAATTATGATATCTACCTACGCTAAGTAATATACATAGCTAAGGATTAGTCCGTAAAGACGAGCCTCGGCAGACCTATTAAGCAAACAAAGGTGCATGTGGGTGTTATGTCACTGCTGGCAGCAGAAGCTGTTTCCTTTGGAAAAATTAAAAAAGAAACATGTTATGCAACTTCCATGACATGTTTCCTTGAGAAATATGTAAGCATTTTCTCAGTGTAAAAGTTAAGAAAAACTTCACCTATTTTCTGACTGTTTCCTATCATAAAATCACATTTTTTTACCATCTTTTTGCCAGTGTAAACACACTGGAAATGTTTATAATTGTTCTTGCTATGTTGCCCAAAGATATAGAAATTATATTTCTCATAAAACTAGGCTTGAAAGAATTTAATCTCTTTCTTTGAATTTTTCTCTTAGATACTTTTATTTCGCAGTATATCCCGAATAGTTATCTTTTCTCTGCAATAAAATATAAATATTCTTTAGCAACCCTACATATACATCGAAGACGGAGATCGTCAAAAAGCAACGAACTTGCTGCTAAAGAACGGACAAGGGAAGCACTGGTTTTATGTTATGTCAAGGCAGGCAGGGAGACAGGCATCGTGTGTTGGTTCTGTGTGCGGGTCCGTCCCTTGCAACCAACCCTATTTCGATCTGGTGGATCTGGGTTTGTGACTTGGGATGGACAGCAAAAGTGACGCGGGGGACGTAGAAGACTTTTTCTTTTTCGTGAATCGGTGCCAGTCCTTGTGCTAGTCCTCAATTGTCGTGGTTGGATGCCAACTTTGCATGATGCAGCCCTTGAGAGAGTAAGGACCTTGTGATGAGCGAGGGTAAAGTGGCAGCATCATTGATTGACTCACTGGCAGGATCAATGATGTCGACAAAATCTTATCTCGACTGCCGTACGTTACTACAAGCAGCTAGTGACATTATCGAGAGTCTCCCATTGATCCTATCTTACATTGCTCAGTCGCTATCTTCCCTAGGTTGGATTATGTAGTTCTCTTTCTTTGTTTCACGGTCGTCCCGGTCTGTTGTTGGGATCCATTACTCTCACGGTTCTATTCGACTTTGGATCCTGCCTTGGACATTGTTTCTCGCTACCCCCTTCATGTTCTTTCTATCTAACTGAACTTGTGTGCTATATGTATGATTTGTATAATACAACATACACATGCCGTTATCTCTGGCATATACTTGCCTTACTCGTTGCTCGATGCTCGATGCCATTGAACCCCTGTGGCGGTATGAGCGGGTACCCCCAAGGCAGTCTGTGAAAAATGGCAGCACGATCGAGTTTTGGAAAAATCAGGGATTGATGATTGATCCTCGCTCACAACTCCTTTCCCTTTCCGTTGTTGGTTTATTTATTTTTATTCAACCATTCGTCTAACCACTCGGTTGAAAGCAAGTTGGCATTGAGGGTTGAGGGTTGAGGGTTGAGGAGACTGTGGCTTGCTCGATGGAGGAATGGATTTAAGATGGTCTCCTTCATCTAAAGAGTATGTTATTTATCAAGTTTAGCCCCTTATCCTCCTCGCAGTATCTCCCGAATAGTTATCTTTTCTCTACAATAAAATATAAATATTCTTTAGCAACCCTACACATACATCGAAGACGGCGATCGTCAAAAAGCAACGAACCTTACTGCTAAAGAACGGACAAGGGAAGCACTGGTTTTGATAGAGTTTATGTCGTGGGTTTTTATCTCGCTGGGGTTCTGTGGGTGGGTCCGTCCCTTGCAACCAACCCAATTTCGATCTGGATCTGGATCTGGGCAGCTGTGACTTGGAATGGACCGCAAAAGTGACGCGGGGGACGTAGAAGACTTTTTCTTTTTCGTGAATCGGTGCTACTAGGTGCTAGACCTTCAATTTGTCGTGAATTTTTTAATGGTTGGATGCGATCTCGTGATGAGCGAGGGTGAAGTGGCAGCATCATTGATTGACTCACTGGCAGGATCAATGATGTCGACTAAATCTTATCTCCACTACCGTACGTTCTGAATCCCCCCGAGTTGAATGCAAAGTGACGGGCAATTTACCAATGACATCTCTTTTTCCCCGAAAGGATCACCTTTTCCCCGAAAAGGAGCGAGGGTGGCAATAATGATAATGATAAGGCTGGAGTTCCGAGGGACGGGCGGATCTCCCGGAATACTTTAAAGCTGGGGCGGAACTGGCAGAATGGGGCAGAGAGAGAACGGACATGCTACTGCGCCGCTCGCTGTCGTCGGCTGTGACTGTCGGTATCCGGTAAGCCCCCACCACACCTGTGCGTGTTTGTGCTGACGGCGTGGATGCAGACGCGAGGACCCGCGAAGGATCTGGGAACGACGCGCGCCTTTGACGCCCAAAGGCGTCGCCGAGCTCGTCGAGCGCGGGGTGGCCGTCGAGATCGAGCCCTGCGACCGACGCGTGTTCCGCGACGACGAGTACACCGCCGCGGGCGCCACGCTCGTGCACACGCTCGCGAATGCGCACGTCGTCCTTGGCATCAAGGAGCCGCCGCTGGACCAGGTGCTCACGAGCGGCGTCCCCCCGCCCCCTGGCTCGTACTGGCATAGGCAAGGCCACGCCGCGGCCCCGCGCACGCATCTCATGTTCTCGCATACCGCCAAAGGACAGCCGTACAACACGCCGTTGCTCGCAAAGTTCGTCGTCCCCAACGGCACGCCCGGCGCTGCGCTGCGCCCGCGGCTCATCGACTACGAGCTCCTGACTGACGAGCACGGCAAGCGCACTGTCGGGTTTGGCTGGTTCGCTGGATGTACGCTCACGCTTCTGTCTCTTTCTATCCATGTAGTTCTGACTTTTTTTGCGGGACAGTCGCGGGGGTGCTCGAGTCGCTGGCATCAATGGCACAATCGCATCTCGAGAAAGGCATCGCCACGCCCTTCCTCGTTCGTCTGCCCCTTTGACTTCCATCCACGAGCTGACACACACACAGGCGACACCACGTCCGCACACGCACCGCACGCTCCAAAGCATCCGCGCCGCCCTCCGCGCAATCGGCGAGCAAATCGCCCAACACGGTGTCCCCGCCGCCCTCGGCCCCCTTGTCATCGGCCTCACCGGGTAAAAAGCCACACACATCCTCTGGGCGACACGGCTGACCACTTACGCACGCAGGAACGGAAACGTCGCGCGCGGATGCCTCGACATCCTCTCTGAACTCCCGCTCAAACGAGTCTCGATCCCCGATCTCCACGCACTCGTCACGGACCCCACTACACCCCTGAACAAGGTCCGCATCTCTCATGATGGTCCCATCCCATACAAACACCACTAACCAACCCCCCCACAGATATACCTCGCCCATGCACTCCCACAAGACTACCTCGCGCGAGACGATGGCGGGACATACAACCGTGGACACTACTACGCCAACCCCTCGTCCTACCACTCCACCTTCTCCACAACCGTACGCCCCTCTCCCTCCCTCCCTTCCTTCCTCCATTCCTATTCCTTCCTTCTAACTAATAACTAACAACTAACAACTAACCACACCCCGACAGATCGCACCATACCTCACGCTCCTACTAAACGCAACGGGGTGGACCCATCCCTACCCCCGACTAATGACAACCGCTTCCCTCAGAAGCACACACGCGCTCGCGCGCGCACGGGGTGTGCCAGGCGCAGCGGCCGGATTGCGTTTCACCAACGTCGGGGATATCTCCTGCGACGTGCATGGCGGTCTTGAGTTCCTCGAGCGCTCTACGACGCTCTCGGCGCCTTTTTACAAGATCCGCGTTGGGGGTGGGGGTGAATACAAGATCCGCACGGGGGGAGGGGGAGAGGGAGAGGGAGAGGGAGAGGAGGTGCAGGTTATGGCGGTGGATATACTACCCACGACACTCCCGCTCGACGCGTCTGTGCATTTCGAGGAACAGGTGACGCCGTACTTGTGGAGCGTCCTCTCTGGGTACCTCCCTGCCTTCAACGCGCGTCTGTGCATTTCGAGGAACAGGTGACGCCGTACTTGTGGAGCGTCCTCTCTGGGTACCTCCCTGCCTTCAACGCCAACGCCAACACCGACACCCACGGCCACACCAACACCGACAGCCACGGCCACACCCACACCAACGCCGACACCAACACCAACACCCACGGCCACACCAACATTCACGCCCACACCAACGGGCAAGGGCACGGGCACGCGGAGGAGAGCTCGAGCGCGGTGTACCGAGATGCGTTGGAGCGCGCGACGATCGCGCGTGGTGGGGCGCTTGTCGGGCGGTATGTGGCGCTGCGCGAGGGTGTGGACAAGTTCTGGGCGGGCTTTGGCACTGGCACTGGCATCGGCACTGGCACCGGCGCAGAGGCGGGTGCGGGTTCGGGTTCGGGGGCTGGGGCTGGGGCTGGGGCTGCTGAGGTTGATTCGGGGGCTGGGGCTGCTGAGGTCGAGCAGGTGGTAAGCGGGAGCAAGGAGAGCAAGAAGAGCGCAGGAGGAGGGGGAGGGGGGAGGAAGAAGCGCGTCGTGTTGTTTGGGAGCGGTATGGTCGCGCGGCCTGCGGTGGAGGTTATCGCGCAGCGCCAGGACGTCCTGCTTGTCGTCGGTGCGTCTCTCGTCTTCCCTTTTTTTCTTTGCGTTCTCGGTTGATTTTGGGTTTACTTTTATTTTGGGTTTTCGTTTTTGGTTTTCGGTTTTGGGTTTTTGGTTTTCGTTTTGAAGCGGGGAACCAGAGAGCAGAGCTCGACGCGCTCCAGCGAGAGTATCCGAATATCCAGACTAAGCTCGTTGACGTTGACGAAGACGGGCCTACGAGCGCTGTCGCGGGCCTCATACACGAATGTGACGTCGTAATCAGGTTCGTCCGTCCGTTCCGTCGTTCGTCTCCCCTTCTCCCAACTCACCTTCCCTCCTTCCCTCCCTTCGCTTCCCTCCCTCCCTTCGCTTCCCTCCCCTTCGCCTCGCCTCGCATCTCCACAGCCTCCTCCCAGCCTCGTACCACTCCACACTCGCCACACACTGCCTCACCTTTTACAAACACCTAATAACCGCATCATACACCACCCCCGCGCTGCGCGCGCTACACACGCGCGCGCTCGCCGCGGACGTGTTGGTTCTTAACGAGATGGGGCTCGACCCCGGCCTTGACCACCTCTCTGCGCTCGCGCTCCTCGCGCGCGTCAGAGCAAAGGGAGAGCTTGTGTTGGCGTTTACTTCGTTTTGTGGGGGATTGCCGGAGTGGAGTGGGGGCTTGCCGGAGGGGAGTGGGGGCTTGCCGGAGGGGAGTGGGCAGCGCAGGAGGGGGACGCCGGGGGAGTATAAGTTTAGTTGGAACCCGAGGGGGGTGTTGCTTGCTGGGTTGAATTCGGCGAGGTTTTTGGTTAATTGGGAGGTGGGTTTTTTTGTTGGAACCCGAGGGGGGTGTTGCTTGCTGGGTTGAATTCGGCGAGGTTTTTGGTTAATTGGGAGGTGGGTTTTTTTGGGTTTGGGGTTTTTTGGTTGCTTTGCTTTGCGCTTTACGCTTTTCTTCCTTTGCTTTGACTTCGCCTTGACTTCGCCTTTGACTTTGCCTTGACTTTGACTTTGACTTTGACTTTGCCTTTCGCCTGTGCCTTTACCTGAGCAGACGTGACGCGACGCGTATCTAACTATCCGCACACACACAGGTCCACGAGATCGCACAAGGCGCGCTGTTCAAGAACGTCTTCAACGACGTACCCATCGCCGTCACGCCCGACTTGAAGCTCGAGGGGCTCGCTAATAGAGATAGTATCGCGTACCAGGAATCGTACGGTGTCCCTCTTGCCCGTACGTTCTTCCGTGGGACTCTCCGGTTAGCCTTCTTTTTCTCTTTTTCTCGTTTGCGTTTGCGTTTGCGTTCTCGTTCTCTTGTTGACGCGGTTTCCTTTCTCTCTCTCCTTCGTTGCTTCCTTTCTCCCACTCACAAACGCAAACCCAGGTACCCAGGTTTCTCGAGCCTAATGGAATCGTTCCGGTGCCTCGGGCTCCTTGACACCTCAATAGAGATATACCCGCGTACATGGCACGCTTTTGTCCCCCTCTGCATCGCTCACCAACTAGGGATAACTAAAAACGGCAAACCCAACGCTGAGGACCCCCCGCGGCTTCCCGCAGACGCCATATCGCGTCTCGTCCCGCCCGAAAACGTCCCTGCCCTCCTCGACGCC